>PTEX01000086.1:728923-950632 GCA_003342815.1 Eudromia elegans | reverse complement strand
TCCCGCGGCGGCACCTGCGAGGCGGCGCTGCCCGCCGCCGGCTCTGCGCTGCTCGGAGGGAGCCGAGCGGGAGGGTTCCCCGAGCAAAGCGCCGCCAACGACTCGCTCCTGCCGCCCGCGAGCGCGAGGAGCCCGCCGCGTGCGCGCTTGCTCTAGACAGCGCTGCTGCGGCTACTGCAATTTTTATAAGGAAAAAATATATATATACACACACACACACATAGACAGACAGCCACCCAGCACGCACGTGTGTGCGATCCTCGAGCAGCAAGGCGCCGCGGAGCTCGTACAGCTCCACCTGCAGCTCAGCGCGGCGGGCCCCGCAGCGGCCAAGAGCGGGAGACGGGCCGAGAGGAGAGCACCGGGCTCCAGGGGCACAGCTCGTGTCACGCTGCACCCCAGCGCTTCTCTACCTTCCCCGCCGCAGCACCGGGCTTAAGAGCTGCCATTTCATTAGGAAAGCCGGGCTGCGGCATAGGAAGGGCAGTCTGGCTGGTAATAATGAGGGAGAGCAGAGTCCAGGGCTGTTATTATCCCCTATGAACAGGGGAAACATAAAAATGAAAAAGAAAACAGAGCTGAGCCCAGAGTTGCAGCTTTGAGACCAAATTTACTGTACGAGCTGCCAAACACAATGCCAGGTTGTGAAGCACGTGGTCTGCACTAGTTCTGTGAAGGGGTGAGCAATAAGATGAAACTTGAAAACAGCAAAGCAAAAGGACAACTTTTTGAAGAAGGAACTCCAACCTTTATTCACAAATGAACCATGTCCAGCAGCAAACGTGGCCCCATCGAGCCACGTGTAACCATGAGATGGAATTGGGTGGCCACGACACACCCTGCGACAGGGTAGCGGGGGCTGGCCAGCCAACCCTGTCCTTAACCATACACGTGTACCCCGGCTGCCTGCCTTTACCAGGACAGGGTTTTAAAGCTACACCCCTCCTGCACGGCAGCCTCACACGCAATAGACCAGATCTCTCCTCTCTTCCCCAAAACAACTTAGGCAACTCGCACCAAGTTTCCTCATAGAGGCTTCCCACAAACCAGGCTGGGTAACAATACAAAAAATAAACAAGAAAACCCCCAAATCCATATTCTGAAAAAGACAGTTTAAGATTGAACATCACTCTGCAGGAGTTATTTGGCCATGTAGCTCCCAAACAAACAGTAGAAGTGCCAAGTGAAAATGGGTACAAGAGCACCTGGCTACCGAGTATCTACTGCTGTTGTGGTTAGATAACAAAATCTACAAGTATAGGAAACACGGAAGCTGGGTTCTTCCAAAATAAAACCTCCTTTGAATCCCTTCTCTGCCTTGTATTAAAAGAATACATGAAGTTTCTACAGATCAGAACGAGATTATCTAAGAACAACTTAAGTGTGTTGGCGATTTATTAAACGTGTAGCACTGAAGCAAAGAGGCATGTAAGAATTACAGGGGTTGTGCATGTCAGTGATAACCAGGCACAGAAATGTGCTTCCAGTTTACACTGAAATGTACGCTTTTAATTATACTACTCAGAGAAGCCTTTTGTTGAATGCTTGAGAATTACAGGTAGAGAACAAAATCATTTAAGATCTCCATATACAGAAAAACACCCCAAAACACCTCTAGACTTATCTTCAAGGTGTTTTGTCTTGGGTAAGACAACAAATCATGCAATGCCACCACATTTTCATTAAGCTCTGTTGAAATAAAACAAGCAAAAAGCACAGTAAGATCCTGGAACAAGCTAGAGTATAGGATTGGCAAAAATCTTCCAAGTGACACGATCAATTCTTCATTATCAGAAAATTGCCTTAAAAAAAAGACAAACAAACAGAAGTAAGTAAATTTAGCATGCATATACCCAAACTGAAAGCAAAGGAACATAAATTGTGCCACTAGAAGCTATGACGATTTTGCTATAGTTTGGAGAAAGTCAACATGTAGAAGCAGCTTCCTAGCTTCAAGGCCCACACACAGAAGAAGTTATTAGCAGGACGACAACCTCTGTGTAACAAATCATACAGCCAATCATAAAAAAAGAATAAAATGCAAACTCTAAGTTTTAGAATTTCTAGAACTTCATTTCTAGTGTTTGTGTGTGTATACATATATATAAAAGTTTCTCCCTCAGCTTTATAAACTCCACTCTAAAAACTATTGGGGAGACAAATGAACCAGTAGCTACTAGCAGCGACTGAATTTGGGCCTAACAGAGTTGCGGGATCATTAGGAATGCCTGATGGATATCATTCAAATAACACATACTTGCCAAGAGACACCATGCAGCTTCCGAAAGCCTGAAGCTACACACAAACCACAATTTCTAGCAAATAACTTGGACCAGAATCATCACAGAGTATTTTACTTACATGTTTATAGCTCTTCCGTTACTCACTAATGACTTGGCTATTGAACAGTTGCCTCATTATGAGGATATAAATTGTTCTAGACAATCTCTCTTTAGCAAAGCAGTAGACCAAAACCACTACTATAGAAGTAATTATGATTGTAAAGCACTCACATGCTTTAAAGTACACACATATTAGCAAGGAGTCTTTCTCCCTCACCACAGGAGGTATAATCTCATGGGGATTCAAAATCCTATCAAATGCCTCTGTATTCAGCACTTAATCTACCTTCAGTCACACTCAAGGACTTTCCTGATTACTGATACTAGAGTAAGATCCAGGGATAACTAAGAACAGCCTGTAAACATCTATCTGTACTGTTGATGCACCTGTGGAAGTGCTTCTACTTCACTCGACTGGGAAGGATCTATTTCTGTTACAATTTTAAGATGTAACACACAGTTCTGTTCAAGTCAAGGCCCTGTTGCTGTCTACTTGCCCGCTACTGTCACATGCACAGAAACACCTAACCTGGACAGTTTAGTCTGATAAGCAACATGCAAAGCATGGCAAAGATCCTTATACTTTTCCAACTACCACCATTAATATTACTGGTCTGGTAATTAAAGGAGTATTTCTTCTTGCTAGTATTCCCCACTTATCCAAATGAGACCAAAATTGAAGCATGAAGAATTTGGTGAAGTTTGGGAAGAGAGCACTACAGAATAACAGATAACAAGCAATTTGATAGAGTCCAGTGTTTGGGGGCTCAAGAGAAGCATTTTTAAGAATGCATGGAACAACACAGAACCCTGTCCATGGCACTGCTAGCAGCCCCCAAAGCAAGCAGCACTTGAAACTTAATGCAAGACTGGAACAAGTGCCAACTCAAAGACTTTTCCTACAGGAGGCTACATACCTCTCCAGAATGCTGGGCTGGATTTTGGGATATGTTTCTTTTTGGAGGGACTTGCCTCTCCCAGTAAATTTAGAGCAATAATGCTCTCACCAGGGAGATGCCTCCCAGTTCACTTCAACTCAGACTTCCTTTTTTATTTTTCCTCATTTTTAACAATGGCACTGAGATGGCTGATGAGATCTAACAATTCCTTCCTGCTTATTCCACCCTCAGCACCAGCTGCACGATCCCTCCTCTTCCCATGCTGATACCTGACTTCTCACTGAAACAACTCAATTCAAAAGATTAACTCAAGGAGGAAGGAAGGAAAAACAAACAAACAAGAACAGCAACCCTCCCCAATCCGCATAGGCCCCCTAAGCTTAAGCTCTTGCTCCATCCCAGCACCATCCTGGCTCTCTAGCTCCAGTGACTACCCAGGCCCCTTCAAGAAACTAATCTGGTTTGCTGTGCCAGTAGAGAGCTACTCATGGTGTCCACAGTCATTCTCTGGGAGAAGCAGCAGGACCTTCCCTTTCAGCAGAGGTCAATCGGGCTGTCAACCTTTAGGTGTAACTTATTAGGGGATCAAGGCAATGGAGCATGGAAGACTCATTCAACTAAAAAAGTTGTACAAGATATACAATTGCAGTCTGAAATTGACCATCCAATCCCATACTTGCGGCATAAATCTAATCGAAACAGAGTCTCTTCTGGAATTTATGAAATGCTATTACATAAACTGACCATTAGATGTCACCTTTGTCCAGAATACTTACAAACAGGTAGTCTCCGATTTCAGTAATGGTTCTCCACTGATAATCAGTAGAAAAAATTGCATAATAGAATGCTTAAGGTTGGAAGGGACCTCTAGAGGTCATTTAGTCCAACTCCCCTGCCTCTGTATTCCAAATTTTATAAAACACATTTTATACTGGTCAGAGCTATCAATCTGTTTCTGCAAAACTGTTGATGATCCTCAGAAATCCTTCAGTGGATTAATTCAGTTACTCCTCCACACACAAAGCTATAAACTAAGTTACTAATCTAGTCAGAGAATACAGCTAGACAAATCAACATGTTTTCTTATCAACATGTTGAACATAACAGACTAGAATACTCACTTATTTTTATTCTTTTTTTCCTCCACTCTTGGACATGGATTTTCTTAGAATTAGAGAGGTCCTTTTCACAATCGAGTTTATGGACAGGCCACTGAGAATACCTTTATTGTTTGTTCTCACCTGCAGCAGAGCATCTATAATTTTCTCCCTGTGTAAGTAGGAGAATTAATGGTTACATCACAGTATCTGCAACACATTTAGCTCAACTGAGGTACCATGAATATTGAATCTATTTTAATAAACCAGGGAAAAAATAAAACCTGCACACTGTTACCTGCTAGTCTCTGGATGAATTTCTTGAAGTTTCTTCATTAACTTAGTAAAGCTGCTCAGGTTCAATGTATTAGGAGGAATAAAGGTATCAAGAGCATCAGAGAAGTAAAAAGGAGATGTTTTCTGCAGAGAATTCTCTTCAGTATCCTAGAAATGCATCAGAATCATCACAAAGTGAATGGGTTAAATATCATACAGAAAAAATAGCATACCCTTGCTACTTATAAATGTTGCTGTTATGGAAAAAAGAAAGGAACAGACATAAAAACAGTCTAAGATTGATACTAAGTTGTTGTGCAAAGACCAGATAAATTCTATAAATTAGAAACAACAACTACATATGTTTGTATGTAATTGGCAGATTAATATATCTACTGCTCAAAAGATATAGCATAGCAGAGAAGACGGTATTAATGTATCTAAACTGTATTTCCTAGAGAACTAGAACTTTGACATTAAAAATAAGAAGTAACAAATCCATATCAATTATTAGGGCATCAATTTTTAATTTTGCCTCATCTATCAAGAGCAAACCTAATTGAATATAATATATGAATATAAAGAATATGTCTCTTAAGACTGTACTTAAACAAGAGTTCCCCCTTCAACAGCTCAGCACCTTACTGGTATGAAATCACAAGACATTCACATAGAGGCAAATATTAAAAGTGAAAGGAAAAAAAAGGCAAGAAGAAAAATCCAGTATAAATGCCTGGGTTTGTGACTGGCTTACGATTTAAAAGAAGAGAATACAACCTGTTGCAGAAGCAAAGGAACAATGCCCTCACTCTTCTGCAGCATGCCAAAAACCTATTACTGCCCCTTAACATACTTTGATAACCTAACATCATTCCAACATATGTTAAATACTACATCTTATGGAACAAGTAATTGCTTCAAGTTTTAAGGTTCTTTATCTGCTACGTTAGGGAACCTTAGTAATAATCACTTACCTTTTGATTTACTCCAATCAAAGACTGTTCTGAGCCTTCAGCAGATGATTTCAGATCAAGGTGCTTCGATTTTGAAGAAGCTGGTGTACAGCAAGTAATTTTTGAAGAAGTTGTGGGCAGGACCAGCACTTTCTCAGAAGCAGAAGTGGCAGCTGATGCTTTCACAGAATTGGAAGCCAAAGGGAATGTTTTATCTTGAACACTATTTTCAGAGTTAATGGATTGGATTTCATACCAAAACTTAGTCAAAAGTTTCTGAAAAATCGAAGCTCTGTTCCCTGATGCATTTTTTACAAGTTCAACGCTTATGGTCTTTCCTTTTATTTCTGTCCTATTCATTTCTTCTACAGCTAACTTGGCTTTATTAGCGTCTTTAAAGCAAAGAAATGCATATCTAAGATGTAAAATAAAACAAAGAAATTTTAGGTAAAACATCTTAAATTGCTATACAATGTTGATAAGTGTGTTGATACTATCAAGAGGATCACGTTGTGACTCTCATCTTTTGAATCTTAACTGGTATTTTCCATTTAAACTCCAGCAGAACATTTCAGACTGCCTAATTTGAATAAGTCTTTACCAAATAACTCATATCTACATGAAGTGCAAAATAAGACATTAATGCACAACTCCCTTCTCTCTCCCCAATTCACTTATTTTGACAACAACAGAAAAAAAAAAGAAACCAAATATCTATTAATATACCTGTAGTCAGCAGAATCCACATAGATAAGAATGTTATTAACTTGATATTTCTGGAAATATGATCTTAAATCACCCTATAACAGATGAGCATATTTAGTTGTGAAATATGGCATAAAGTAGTTCAAAAGACAAATTAACATTATGACCACAATGGGAAGAGGAGCAGGTGTACCTCTGACACTGACGAACTTAAGCCTCCAACAAGAATAAAAAAAACCTCACTGGCACTCTCCATTATCTTCTTTTCTGAAAATTAACATATGAAAACAAAGTATTAATGACTACTTCTGTTTTAGTTGAAGCTAACATCTTCTCCATAAATTTTTAAAGACCTCCAAAAAACCTAAATGTATAAATAGAATTTTTAACAGAAAAAAGTAATGCCATGAGAAGTAGAAATCTCTTTCCTATGTGTATTTTACAATGTCTGATAAAGCATCATCTGCTCTTTTTAGCTTTCTCTTCAATGTGGGTCTTTCAGACATACAGTTTCAGATAACTTGCTGGAAAATGTCTTTCAATACCTTTAAAGCAGTGTCTAGTATTCAGGAATGTCAGATGGGAAGGATATTTACAAACGTTTCTTCCACATACTGTAGAAGAGGTCAGCATTGTAACTACAGTCAAAGACAACTCCTGGTTTGCACTAACAGGTGCCAACCCTGAAGCTGGATTAGAGTATCGAGAAACCCCATCCTGGAGCTCACGCGCTCTCAGATTTTGAAGTCCTCAGATTTCTAACCATGTCAGCTGAGACCTGGATTTCAGAACATGTACCATTCATTCCCAACCAACTTTATATAAAGTGAGAAGAAATAGAAAAAAAGAGGACCAGAGAAAAGATTTCCAGCTATGCAGTTGGTTATATTTTTCCAAGTTTACTTGTTTTAGAAGGAACACAGAATATTCAAATAATAAACACCATTATTAGATATGCCATTTGATCTCACCTCTTGGACTATCTGTGTCTTGTTTTTCTTGTTGTTTTTCGGCAAACGTCGCTGAAATATCCGTTGCTGGTAAGTTCTCTTTGGCATCAAACCAATATTCACTCATTTCTTCATTTTTTCTACATTCTTGACAGTTAAAATAAATTTCAATGTGTTAAAATTCAAACCATGGTATCCAATATGAATAAGTATTGAGTTTCTGCTCTGAGCATTTAAGAAGGTTCCAGCTGCGCAGTTTGCAACTTCTCATCTCTGATTTAAGCCACATAAAATTTTTTCAATAAATTAGAATATATGGCTGATGTAAAATGAAGTGTTTCATCAGAGAAAACACTCTAGAGCATGATATTTATATTTTATTCACAATTCCATTTATAACAGCTTAGCTAACGCATAATGTAGTATCTGGATTAGAAGCAGCCATCTTACCATGTTCCCCATCCTCATCTTTATGATAGTCTTCAAGTGTCTTGGAAGTAGTAGAGTGTCTGGGCTGACTGCCACCAGTTAAATGTACTGTATGAGGATTGTCCTACAAACATGTTTAAGTTATCTTACAGCACTTGCATATAATTTTTTTTTATATTTCAGAACACCAATCAATTAGCAAGTACATTTTAAAAAGTCAACCTATGCATCCTGTTTGCAAACTCCCAAGTTTCTTTATTTTGAAAGGTTAAAATTCTGGTCACGCCAGATGTGTTTGCTATTACTGACAGATAATGCTAGCTTGAATTATGAAGAACGTGATTGCATTTGCCATTACCTATTTAAAGGTAGACTATTCTTAATGAAGTCAATGTCTAGGAAACTCAGTAAAGAAGTCCCTACCGCACTGACAGAAGTTTTCATTTCTGGTAGTTTTGATTCTTCAAAGTCTGTTTTTCTCCCACCTAAAGTGGAACTAAAAAAGATCCAAGAATTTAATACAAAATATGGCACCATAATCTTTAGTTCTACAATGACACTGACTCCTCTGCAGTATTATTTTAAATATATATAGTTACAGAAAAAATTGGAAGAGCCCACAGTAACATTGTATGTGCTTAATAAATCTTAGTTTGCAAAGAGAATTGGAATTTATACAGTATATTTTGTAACAGCATTGGTTGCAACTTGAAACTGAAAATAATTATATAGGTTTACATTACATTGTTTTCCTACTATATACAGTTTTTGGTTTTTTTTTTTTGTTTTGTTTTGGGGTTTTTTTTGGGTTTTTTTTTTTTTTTTTTTTTTTTTAAAAAAAAAGCTTTTACAGATTAGAGCTTAGAGAAAGATGCTAGAACTGAAAGTAATGGAGGAACAAAGCAAGCTGTAAATTGGAAATACCTGTTGTAAAGACACTAAAATAACAAATAGAGCTCCACAGTTCACTTATCAGAATTATCACTTATCAGAAATCTCACTTATCAGAGTGAGAGTTCTTAAAAATGGAATCACTGCACAAAATCCCATGCCAGTCTTTCAGCTGATCAATTTGGAGCAACAGCATACAGTCGGAAAACACTCTCAAATTTAACATCTTGAACACTTGCACCGCATTTTTAACTATAACATACATCCAAACTACTTACTCGTGAAAAGGATCCACTCTGCATGCCTGTTCACAGAGAAAAGATTTGCTTTAACTTGTTGATTAATTTATATTAAAAACAAAACAAGAAAGTAATTTAAAAATTACCTTGCCTGGAACATAAGAAGAAAAGCATGTGAACAATCTTGTCTCAACTGACAGAGAGGGAAGTGCATTTAATGGTACACCCATTTCTACTTTCTTTTTCATAGTCTCATAGTTCTTTTTTAGCTCTTCCAAAACTGACAGGAGAGATGCATTTAATTCTGTGTCAGCAAAACCATTTTTAATACATCTGTTAAAATATGTATAAGAAAGAGATCCACTTAGTAAGACATGTCATTTACTTTACTGCTTCCAGAGTTATTCAAAGATTTTGCAGTCCTTAAAGATTTTTTAAATGGCTATCAATATCCCTGTTCATACTGACAACTACTGCTTTCAGGTGCTGTCTTCTTTTTACTCGTACTCCTAATGTTCTGTGGACTCAGCCAGGAAAGTCATTCGTGAACCATATTAAGAGCCTGATGCTAAAAGCATTTGGAAAAAGCTTGAAATACCTTTCCCTTCTCCATAGCACATTGCACTACTGCTTACTGTGTCTGAAAAAATTGAACACTTGTTCAAGTTGTGTGAACAAGGGCTGTTTGTGTAACAATTCTAACTATACACACTATTACGAGTTAAGAACATAGCAGAACACTTAATGCCTTTTAACCAAGTTACTAATTTCATTTAAAAGGGCACTGAAGTACATACCTGTAAAAACCTTTTTCTTCCTCCAACATTAGTTTGTTAATCTTATAGCAGTGATGGCAACACATCTGATAATGCATATTTAGAACCTGCAACTCTGCTTGAATAGCTCTCCACAGTAATTTTCTGCAGTAGATCGAATCCTTCACAGATTGCTTCTCAAGGTGTAGGGGCCTTTAAAGTAATAATAATAATCTTGAAGCATATAAACTGAATCAATTTATGCTATATTTTGAGATAGTAGCTATTGAAAAAGAAGCTATTTCTGATATGTTTCAAGGAAAAAAAAAAAAAATCTAGTGGAACACTTTTTCCTTTACCACTCCAGTCAGAAAAGTCAGAACTATGCTTGACAGTAATTCCTGCCTCCTGTGCTTCCACCACGCACCTCTGCAAAGGAGCCACCTACATCTTCTCTATCACCACCACAAGACAGCTAAAGACTGCAGTTTGCTTCCCCACCTGCCCAGCATCCCCTGCATCCCGCCGAACAACTCCAGATCCCTCCGCCTCTCCGCTGCTATCACGTGCTCCAGCTCTTCTGGCCATCTCAGCACTCTCCACCAGGGTTTCCTGAGCTTATCAATTTTTTTTGCCTTAAAAGGACCAAGAGTAGAGACAGTTTTCCAGATGCCACCTCATAAGCACCAGAGATGAACAATCACTTCACCCAATCTGCTACCTGCACTTTTGCCCATGCAGCCCAGCACATGGTTTCCCACCTGGATAGAGGCGTGCTGCTGATTTACACTCAACTTTCTATTTCGCTGGATGCCAGGCCGTTTTCTACAAATCTGCTTCCTGGCCACCTGGGCCCTTCCAGCCAGTGTCGTCTGTGGCACAGAGTCACTGCCCTCCTGCTGCAAGACACCTGTCTTTGCCAAACTTCATGAGGTCTCTGTCAGCTCATTCTTCTGGTTTGCTCAGGTCCCCTGAAAGTAGCCCTACCCCCCAGCACGTAAGCTGCTCCCTAGCCATCTCCTCTATTGGTTTTGCTAAGTGGCACCCAGCTTTTCAACCATGAAGAATGTAAAAATCTTATGAAGTATCTGCCATTCTGAAACAAGAACAATTTCTGACTCACCTGGCAGGGTTACACGGCTCATTTTGTGATTCCCACGGATCCTAGACAGAATCATTAAGAAGCCACAAATCAGCATTCATACAAACATTCCAAACAACACAGAGGTGGGGCAAAGCTTTATACATGAAAATTACTATTTTTTAAAGCTACCTGAATTTGTGAAGTCTGAGCTGCTGCAGGATTGCCATCCAGTTGCTTTCCCAATACATCAGCAAACTGTGGCCAACTTTCTTGTGTACCATCAGATACCCAGGACCAGTCAGTATTGCAAGCAACATCTGCACAGATCTCACGGCGCCATTCCATGGGTCTGGATTTGTTCATCATTGTTATATCTGTATTAAGAGCCCTGGAGACCAGACAAACTTGGGCACTTGTAGCTCTACTGGTTGTAAAGCAAGCTCTGAAATCAGAACTTGCATCAACAGTCTGGTTAATGGTAACTTTAGAGTCACTGTTAACACTATCCAAGTTTGCACGCCACTCCAGTTCTGGGTTCAGATACCTCACGTTGCCACCAGATTTGTCCACAACTTTTAACCCAACTAAGGGATTTTCTCTAGCATGAATTTCAGGGACTGGACACTGAGTTTCAGCAGTCTGCTGAGCGCGGCTAACACAGTCGGTACCGAGAGCGCACACGATGTATTCATCGCATCTGTGAGAATTAGGCTCACCTGCACTTCTGCAAAATCGTGTGGCTATTGCAGGGAACCCTTCTTGCTTCATGGCGATGCTGTGAACATGTCTATCGTTTTTTTCCACCGTCTTTTCATTTATAGTCATTTTGGTCGATTGTGTGCCATCAAGCAAAGAATTGTCTTTTACCTTATCATTTTCTAAACTGATGTGTAGAGACACATTTGGATAAGTCCTTTCTCTACTCTCACAAGTATGACTTTCAAGTGTATTTTCATAAAGAACACTATGATACTCTGTTTGGTCTTCTTCACAATCACAACTCATGTCTTTGCACACTGGGAGAGACAGACAGTCCTGAAACTCTTGTGGAAGTTCTGGCACAGCTGCTTCTATGCAATATTTACAGGTAGAACAACCTTCCAGTATGTTAACAAGATCTTGCTCCTTTCTGATCCCATTCCCAGGAACTTCATGAACTGTATCTAACAACTGCAAAGTTTTGATTCCTACAGTTTTCATTTGCTTACAGAACTTACTTGAGCTATTCTTATCACAATAATCTTGCTCGTCACCACTGACATACTCCAGCTGTGAATCCTCACTCAAATCACTTGGTCTGTAATCATCACCAGCCCTGCAAACAAAACTCGTATCGTTGCATGCCCTTCCTGGCATACCAGCTTCTTTCTCCCTTTTATATCCACATGCACAGCAAACTCTTGCTCTCTCTTCATTATACATTTCAAGATCTCCATCTAAAGATGAAGCTAAATAAGGTGAACTTTCCTCTGACAACTTTAATTCTGAGACATTTACAGAACATGCCTGCCCAAAACCAGAGCAGTTAACTTCTGCTGCCAGGTCTCCGATGACGGTGTGCTCAACTTTCTCGGAGTAAGAGAGAAGATGGGAGGTCTGAAGGAAGAGCTCCGTTTTGCTTTTAACGCCGCTATTCTTTTCCAGTTCCATGGTGTAAATACTTACGTATTCCTCAAAAGCAGTCCACACAAAAAACTTAACTCAATTTAACGATAACCTCTCAAAGTCCTTTGAGGGTCTTTTCCTATTGTTTTTTCTTCACCTTAATACAAATAAGAGAAGTTCAAGTTACTCTGTCATGTACAAAGACACAGCACTGCCTAAAAATACTTTAATTATCTTTAAGTACCTAAACTACTGTATTCTACTTCAGAAGCTAGAAACTACATTGTATGTTGTCAAAGTATAACAAGCCAACTAAGCCTCTTAAATTTGCCATTGTTTCATGACTGATTTTCATTAACGGAGTAAAGTTGTACTCAGAGACCAACCAATTCTGTTTTCTTCAAGTCCTGGGAAAAGTTTCCAATCTCTTAATGAGAGTATTTCTTGACTGAATTATCAAAATCACAGCTGATACACAGCAGAGGTTTTATGCTGCATTTATGTTATATCCTGATTTCCTGGCAGCACACAGAATATGATTCCCTCCTTTTTTTTTTTTTTTCCTGTTTTTCTCTTCTCCATACAGAACCTTGAGAGTTTTTAGCTCTTAGGAGGCAGAGAAATCTGTGAAAGATCTGTGTCCTACAAGAAATAAAAGCTCTCCAGGTTTTGGATGGTAAAATAAAGCAAAACAAACAAACAAACAAAAAGACAGAAAAGTATATTCTCCATATTTGAGAGATACAGGAAGATATGCTTACCTAGCATGGAACTCAAGGAAACCTGAGAAACATTACCACTGCAAAGTGTCAGACCCTGAAGAAAACAGGAAAATGATTTCTGGTATCAGAGAACTTCTTTCCACAGCAAAAGAAAGCTGACAGCACATCAAAACTGTTCTTTGCTCTAGACTTGCAACACAGTTAGTTTAAAGGCCTATACCAACCACAAGTGAAAACCAGACAGAAAGCATATAGGGATGGCAAATTATCTTATCCCTTATAATTCTTTATGGGTACCTTTTTTCTAAAAAATTTTCTTCTAACGATTTTACAGTGAAGAAAAAGGTAGAAAGACGGTTGTTAGGCATATTCCTCTCAACCAGGCACTTTTTCAGGCTATTTAAATTAAGTTTTTTAAAAAAATTACAGCAGCTGGTCTCTAACAGCCTCCTATTCACACCGTAAGTTTTGGAGAATTGACTGAGAGGAGCCGACTTTAAAATAACAGCCTGAAAGAGAAAAAAAACCCCTCAGATTTGCATTAAAATAAGCTCCTCTAAGCATCACCTGAGAAAGGCAATCATTGGAAGTAATGGAACTTAATGGAAGTGATTTACATCATTTAACAAAGCTATTAACAGAAGTCTGAGGCTCCTTCCCCTAAAAAAACTCCATCACTATTTCCTAGCTTATATGCCCCTGCAAAGCAATTTCTTTGTTCCAAAAACCTACCTTCCTTACAACATAAACTTTACCTAACCGTGATAAGAGTCTTGGGTAAACTGGTCTCTGATAATAATCCTACTGCAGCGGCACCAAAACACACTTTTGCATATATGGATTACAGGATGTTGTCGCATGTGATTTTGTCGTTTTATTCTTAAGGCCAGACTAAATATCAAGAAGCAAAGCAGTTTTTTATACGTACGTGCCCCGCCAGCAGCCGGTGCCTGGTGAGCACGTGCCCCGCCGCCCCCGGGCCCAGGCGCCGCCGCGGGGCCGCCGCTCTCACCTCAGCAACGGACGTAACGGCCGCGCCCAACGGCCGCCAACCGCCGCCTGCTGCCCATTGGCCGCGCGCGGAGCCGCGGAGCGCGTGATTGGCCAGCGCGCGCGCGCCTGCGCCCGGGCACGCGGCGGCCGTTAGGGCGCGAGGGCCGCGCTGCTGGCGTAGCGGGCGGCCCGCATCCCTCCTCGGGGATGGGGGCCTATTTATATATAAGGGCTTCTTCTTCCTTTTTATTTTATTTTATTTTTTTTAAAAAGTCTGGGGTCCCCAAGCTCCCCCTCCCCTTAAAATAACCCTTCTTTTGTTCCAGGTGGAGCCTTTTATAAAAGGTGCCTTTACACCTTCCAGTCACACAAACCTTTATATTTGCACGTTTTCCAGCCAGGTAAATGCACTACTTGAGCAGAGGTCTGCACAATAATATAATATAAAAAAGGGGGAAATAAGCCCGTTCCGCCAGTCTCACCSCGAACCCCGCATTTTCCCCGATAACATTGCCACGACAGACCACGCTGTAAAAACCACCCAAACAAGCAACGCTTTTATTGGCAAGTTCTGCTCATGGATCTCCAGTTCCACACTTGGGGGCTCCACAGCTCCTAGCAGGTTTGTTTCTTTTGAGAAATACTAATTTTTTTAAAAAAAACCCAACATTTTGGGTTAACATTCCGCTTCCAAAACAGTAAAGTTATTTAACATTTGAAGGTAAATCGACGGCTGGCCGTTTTAGATACAAACTGTAGGAGAACTCGCACCGCTGCCTTATGGAGCTGCCAGCACTTGCAGCAGGTCGGTCTCAGCAGCCCTCCCCTATGTAGTTCAATTAAAATGACTGGGGCATGTGCTATTAATTACCATTCAAAGCCCTATTGTTGTACATTCTTCTCAGGAAAAAGGTAAAACAGTTTGCATTAAGCCAAATGGTACTTTTTTYCCCCCCCCCCGTTATTCTAAAGCTAAATTATACTGAAAATCAGGGGGCACCGTGGCTTAAGATTCAGCTAATTCGTCATCACACACAAATGATTTCTACTAAAGAGCATATCCAGGTTGAAATAACACGTTTGATTTTTGTCAGGAGGTTAATGCTTATGGGGTGCAAGATGCAAGCTACTTAAAACATAATAAACACATCACTTCTTGGTGAGCAAAGTTGGTTTTTTTAAGCTTTTTGGACCAACAATTAATGTTGCTTTTTTTTTCCTCCTCTCTCCTGAATTTAGCCAGGAGTGTTTAAACCACTACCACAAATAAAAAGATGCCCAGTGGCAATCCCAGACCTTATCAGTTAATAAGATGTTGCCCTGAACATGTTTATTTTCTTTTTTAAAAAACTCTTAATTCATTTTGTAGGCTCCAGAGGCTTTGTACACCAGAAATTACACGAGTCAATCACAGAAAATTGTAAATGGGTATCCACAACTATTTTGAGGTATTCCACAAGAACCCTGGCTCTACACCTGAATGTTCCTCTCAAAATTAAAAATGAAATCCCAATCCCTAGCTAGCATGGAAGTTTCATCTAAGGAATTCCTGTAATCCCCGCGTCCCACTGCATTTGATCAACAAGAACGTGCTTATTTCCCCAGGGTCATGAAAACATCTTCATCCTTTTCCCTAAATATTAATTCCAGTACTTCACTCCTAAGGATCAGGGCGCAGCATGCAGAAGAGATGAAAAGAAAGGGGTTTTCTTCTAGCCAAACCAGACAAACACATTCAGTTACTGGTTTTGGTTCACTGCTCACTTAAATTGTGGGGGTGCTGAGGGGAGACCAGCAATCCCCTTACTTTGAAAATAGCAGCGTTTTAAACCCAACCTCTAATCTATGAGGAAGAGGCTGGGTAAAGATCTGGACCAGCACGTCCAAAGACCAGATGAAGAAGAAATGCTCTCCTCGGTCTGGATTTGGTTTAATAGTGTTCTATCTATTGAGGCAGCAAACATCAACAGAAGATTACTCCTGTCAAACAGGATATTTTACAGTGTGAACAGATATTTTAAGGGATTGGTGATCTATAATTCTATAAATCTATAATGTTAGGACTGGAGGGAAAAAAGAGGGCTTTCTTCTTCTAGTAACTGCTATTTTTGAGTAGTACATTCAGAATAATTTCCTATAAACCAGAGCTGTAGTGCCAGTTGTGTGTTCAGAGATAAACTGCCTGTAATGCTTCAGTTGGTTATGTTCTTTTCCATGAAAAGTGAAAAACCTTTTCAAGGACTTCAAACCAAAATTATTTGCTATATCTGCATTTGTAGAAAAACATAGGTAGCAGTATTTTCTAAAGTGCTTCTTTGCTTACCAGTTACCTTTTTAACTGTATTTTATAGAGGCGTTGTTTCCTAACACATCATGGACTAGTAGATAGTTTCTGATGTAAAAAACCCAAACGTTTGTATTTAAACAAACAGTACTTGCTTTGACACATGCACGGAAGTGATGTAAGTGCAAAATCCACCATTTTTAAAACACGGCCTTCTGCTGGTTTATTACTGCAACTTTACATCCTTTAAAAGTAGTTTGCTTCAATTCCAAGAACAGGGATTAAATAATACAAATAAAACATGTAATTCAATGGAGCTATTGCCTATTTACCCTGAAATAAAATAGTCTTATGATTGAACTGGTGCAAAAATCCCTCCAAACACCTTTGTTTTATTGGCAAAGTCATTTAAGGTCACTTTTGCTTCCAAGACCATCTTCTTCCATGGTTTCCACTGAAGGAGTTTTGCTTTGTAATGGCTTGTGGTTCCACAGTGATTTGTAAATGAAAAGCCTAGTATGAGTAACTCTACCGTAGTCACTAAACTGCAGGTACTGTCATGAGAAAGTCCAAAACGTAGTGTTTTTTTTTCCTAATTCTCAGCAAGACACAAAATTCCAGTCTAGTTAAAACGTATTCTTTGAATGCCATTTTAAACGGCAGTAAAAGGCTGCTGTGCCTTCTGGATGGAGAACTCGCCCGACGCCGAATGTGCTTGGACATGGATCTCGTACTTCAAATGTACCCAAAGTACCGCGTAGAAGAGCACCCGCAGGCACAGCCGTTTGGATCAGCTACTCCTATGAAGACAGTGCAGTTGGTTTGAGTCTGCGTGGAGGGAACCACGGCTGGGTGGCACGTAGCGAACGGTGAGGCTCGTCTGTTCTCAGAAGGCATGACACGAAGCGGCCCAAACAGCGAGAGGCAGAAGCAGCATCCGCGACGTTGTTCTCCTTCTGTCAAGTAGGAGTTCCCAGGGAACGGCGGTGCTTATTGCTGAGACAGGAGAGCACTCCGGTTGGCCTTCATCTTCTCCAAGCGCTTTACGAGGTGGCCGTTGCTGACTTCGAGCTCTTCGGTTTTGTCCAAGGCTGAACGAAGCTGAAGGAAGAAAGCAGGAAAAAAAAAAAAAAAAAAAAACCCAAAAGGAGTAATTTCTGAAGCAGTTTTCCTTTCCACAGATAAAGCGGCACTTGTGTTTATCAAAACTAAACCCATCAGATATCTCTATCGCTGGAATTTCCTCTCAAGATAAAGTAGCTGCAAATGCTCATAACCAGAGTTTACAGTGAACGCTGTGTAACTGCCTGTGCTCCTGTTTTGAAGCCACACTAAGATATTTTCTAAGCGCAGTGCCAGGAATGCGAGCTATTTACAGAGCGCTGGACATATGGCTTGGAGTCTGCCTTGACTTGAGGGGCACGGAGGCTCAGAAATATCTGCTCGCTGACACATGCCTGACGAGGATAGCAAAGTACAGCCAGAAATTACTCAGCTCAACAGACCTGGAACCAGTTGAACATTTACACTTCACAGACGTAAAATAACGTGCGAAGGAAGCATCTGAAGACGGCTTCTGGATTAAGATTGTACAAGAAGTACTTGGGTTTGCTCCAGAGAACCGACTCTGGTACAAAGCAAACCATTAAAAACATATCAGCTTAGCAGGGAATGATAGATCAGCAGTGGGAGTTCACAGTTGTGAACATGACTCCAGTCTGAGTGCTAAAAGTCTGCTCAAGCCAGCAAAGATGTTAATAATAATTAGAGAAACCAGACTTTTACTCTTTGCTATACCAAGAACTGTAGTGCCTACCCTAAAACGCACAATCCAGAGCCAGGCCTCCCCTTCACGGTGCAAACTAACTGCTAGCAGCCTATGCCAGTTTAGAGTTACCTCTCTCTGGAGCTTGCGTTTCTCTGCTTTCAGCTCATCTTCTACTCTTTCAGCATTTTCAGCAGCAGTTTTATATCGGGCCACTTGGCCTTCCAATCGTATTACCTAAGGTCAAAGGAAATTGTGTAAATACAAGTTGCACAAGGAATTACTGCAAAGATTTCTTCTTACGCTGGCAGTTTAGTAATAGCGAGAGTTGCTAGACTTTTTAAATTAAAATAAGGACATATTTTGAGGAAAAATATGCTGAAAAAGTTTGGCTCCAATTACTTTTGCTTATACCTTTTAATTTAATAAGCTTCCAACAGTAGAAAAGAGAGTCCATTGACTTAGGTATTGACACCATTTATCTCAGAAGCACTGCTGGTGTGCATGGGACAAGAGCAAACCGTAACATGCAAACAGCCTTACATACAATCCACATATGCATTAAGTGTCAGGAGCCATTTATGATTTGCAGGTAGCTAGGGATAAGAAAACATTCTGAAGAATTTATAGGGTATTTAATACACTTTTGTCTTGAATTGTTTTTTGTTCAGTAAAGGTCAATACTATGTTCATTATTCCCTGCAAATGAAATGAAAGCATTTTAGTCTTTGTGACTTAGGAGGCAGAGGTCTGATGTTCTACTTATTTTCATTTTAGGGAAAATCACAGTAATCAAGATTTATCACAGAACAAACTACAGTTTGCGCTTTGCATTCGCACCGTGCCTACACAAACAGGACAAAACAAAAAACTTACATTCTGCTCCAGTGCCGTTATCTCTTGCTCAGACTTTGCTAGTTTAAATTTGAGATCACTGATCTGCCTGTTGGCATCTCCTAAAAAAAATTGCAGATTTAACAGAGATGTCAGGACAAGTCTGGACAGAGGCTAACAAGTCTATCCACCTTCTGATGCTACAGCCATCTACTTGAAGCGCACCAGCAGTGGAGGAAGAGCTTTGCCTTGGCAAAAAGTTTCCTTCCACATCAAAGCTGGCAGCTAAACCCGCCCAGGGCCCCGAGCTCTTCACAGTCTCTCCCAGGACACTCTGAAAGCAGAATTAACCAGGTGTGACAGGAATCCTGTCCTGAGGCTCTGCTGGGAGCATCAGGGATATCTCCACTTGGAAACTTGTTCAAATAAAGGATCATCTTTCCCTCACCTCTAGCAKAGGTGCATGGCAGGCTCTCGATTGGAAGCTCCCTCACAACTGAAGACTCACTTTTACTTAGAGCCACGTATTCTGCGTGGAGAATAGATTCTGCGTACAGATAGAATCTCTCATTCACATGCAGGACACACAAGGTCTCTTAAAAAGCGAAATGCAGCTCACTTTGAAGGTCAATCATGTGCATGTCTGTCCCGTTCTCCAGAACTTCATCTTCAGACTGCGTACTCTCCATCTTGCCATTCCGCTGCTTTTCTTCCAGTTGTCCCTTTAATTTTTTAATCTGAAACACCCAAAACAGTTAGTTATTTTCTGTCTTCAAAAAATGACACCAATAGATTCTGCATGCTGGCATAAATTTCAGTAAATTGAAATGCCTGGAAAACAGGCAAGGTAAAAACCCAAGATTCTCAAAAACTTTTGTCATACAATAATTTCCCATCTCTCTTTTTTTTTTTTTTTGGTTGGCAAATGATTTGCCCTATGTTAAGTGTCATTTATGCATAAATTCTGGACCAAAAGTAACAAGTGTAAGAAAAGAATGTTTTATAGAAAGGCAATAAATGTGCTATAGGCATATTCAATAAAACATTCTTAAAAAGCCAAGACTGTGTCTGTACATTAAGTCTCAAGGGCAAGCATCTATTTCATAAATGGTAACTTCCTTGAAAGGCTTCAGTCCCTGCAGAGAAACAGATAACTGAACTATTTGACTATTGAGCAAACTAATTTCTCCAGCATTTCTTGCTGAACTTTCTATGGTCCGCATACGAAGCCTTATGCTTGCAGATAAAATTCACTGCTCTTACATCTGGACCATATTTATTTCTCCCTTGGACTTGGCCACTCCAATGCATAGTTTTCCAGAAACACATGCTCACGGAGGAGTTTTAGGTGGCTAAGGACAGCAATCTGCAATACTTTGAGCACTGACTGTCTTGCAAAAGGAAATAAGTGCCCTGGGTCAGATCTTTATTGCGCTGTATCCTGGGTTAATGCACAGGAAGACCGTTGCCTTGGGATAGTGATGAGCACTGCAGCAATTCCCAGCAAGGACAAGCCAACACCAGCTGCCCTACGCTGTGCRTGAGCAGCATATGGATTTCTCTGAACCTCTGCTGCTCTTAGAGATTCAGCAAACACTCAGCATTCCCGTTTTCCTGCAATTACCTGCTCTAGCAAGGATTCCCGTTCGTCAATGAGCTTTCTCAGCCTGTCTGAAAGAGAAAACTGAGAGTTCAGGGCTGGCGTGGTCACGCTGCACGTTTCAGAGGCAATCTTGCACAGGAGGGACGAGGGGGTTAGCAAAACTACGGATGAAGTCAGGCACGTACCCGGACRGGACGGGGAGGGGGTTGCAGCCGGGGCAGGTTAGGCCGCTCTCAGGGCATGCTCATCACGGCCGCGCAGCGCCCCGCCGCATGCAAAGGGGCTAATCTTCTACGTTAGCTTAGCATGCAACAACTCTAGGGTCAAACACAACTGCAACACAAAAGCTCACAGATCTTTACAGTTCAACATGACAGAAGTGCTGTTAACACCCCAAATCGAAACTTAAGCATTGGCATTTTGACTTCTTTTATTCAACACCGTGGCAGTGACGCTTTGTAATACCTCCACCCTTGTCATCTTAGTAAGAGATTTGCCCATGTTGATATCTGTTTGTTTTAAAAGCAGCAGCCTAGTAAAATATTTACTCTTTAATATACTCTTTAATCCTTCATAGCAAACGCTCCCAGTCAAACATCCAAGAGGTCATAGGCAAACCAGGACAACTGTTGGGTTAGACTTGAACTTGGAAGCACTAGAGATCAACACATATGTGTATATGGCATGTATTAAGTACACATTACAAGGTTGAAACAACTGGAAAAAAGACATGGAAATAAGTAAATAAACAATGTTTTTAAATTCCCTGTTCCTCAATACAAAATGTGAAAATGTTTCACTTGGTGCTGTATGCTCCAAATCCAGGATCATCATATCACTAAAGTTGTCTTCCCGTATTAATTAAGTCTTGTGGTAGGCTCTTTTTTCTCCTGTTTACACACTTATTTTGGGGAATAAAGAGCATTAATTCAAGCGTAGAGAAAGCAAAGCTTCTCACTGAAAGGCCCTCTACAACGATGGAGGGCTCTAGCCCATCAGCTAGCAATAATGTAGTACATCACTCCCCTCCTGTGCACGCAGTTTCCAAACCCTTTACCTTGGTTTCTGATACCCAAACAGAGCTCTTACAGGGACATTCCAGTTCAGCAGTTCAATGCATTTGTTTTGAACAGCAGGTCCCAGACGTGTTTTTGAGACATTTGTAAAACACTCGGCAGGGCTTCAGCTGAGCAATGGCATGGGGAAAAAAAAGAGTCCACATTTTGTAAACTTTGGAGACAAAACAAAAATTTGAGTCTAAAATGCTGCAAAACAATAAAGCAGTTTCACGTATCTATATACAGCAGCTAGGAAGAGATGTTGAGAGCAGAAATTCTACTAAATGTTGAAAGATAAGGAAGAAAAAAGCCAATGAAGAAAGCTAGGAAAGCAAAGAGCAAAAAAAAAAAAAAAAGGTTGTGTATGTCCACACTGGACATAGAGTTGAAGATCACAGGTCAGCAGCAATCGAGAGGCTACTGAAAATTAGGAAGGAGGATGGATACAGAAGAGAGTCTGTAGGAGGGCTTGCWGGAGCCCAGAGGGGAAAAGAAAAGGATCAGTTTGCTAAAACCTCCATCTCTGCAAAGCCTCCTTGCTTTTATACTTAAATAGGTGGTGTTTTTCCAACAGACCAAGAAGTTGAGGAGTCCCAGAGCCGTTAGCAGAAATGAGCAACCTACCTAATTACCACGCGGAGAAGCTAATGACACCTCCTGTGTAAAACAATCATTAACCCTATTTCACACAGGACGATCCTGCAATTAGAATGAATAATTAGGGTGTGAAATTCATCTCCCTCTTAAACTGGGCTTCAGCAACACGCTTCCCCACCTACTCCCTGCGCCCGTCCCCAGCTCCTCTGTGCACGAAGGAGCCTGGGAACGCGCCAACGCGAGAAGCTCCGACACCGGCTCCTGCAAAGGCAGTTCCGTGGCCCCCAGACCCTGCTCGGGCCCCCCAGCTGCTCCTCAGGTTTCCTCGTGCGGGGTCGGCACCTACAACAGCCCCGTGTGCATCTCCCATGCAGAGCGGGGCTCCCTGCTGCCGCAGACGGCCCTGTGCAAAAGGAGAACAAGGAAGGGGGCAGCCGTGCCCGTCACTGGCTTCGCACTGCACCTGCATAAAGGGCTGTGAACTGGGAAAAGCCAAAGGTGATAAGAGGGACAAGCTAAATCTTCTTCTGTTGAGATATTAGAGGGAAACCGCCAAAGCGTTTAACTTTCCAACACGTGTATTTTGTAGCTAATAAAAATCACTGCTGCAATCATAAAATAACACCAATAAAATAATAAAATTCCAGCAGCACCAATCCCTCCTCCACCCTCTGTAAGAGTACACATTGCAATCATATGCCAACTGCCCCATAAGGTCTGAGTTGTTGTATTTTGAAGATAACGCCTAGAAATTCCCTTTGCCTTGGGGATGCCTATCCTGGCAGAGGCCCCCCTCTCCCGTGATGTGCACATAGCCAAGCAAGAGCTGAAGAACCCCAAGACCTTCTCCTCCATGGTGGTCACCCAGCTGCAGAAGACACCAACAGCCACCGCTCGAGTTGTCATTACCTCCCTTTCTGCAACTTGGCTTTTAAAGGTGTTTTGAACTTAGAGCTGCTTATAATCCCTCTGCAAGCACGGCTAAAGCCCAGCAAGCATGTTTCAGTGCAATGTAAGATTTAAATGTAAATACAGTTAAAATACAGCGGTGAGTCTGGCAAAGACAAATATTTACTTCAAAACTGCTGCACAGTGAGCGATGCTGTARAGTTCTCTGATATTTTAGACCAGCACTTTCTATAAACCCTTAACGTAAACAAGGGCTCATGCTTACAGAAACCACACTGAAGCTGTTGTAAGTTGGAGAGAAGCCCTATCAAAATTAGAAGTTTCCAGTAACTGCTGCTGTCTCATGTTCAAAGTCCTCGAACACAGAGGTTGCCCTTCCCTAGCAAGAGCCCCCTACCAGCTCTGTAGCACAAAGTCATCAGCATCACTAAGAAGAAAGCTGCAGACCCAGGAACTTTCAGTCTGTTATGGTAGCAAAAGAATCCTTATGCACCACGCTTCTAGGAAAAGTACTTCTGAAATAATACAAATGTCTTTAAATATTTATGGAGGTTTGTAAACAGCGCTCTGGACAGACAATTTAAAGTATAAAATATGTTTATTTCAGTTATATACAGCTCAGTACATTTTGATATACAGCTTCATATTTTGGTTGCACTCCCGCTTTGTAACATTAGTACAAATACATCTTGCTGTAGCCTCCTCCCAATTCTGCAGTTTGCGTTCCCTTCTGATATTCATTGCTTAAAACAACTCTAAAACCATTTTTAATTATGCAACGCACTTCCTCCCCAGCACTATAAAAGATGCAAGACAACACATACCAGCGAGTTGAAGTGTCTAATTTACGCCAGCAATTTGAAACTATCCAGCTTTTCAGAAAGGCCTCGAGGTCAGGACACAGAACAATTGTCTTTGGTCTGACATTCAGTAAAAAATTAAGACATCCAAAATTATCTTCTTTCCAAAAAAAGGACAAGGAAAGATTTTCTTAGATTTTTAAAAAAATCTTTCAAAACTAGATTTTGCAAAAAAGAAAAATATAATGCAGTAAGGAAATACAACTTAAAATAAAATATTCCAAGAAAAAAATACCTATTTTATATGTTTGTAGCTAGACAGTACATGATTGCCAACCTAAGCACACAGCATAGTGTGTGCTAACACTTTCTTAGGAAAAAGACCCACCATGTGAGACACGGCATTAAAGGCTTACCGCGGTGCAAAGTGCCTAAATTAAGTAAACATATATATTTATTCCTTTCAGCAGACTAAGACCTGTACATTGCAAAGTCTCTAAGTTGTATATGTTCCTTCAAAGTGTGCAGACTAAGCAGATTCACAGTGACCTAACTATGTTTTGGCAGCTCTTCTGGTATACTGCATTTTGGAATACATCCGTATCGGACAACACAAAATGGAATGAGGTTAATCTTTTTGCATAGTTTAAAAAAAAAAAAAAAGGTTCCTTGGCTTTAATCAATCATAAACAAATTTCAACATTAGATCACAGTGTTGCAACAGTTCTGAATTCCTTGATGAGGCATTGCTGTACTTACTGCAGATCTAATGTGCATAATACATTCAAGACATCTACCTTAATTCTAGGTCCGGAGTAGGAGTTTATACGAAAGGTTCTCAGTAGCAGCTATCCACACCAGGGCTACTTGCAAGACAGTGCGAATAATCCATTTGTGAAGCTCACACTTTCGGTGATAAACATTTAATCTAAGAGAGCAAACTCAAACCTACATGTGTGATTTCTGGTGGCCGAGTATGGCAGGAAGTAACATAAACCATGCATCCTTACCACTGAGGTAACCCGACATTTCTTAGGTGAGCTTTACCTATACAGAAAGAGCGCTTAGCCTATGCCTAGATTCTGATTTATTGTGCAAAGTGCGTGCTTCGGTACTGAAGCTGGACCAGTGGCACGTAGCTAACTCCATCTGAGACTCTGCACTCACGATATTGTGCAGTCATCTTTCGACTTACCCTTACCCTTCCTACCACCTTGTGAATCCTCTTTGCTTTCATCCCTGTCGTTGCCACCACCTTCCAAATCCTGCTCCGAAACGTTTTCGTCTGCTATTTTTTCCAGGTCTTTGGAGTCTGATGCTTCGCTGCTGACTTCCGACGCATCAACCTTCTCATCAGTTTCCTGTGAAGATCCTTTCCCTTCCAAATGCTTTGTTTCTTCAGTCTCACCCTGCTTTTTATGCTGCAGGCTGTCATCTTCAGCCGATGTGTTTTTGATGTCTGCGTTGTCTTGGCCTTCTCCAGTTTCACCACATGAGGCAACTTCACTGATCACACCGTGTGCTCCAGCTCCTTCTCCTTTCTGAGTGTCAGCTTTCTCTCTACCACACTTTCCATCAGTTTCCAGTATCTGTTTTGATTCCTCATCAAAATCAAATGCTTCACTATCACTTTCTACTCCTTCCTCTGCTTGACTCTCCAACTGAACTTCTTCACCAGCATTTTCATCCAGCTCAGTTCTCTGTGCAAGAGTCTCTACCTTGTCCTCTGCAAAAGCTTCCTTTGCCTGACCCTGCTCTTCTACTCCCTGATTTTTGTCCTCCTCAGGCCCTGGAACCTTCTGATTTTTATCTGGCTCTTTCTCTGTACACTCACGCACACTTTCTAGATCTGGAGTTTGTTCTTTGGCTTCTGAGCTGTCTTGAATGAAGTGCTGTAATGGTTTGGCAGTTTCCTGTAAAGAACTATCCGCATCTTGCTCGGATGCAAATCCACCATCTGTACGCTTCAGCTGCTTCTTGGTTTCTTTCGATACTTCATCAACTTTGTTTCCAGCAGTTACACAAAGACCTTCAGTTGACTCCTGCCTAGATTCACTTTCCTCTTGCTTAACTACATTGTGATCTTCAGCCTCTAAAGAAATACTCTTCTCTCCCACCATATTGCAAGTAGTTTCCTCAATAAACGGAGCTGTTTCAATTTCTGTGTTTGGTTTTAAATCTTCTACCCTTTCAATTTTATTTTCCTTTCTTTTTCCACACTCATCCCGCATTTCTACTTCCTCACCATCACAATCTGAAGGAATTGGGTCCACACTGCTTCCCTCCAGTTTGAATATTCCTTCAGAACCTGAACATGCTTCCAGTCTGTTCATCAATACTTCCTCCTGTCCATCCTTCTCAGTCACAGGTTTTTCACACTCTGTCTTATCTTGCATTTTTCCTTCCTCTAATGACACTGCGGGACCATCCTCTGAAGATATTGGTCCAATTTGTGTCTGATCTCCATTTTCACCTTCACTCACAGCTGCTGGGGCATCACTTTCACATGACTCCTTCCCCTCCAAACCCTTGGATTCTGTTTTCTTGGCCTGACCTTCAGCTGTGCTTCCAATCTCATGTTCTTCTTTGACTCTACTACTTCCATCAGTTCTCCCATCAGTAGACTCTTCCAAGATATTCCTAACTTTTTCATCAGTGCTTTCTTCTGAGTGTTGGAGTCCTTTGGTGTGATTCTCTAGACTGGGCTCTTGGCTAAGTGAACCCACTGCTGCAACCTGTGGAAGCCCTGACTGATCAGAAACCAGCTCACTGCTGTTACTCCTAATACCAGCGTCATTACCACCCACTGCATTGCTAGCTTCCAAATCCCCTTCCTCCTGCTCTGGTGCAGCTTTTCCTAACTCACATTTTACATTTAAGTCACTAGGCACTTCCTGAGGAGTCTCAAAAGCCTGACCTGACAGCGCGCCCACCTCTGCCTTCTGATTTTCCCTTTGATTTAAGTCACTGTGTTCAGCTTCCTCACCCACAGGCTGTTGGGCTTCTATACGACTGCCTGTCGACTCCCCTTCCTTTCTCAAGTCATCCGCGTCACTATCGTCATTTGAGGAAACATTCCCTGATGCCTGTTCTGGATGGCTTTGGATTTGTTCTGTACGCCTACTGTTTGTTAGCATCACTGTTGACATGGCATTTTCTTCAATGACTTGTTCTGCCTCTGCATTTTCATCAGCATGCAATGTCTTTATTTCCTGCTCCTCAGACTCCTCTTTGTGCTCCTCCTGCTCAGTATTCTGCAAGATTTCTCTTTTCCCCACATCCTCCAAAATCTCATTTTTCATGTCCACTTCATTGGCTTTGCCTAAAAGACCATTGAGAAAGTTGAAGGGACCACACCACAGCACTTACCTCCCCCAATTAAAGCCCAAAAGAGAATGAATCAAAGAACAGGTTAATGAAAGATCAGCTTTTGCCAATTACGTGAGGCAAAGCAGCAGCTGAATTAGTAAGGGTTTTTCTGATCCGTGAAGTCCACCACCACCACCACCCTCACAAAGCAAGAACAGTCTCTGGTGCCGGCTTGTGTTTTTGTAAAGTAAAAGATTTATGCTTTGGCAATGTGTGGAGTACAGCTTTCATAGATGAGAACTTTGTTTCAAGCAGTGCGTTTTAACAGTAAGATCTGCAGATATCACACTGTAGTGATGTTTTGTTCTCAGCAATATCATCTGTAACTTTAACCCTAGTGCAACTGTGCACGCAAGAGTGTCTGATGCCATTGCCATGAAGTAATCATGCAGTATTCAGTAACATTTTATTCCTAATTACCAAGAACAAGCATCAGTGTGTACGACAAACACTGTGAAAGTAAAATCTGATTGGCAAGCAAATGTTGCAGCTGATTAAGATAAGCATCGATGATTGGGGCTTGATGAGTACTCCTTGCAGTTGCTTTATCCACCCAAAAGCAGTAGGAGTTTTTTTTTTTAAGCAGTGTTTCTTCCTATTTGTATTTAGCAATAGGTATTGAGACAGTGTTCTTGATTTCAGCAGTTAATTTTGGGGTCTATGTTGTGTCTGTTTCCACACAAACTATCAGGAGGGCTAGAAAATGCACGTTACATTTAAAGCACTTATAAATATACCCTTACCTTGTTTTTCATGTTCCAAACTCTTTTCACACTAAAAACTGAGTAAGAAAACAGCAGCCAATAGCTAAAAGCAAGATAACTTCCACTTGCAACAGCTGGCTGCCTGCTGCTATCTACTAACATGGTGACTTCAAACAGCAACAACAGCAAAAGTCAATTATTTCCTTTCATTAGTGTAAGGAGACTAAAGTGAGGTCATCTAGTGGCCATTCATCACTACTAAGAGGAATGTTTTGCCAACCAGATTTTTCCTCCTTGATATTATCCGCCTCACAGAATCATATGCTTCGAGTTTAACAGCACTAATCCTTTTTACAACAAGTGATGACGTTTTTAATATTAACTGCTCARTAGTACTAGATGCCAAGAATGAACAAAATATGTATTAGTGTGTTTTAACAGTGCCCAGCATTATCGTTCAGCAGACACAGTTCTCAGATATAAAAAGAAACAACTTTAATGCTGGTTTGAAAGATGAAGCTAGAATGCTTTTTAGGCTGTTCCTTTAAGGTATGTGCTAAAAATATCAAACAAAAGCAGGATGACTTTTGTGCAATTTTCAGATTGAAGCTTTAAACAGTCATCTAGATGACTGCCACTTCTCTATAATATATAATACTGAATTCTCATCCTTTGTCTCCTTGAATGAAAGATTCTTTTTGAGGAAACTGCACAATATACTTGGAGTGATAACAACTATTAAGCAGAAAAATGCACAAGAAGTGATTCAACAAGTAGCATGCGGCGTGATATGTTAATTGTCCAACTAACAAATGCCCAGTCTCCAAGCAAAGGTGAATGAATGGACAGATGGAAAGATATAGAAGCAGATAAAGTAGTTACCTAGCGTCCCATCCCCTGATGTCTTTAGTGCCTGAGTTGTGCCTTGGACAGCTTTGGAAGAATCCAGGTGTCCTTCATTATTGAGAACGTCTGATGTCTCCCCATTGGTGGCTACTTCAGAGTCTGGGATTATTCCATGTTTCTGCAGAAAAGTAAACGCATCGCTTTAAAGCCAGCTCTTAGAAAGGATAAGATGGTTCAGATGGTCATCTTCTTGAAATTTTGGATAAGTGATTGCCTCAATCATTCCATTAAAAAGGGCTAGAAGTCACAGAAAAACCCAATTACAGTTGTTCTCAATTTAGCCATCATCACAGTTAACATACCAAACTAGATTTAAAAAAGCAACAACATAGTCATTTACGCTGCTCCTTGAAGAAGGATCTCCTACAAAAGCAGCTATTGAGTAATGAGAGTTCAGAGTCACATATTAGAGATACAGACTTCATTAGGTAATTCTCAAAAATGGCACCTTCAAGGTGGCATCAAAACAGAGTCACAAGCCAGAATTGGACCTTCTGCCAAAATGTACACGAGGGAACAGAACTGCTTTAGCTACACGACTCTTTCAGTCCTCTTGCATACCTTCAGTTGCTCCTTCAGCACAACCACTTCATCTCTAAGGTCATCCCGCTCACTCCTTAAGGAATCAAAGAAATCTTTCTGCCTCTCTAAAGCCTGAGTTCCCAACACAGACAAAGGGCGAGGAGATGTAAAGAAAGGAAAGGAAACAAGTGAAAAGCAAGTGTAAACAAGAATGAACAGATTTAAGGTATTTGGAGATTCATGAAAATGGCATGTATGAAGAAGGTAAATTTACAGATTAAAGGACTGAGGTCACATACACATCGATAAACTTAAAATCCAAGAAGTGCACAGCTTATTCAGCAATCGTTCAATCCCAGGGATTTCTAATAAAGACATTCAAGCCCCAGTCCTTCCTTAGGTTTCATTAACATGGGGAAATGAGGATGCACTTTTCATTCRTATCTGCTGGGCAAGTTAATTCATATCCATAGTACTTCAGCATGTAACTCAAAGAAATAACGCAAATCCCATGTATTAACATAAGAACATGGAAGTTGATCTATAAGATCTTAAATGGCTGTTATTTCCCTGGGTTATATCATGGATGCAGCATGCTTCAATGAATTTGAAACTGTCAATAGTTTGTCTTCAGACTTTGGGATGTACCATGTGCAAATGCCTATATTGCCAGTGGAAGCCCTTATTTGTGTATTGATATAGACATATCAAAATGGTAACAAAAACAAACAACTTGGCCTTTCTGAGTTTCAAGTGTCTCAAAGTTACTGGACATCATCAGCATGGAAAACATGCCAGATCTCCTTCCCCCTTCTACATTAAGACAAGTCTTTCACTGCTTGTTGTCGCAAAAGAAAGCCACTTTTTTTTTTTCTTTTCCCAGTGGGTTTCCTTTTGGCTTTGGGGTAGGAGGTTGTGCAGGGTGGGGAGAGCAAGACAGAAACAACTACTTTCATCCCGATAGCCCATAAATAAGTCTATTACTTCTTTATCATACTCCCTCCTTTTTAGCTCGCAGCCCACAGACTAAATCTGAATAAGCAAAAACTGCAAGTTGATGGAATTGTGTTCTCAACAACCTTCATTTGATTAAAGAGCCCTTCCTTTCTCAATATGGCATATGCATATGGTGCACCCCAGTAAATACATATATCAAGTTTCTGAAGTCAGACCAGCTCTTAAGTTTTTCTTGGATTGTATCATATTGGCCAAAGGCAAAATTTGCTATCTGCTAGTTTACAGGCAATCTAACGAAGCAGCCACATCAAGCAAAGGCACTAGGAAGGATTTTATTCATAAGGTCTTGCAAAAGCAGGATCAGCTGAAGGACAAGAGTGCCACTCTGAACACACATCAGGAGTCCACAGTCCTACCCCTATTTTTTTGTCTTTCCATTCTATTGTCTCCTGGAGATCAGAAATTTCCCTGACATAGTTCTGCTGTTTCTGCTGCAGCTGTTGGATTTCCTGAGGGACAGGAGCAAAACAAGAAGACAGAAAGCAAGTAACAGGTTAACATAGGAAGTCAAGACTGCAGTGATGCCAAAGGATGGAAAAAGTCAGGTGTTAAAGTAGAGTAGTATCTACATACACAGTGTCATAGTCACTAACCTCTAAAAACCTACACTTCTTAGGGCAATATTACTATCAATGAGATGACATAAAACCAGGTTAAAATAACACCAATTCTTTCTCCACATCTACACACACAGCTATGCAAAATGCAGTTTATTTTATATTTGTGAATAACGTAAAAAAAAAAAATCCAAATACAGGTAATACTTGTGATAAATACTGTTTCAATTGGTCAGCCTGCTTGGCCTGAAGCACTCATATTTGAGGTGTAAATTTGGAGTACAGAACATTCTCCATGCCCTCCTCTTCTACACACCTACTGCCTGAGCACAGCAATCACGGAAGCTGTCAAAAACAATGAAGCTGTTACTTACTGCCAGCATTTCTTCTCTTTGCTTCAAAGCTTCTTTCATTTCCATGAAYTGAAACTGTAATATGCTGTGAGCATGCTTTTCCCTCTCAAATTCCTACAAATAATGAAATAATTTATGAGCTTATTTTGACGAAAAATACACATCACGAAAGTAAGGACAAAACATGTCTAACCACACAAAGAAAATGCTACCCTTTAGTCTTCTAATTACAATCCTAGAAGACTCCCAATTTTTACCTTATTTTTCTTGTCCAAGAAGCTATTAAGAAATGAAGTTGAGGCAATAATAAACATCAACTCGTTAGTGTTAAGATGCCGAATTCATGGAAAGCTTCATTCAATACTCAGCCACATAGCTGCCTTAATATAAAAACTACACCACTTCCCTATGAACCTTCCAAACGGAGATTTGCACCGCAAAGGCGCTAGGAATGGAAGGAAAAACAAAAACCACCCACACAGGGAATCCTCCAGAAATCACTGTGAATATGAACCAAATCTGCTTAAAAGATGCAGAATAAAAGGATGTGCTCAGGCTCTCCTGATCTTACACGCAAGGCATTTCCTCAGAAGTTGCTTTACAAGAAGTGAAGGCAGGGAGGATTTCCACCCGCACAGGCACGTAAGATGCTGCTAAGGCAAGCAAAGTAGCACTGAAAACAATTTGCTTACTTTACAATTAACTTAAGATCTTGAATGGAAGTTTAATTGCTTCCTCTCGCAGGTACCTGTTTGACTAAAACAAAACCCAAGCTCTGCTCACAGCGTGCCACAGCCACGTACGTACTTTGCTTTTTTCTTCATATTGCCTCCTGGATTCTGCCAGCTGTTCTTCCAACTCCAGCAGCGCGTCCTTCAGGGTGTCCACTTGGTACATGAAGTTGGTCTTCTCATTGTCCAGCTGCGCATTTGACACCATAGCCTTCTTGTATTTCTCCTCCACTTCTGCCAGCGAGTCCTGCAAAGGAGAAACAACCGCGGTCAGAAACACCCCTCTGCCAAACCAGACCTTTAGGAGGACTCACCCAGCCAAACCTCCGTAACTGTTTCCTGCTGTGGATAACTCCCTGGGCTTTCCCCAGCCTGCCTGTTGCACACAAGGAGCATCCCCTTGAGATGGATAAAACAAATCCTTTCCTCCTCTGTGGGAGCTGCTGCTCCTGGAGCTGACAGGTTGCCTTTCTTCGATTGCCCTAATGAGCCAGGCTTTAAAGAAGGCAAGTTAGCAGCCACCTCCCACTAATTTCAGGGGGGCACAGGAACAAGCAAACCTACTGGCTCAGGAAGTGGAATTATCCACAAAAAACCCTGCAGCTTCTGTGACCTGATGCATTCTTTTTCATCAGTTTTCTGTAACACACCCGATACTCCAGTCTCTTTCTATAAATTTTCACTGTAAGATACAGTTCCCAGTGGCTTGAAAACTCCTTTGACGAATTCAACCTGAAGACAGGAGCTGCTGAGGTATAACGAGAATAGCTAAAATGAGGCTCATTTTCCATATTGCACAGACCTTTTAAGCATGTGATTTTAATACCAAAATAAAAGACTCTCAAACAAAATAGCACAAATAGGCAAACAAGAAGGACACCCACGTCAATATTTTAGTTTGCGGGTCAAGCACTTTCTCTTGATGCAAGAGCAGTATCCGAATCACAGCTACAGCACAGGGCGAGTTTCATATACTTCCACCAGCACAACTTCTTACCAGTTCAATAGAGAGAACTGGGGACTCTCATCGTGACATGATGGCAAAAATGAAGATTTGAGTCAGTTAATATTTCTATGAGCAAATGAAAAATTTGTCTTTAAGGACATTAATTGGTATAGATGCAACTGCAAACGTTATAGTGCACTTTCCGGTCCGAGTATGGGAAATACCAAACAGCAGAAGCCAGGACTTGAAAACAGCTCTATGCTCAAACCACAGAAAAGAGCTGGATTTGAAAGTAGCTGTGTGATCAAACCAAGGAAATTAGCTGGAAGGGAAGTATATGCAAATAAGTGTTTAAGAACGGTGCTGAACAACTCTTTTGGCATGCTAAATTTTGTGTTATTAGCACAAATTCCATCACAAGGCTTGACTACGGTCTTAACATGAAGCACCTTTTTCTATACCGAAAGCAAAGCCTGAATTAAAAAGGGTCATTGAAACCTAATGCAGCTTAGGTACAAGTCACCACGAAAGGCACTCTAAGGGACACCAACTGAAAATAAAAACTAAATTACTTTTTTCTATGCGGTGAATATTATGTTGCTACACACCAATTAGGGAAAAAAGAGTCAGGCTTTTCCTAAGAAAGGCCCAAGCYATTCTTTTTCCATTTACAACTCACTTAAGATGGCAGTAACATCACACGTCGCAGCATTGAGCATATTGAAAACACAGTCAGCAGTTCATGTTGGTACAAGTTGCACTACACACATGGATGTCTACTTGTGTCTCTGCAAGGTTGCTCTTTCCAAAAACACAGCTAATATCCCTGCTCACTTCCTAAGGGGTGTATTTTGCTGCACCAAAATTATTTTACAACTCTGTGAGGGTGGTACTGCCGTGACTGCTCATTCTTTGGGCAGCAAGGAATTGTTCAAAAGGCTTCTGCAACCTACGGAGGATTCAAAAGTGTGGCCTTCACCTACACACACACAACTGTCCAAACAGGGGCTGGACCTCACCAAAGCAAAATGTAAGGACACACATACAACCTCTATAAGTTCGATTTTTCATAGCACTGTAGGCCACAAATTTTGGTTCATTTCCAGTTTGGGAATGCTTCCTGGATTAAGGTGGGTTTTTCTGGATTGTTTTACCTAGTAACTTGGATTTGTTAGTAAGGTGATTGCCTTTTCAACACATCAAACAAAACATGCAAGAGTAACCAGCAGCCTTTCAGGTGGGATTTAGATGCATTTCTCTCCACAACCAGCAGCCACCAGGAGGGATGTCCTTTCTGGCTGGTGAACCGTGTTTCACACCATTCGTGAGCCCTCCCAGAGGAGGAGCATGCAAGGTCAGCGCCCACGCCAACCCTCTCAACACTTAGCTGGGGTTAATTATCACACATCCAGGCCACAGCAAAAGTACCTTCAGTTCTTTCAGTCCCTGCATGTATCTGCCTTCTACATCCTGAATCTGGTCCTTTAACTCATAGATATCCTGAGAGAAAGGGTGAGACAGTGAATGATGCTGTAGAAACTGARGGGTGGTAAATACAGGAGGCCACACAGGCTGAGCAGATCAATCCTAGCCTGCCCGCCTGCCATTTCTGGGCTAAAAGTTCATTCCAGCTCTGCTTGTTTTGACCTTGATGKTTTTTTTTCTCCTTACACTAGCAAAAATAAAGCTATTTACCACCCAGATTTTCACTCAATGGGAAGAATATTGCATTGAATAGCTGCTTACTATTCAAATGTGCCTAAATAAGGCATCAGGAATCAATTATGAAACATCTCACCTTTATTTCCCTAATAGAYGCCTCTGTATCGGCTGAGATGGAGGTGTCCCCGCTGCCTCTCCGTGAAGAAGTCCCACCCAGCGAGGCTAAGGTAGCTGCTGATAAACTTGAGACAGTGCGAGCTCCCTACAATTAAACACAATTTTTTTTTTGAGACTTTTAAATATACACATAACACACAGTGTGAATGTACTTATAGAGACAAAACAGCAATTTTCTCTTTGGCACCATCGGCGATATTCCAGCAGAGCAGATGGATCATCACTAGGTGCTTAGTTTTACCTATCAGCAAGGCAGAAAACAGCCAAACCAGAAAAAAAACCAACTTCTAGCAGCAAGTTTTACACCCTGTTTTCAAAAAGGCACACATAATTTCATTAATCACTGGAACACATCTGGGAGACTTTGGCAGTCCCAAATCAAACCAGGAGGAAAGGACCCAAACAGCAGCTGTCGTCATCCACGTATCTTAAACAACCAGAAACAGATCTATGCCTTTGTATGGCTTGGCTTCTGACTATTAATAAGACAGAACTCTTAAGAGCTAGAATCATCTTGCCAGATGGCATTTTCAAAACTTGCACTGTTAAATTACATAGATGCTTATGATAAGTCAAGTTCTTCTCCTTTCGTTCATATTTATGTTCTCTGCAGTAGCAGCCTCATTAACTGTTCTTGTGTACAGGGTTCTGCACAGAAAAAGCAGCTTATCAATCCTGCAGCATCTTTATTTTCCATATTGCATAAAGACACAATTAAAGTTTACTAAACAAAACCAGTGCTTACAKAGCTGAAACAGCTTTAGGCTGAGCCAAGTGCTGTTGAAGGTCATCTACTTAACTACTGATTGCCTTTAAAAGAGTAGAAGGCTCCAATAATTTGAAGTTTTGCCCCACAATAAATAAGAGATTTCTGTAAATTCAGTGTGAATTTTACCCTCCAAAAAGAACATGAAGAAGTTACTCTCAGCAGAATAATTTGTAAGATTTTTTTCTTACCTTCTCAAAGTCTTTTTCTGGCCTTTCCTCAATCTGTAAAACAAACATTTAGAAGAAATTACTAACTAGAGGATGACAGTAAGGGAKCAGAAGGACAATTCTTAAACTTTTAAAAGACTTTGTTAGCAGCTTTTACCCATTCAAAGAACAACAAGTTGACATAAAACAGAAGAATCTAGGCATCTTAGGCTGAAAATCTGAACAGTCCACCTCAAGTTTCCTGGTAGCACATACTCTAAGTAGAATATACATATTGATGAAAAACTATAAGGTTAATTAGATAAGTCAGAAGAACTGATCTACCCATATTCTTTCGTATTATTTTCCATATCCTATACGATAACATTTCAAACACCCAGATGATGCTCARTTGGAGCTAACAACAAAAGAAAACCTACATGAGCATTAACTCAAGTTTTTAATTGAAAGATTAATAATTTACCAGATCAAGAGAGGGGGGAAAAAAAGGAGAAAAGGAGTAAAAGAAAGACACTTAAAACCTCAGAAAAACGTTTTCTGCCTGTAAGGAAAGAAGGCTTCTGACTTCAAGCAAATATTCAAGAAGGGCTGAGACTAATCCTCAAGTAAAGTATCAGGAACCTGGTTCAAAGTCTAAACACACTAGACTGCCCACTGAGGCTTTTGGGTATCCACTGGAATTCATCCCATTTGGAAKACAGATCTTCCCCAGACTAGTCTCAAAACAAAACAAAAAAGAGCCAAAGCAGCATTTGGAGGGAAGAAATGCTCTGAGCATTCAAAGCGAAGTTACAAGGCAAGACACAAATATCGGGAAAATAGAAATAATCTGGGGAGGTTTTTTTTTCCTATGGACAGGAATAATCCTTTCAACTTTTTATTCTTCTGAAACTCAGCAAAACATCTAAGTTTCCAGGACTGGAAATCTGAAAAATTGATTTTAAAAAATAAATATATTTTTCCACCCTGACAATGTATTTCATACCCTAAAAAAATTCCTAATGAGTAGCATTAAGAAAACAAACTTTAAAGTGAATACACCTGATTTAAAGCACTATATATAGCAGTATAATAATGGATATAGTGCTTTAAATTCATGGAAACAGTGAATTCAAGTAGATATTAGGGTACAACTTTTTCTTTTCTTATTCTGTCCAAGTTGAGCATTAAAAAAGAAAGAAAAGCTACTGAATGCAGGTTCTCCTGTTCAGTCCACTAAGTAAACTGCCTTTGGCTCTGCAAACAGCCTGATGTTCTCGTGCCGGCTGCTCCAAGGGGCGGCTCTGGCAGCTTTGTGGCCAAGTCCGATGTGATGCTGTTGTCACCGTGAAGTTGTGGCAGGACAAACACTGTGTGTTGCCAAACACTAGTGCACACACACACACACAAAACAAGTCATCTCCAGGAACTGAGGTACAGATCTTTGCAAAACCGTACACTGTGGGCTTAGGATAGAACTAATAACTCTGTTTTTCTTAGTGGCAAATGAGTCACAGAACGTCCTGCAATTTCCTAAAAGGAATGTGCAACGTCAGGCTTTAATAARATCAAGGAGCAAGCTTCAATATTGTTTTAATGATGCACAAAAATAGTCAAATAAAAGTGACCTTTTATAGAGGGGAATATCTTGGAAACACCTGYGGAGAGGAGAGGTGCATTTGTAGCCCTGCCTTGGCTCACATCCATGCTGCACACTCGCTGCAAACAAGCTCTAGTCATTCCCCAAAGCTGGTGTGAGGACACCCTCGCTCAGAGCCCCCAGGAGCCTTTAAAGTCGGGTGCTTTCCAATTACAACCTATTTTCTCTTCCTTAGCAATTCCCCATTAGGCAGGTCCATTTACTGCCAGGAGTTATACACCCCAAAAGCACATTCTCCTCAAACAAGCACCGCCACGAATTAATTTTTCAATATTAACATTTAAAACTCTTTTAAGAAAAGCCAGTTCCCCTCTCAGTTTCCGCTGTATTATTCGGTTTTGATTCTGCTGTACAATCATATATTCACTGCTTTCTCAGAGGAATTGTTTTCCCGGCCACCAGAGGGAACTCCAGGTTTTCCACCTTTGCCTGGTCTCCTTTATAAGCACTTTGGTGCTTGATGCAGGAAGGGAACCAAACCAAGAAAATTCAGTTGAGAAATGTTTTGGGTTTACCTGAAGAAAGACCAAGTTCTGTCCAAACTTGGACAGAACTTCCACGTCAAGCAATATTGAGGAACAAACTTAAGCAGGCTGAAAGCCACCTCTCTGTTTCACAGCACTATATCCTTGGTGCAGCCTTTTGCACAAATACACTGGCTTTTGAGATGTCCCACTATCTGGCCACTTCACCCCTGAGCATACAGGGAGGAAGGAGAACGGAGAAGTCCAGCTCTTTTGCAGAGGGCACAGGCTGCTCTGCATCCAAAACTCCAAGCACTAGCAACGATTCACTGCAGCCAGGAGCTTAACTCCATCATCTATACATGAAAAACGCTGCCTGTATTTTAGCACAATGCTTCAAAAAGCATTTTCTCTACTCCTGAGTCAGCTAGCAGGTTGGCCCTTGAGGCTGTTTGAGCATCTGGGCTAACTGAGGAGCTGCCAGCAGCACCATCACGGTGCACCCAGGGCACCTCTTGCATGCAGTCAACAGGTGACCCATCACTCTTCAACCCTAACCCMCCTCTGTGCGCTCAGAATAATGTCCCTATGAAGAGCAAGGTCCTGGCTGTGACAAACCAAACCGAAATCCTTCCCAGGCTGGAGGCAGCACAGCACGTTTTGCAATGGGAAAAACAGTCCACACCAAGGGACAGCTCTTGCCCTAGACAGTACTGAACCAGGAATGGTTTCTGCAAGCACTGGCATTAAAAAAGCAGCCCCACAGCCAACATCAAGCAGCTGATACAAGTATAAGATTATTGGGCTGGGGCACACAGCATTCCCCAGGATCCCTGCATGGTTTTCCAATCACAAGAGCTACCTGAACACTGGCAATCAGCATTAAGCCTTTAAAAAGTCAGCAGCCAAAACCACTGTTGAACTGCCAGGGCTCGAGTGGATTTGTCAGGAGGATCCTCACTGCTTACACAAACTTAGCAGCAAGCAAACTGCAAATCCTCCCTCCCTGCCCCTATCAGTCGCTTGGCTCGTACACGAGCACAAGGGAAATCTCTCAAGCATAAAGGGGAGACAGCAAAGCTGCAGTACGCGGCTAAGTGTGACCGTGGAAAGAGCTGCTGCCTTAATTTTGTTCCTTGCAAGAGCAGGATAAGCTGCTGGCAGTGCGAAACGTTGCCTGTCTCTGCCCGTTTCCTGCACCTGCTCCTGCCAATGCTCTGGGCAGCCCAGAAACACGGGGCCCTCTATGACTCTGTCTGCCTTTGCTCAGAAACTCCGCCAATTAATACCTCTGTGCCGTGAATCTGTTCCAAACGCTGTCCTTCCTTACTAGCTGATTTGGTTCACTTCAAACAAATCCAAGGATTCACAAGAGAAAAGCTCATGCCAGCCAGAATACACCAATAGCTTGGGCACAATGTTTGCCCGCGTTTGGACAAAAGAGCTTCACATTTGCTCTCAAGCATCTTTAGAGACACACTTTATATCWGGTGTAATGCTTTAATGTTAAGCATTACCTGCAATAACTACAGGGGTAACAGACATGGGGAAAATACAGCTAGTAACAGCATCCAAACCGATCAGTAAACCTGATGCTGGTATAGGTAAGCCTTTAAACTGCTAAGACAAGCAAATATTTACACCTTCTGTTAGGCAGAATGGCCTTCCAGGCTCAGTATCTAATTTTTCCTGCTACTTAATCAGGCTTGGGAGCAATTCAGTGCTGTGTTGCTGCCTCAGTGTCCCTGTATGTAAGAAAAATGTACACAATTACTGTCTTGACACTGCATGATCTTCATTACAGTCCATGGATTTTGTAAGCTCTCAGACCCCAAAGTGACCCGAGCTTGCTGGAAACTTGGTTTTTCTATGTAAACCGTCCCCTTTCCTTCACTTCCCCCGCAACTAGGCATTTCAAAAATAAACTTGGATTTAAGTGTAGAAATAGCATAACACATACAAAGCAGAATCAAGAAAGCATGTGCCTTTCGCCCAAGGGCAAAAACAACTCAGTTTTGGGAGCTGGCAATATTGAAACCGCCTGAACGTGCACAGACTCCAGCAATCACTCTTTCCCATGCTAGCAGGGCAGCCCCGAGAGGTTTCTCTCCTTCCTTTAGGAAACGCAGGCAGAGGACACTTCCGCACGGCGCGAGTGGCAGTGCTGAACCGCTGCACTAGCCGAGCGGGCACCGCGCCGTTGCAACATCCTCCTGCCACGAGGGAGCACGCAGCTGGAAGCGTTGCCAAAACGCCATGAACCCCCTATCAGGAAAAGGCAAGGCAAGCAATTCCTTCCTGCGAGCTGCATGAGAAGGCAGGGTTTAATGYAGCAGGAAAAATAGGGAGAAAAAACAAATCTGGAGATGCCAGATTCCCCCCAGCAGAGTCACTAGAAGTTCTGCAGCGATGCCTGGAGCTGGACAGACTGGGGTCGAGTCCCTGCAGCAGTGCCTTTCAGGCCTTCTGCTGCACTGTGCTCACCTCTTGAAGGCCACAGAAGTAATGCAAGCCCTTCATGCYTTGCAATAAAACACTGATTAAAAAATAACAAACAAAAAATTGCTTGCTCTCTCYTTGCAGCCCGGATCCAGCTGGACACCTCTGCAGTCTCTCTGCTGACCCAGCAAACCACCTGCACCCGCTTGCAACCAAACAGCCTGAAATGCAGAGGGAGAATTAAAAGACAGAACATCCCCTATAGCTCCCAGGAGGGTCAAGCTGCACTTCGTTAGTGCCCCAACAACTCAGATTGCTTAGGAATACACAGCATGGATGCTGGCTGCASTAGAGGTACCCAGCTCTCAAAGAGCTTGCTTGGATTTCCTGCTCATTCCTGTTGGTTTGTGCCATGAGGATAACTGCCATACAGGTTAAGGCCAGAATTGCTAATAACAGGCACACGCTGCAAGAACTCATGGGGACTAACGAGAAACAGCGATTTATTTACAGCCTGCTAGCTGCCACGTGGCATCTGATGGAGCTCCTGAGGAGGCATTTAAAAAGCAGATGCAGCCGTCCCTATAGGGACACCGACACACGAGGGTAGGTACAAGGCACATCGCTGCTGCAGACCGTGCGCAATTATTGCAAGGAGCACTGCAAAAATGCACCTTGCAGCTCACCCTGTTGCACATGGCAGCRGCTTCTTGAATATTCACACGGTCATTTTAATTGCTCCTTAAGGCCACATTTACAGCTTTTCAGCTCCTTAGCTCCCAGCATGTTACATGCACTCATTTACGGCATTGCCTTCACCACTTTCTACTTCTTCCACAAGGCCTGGTTATCTGCAATCCAGCAAATGGCATGGAACACAAGGCCCTCGCAATACGAAATACAGCCAGTTTTGCAAACTTGCATCAACACAGCAACAAACTGCTTCTGAATGCAGAGAAACTAAACTTAGTTGTATGTTCAGTAAGATCCAGAGTTTTCCGATATTAATTCCCACAGCAGATGCATCACTAKCATCAACAACCCTAGTGCTTTTCCACGACACCCCTCCGACATGCCCTCAGCCTCACTGTCACTTCTTCAGAAAAGATAAAGAAACTTCCTTTAGGTTCTTGTGGCAATGCTTTTTTTCCCCCTCTTTTTGTAATTCCTCATCTAGTTCCCCTCTCCTTTGTTATAAGCACTGCCCTGCAAGCCCAACTAAGCCCAGCTCCATCTGCCTCCCAGGAGACAGCAGCCTCGCACACAAAAAGACCTTGAAGATCGCGAACAAAACAGCTCAAGGAGAAAGGCAAGTAGAGGAGCTCACCACTGGACTGGCTCGGGCAGAGCTGGCTCTCGAGGACGCCCGGGATCCCGAACCGAGGTAGCAGCTGTAYTCCGAAGGCTGCCGCGGATTCCCAAGAGCAGCGAGCAGAGAGAAGAGAACAGGATTAGAAAGGGAAGGGGAAGCGGCAGAGGAATTGCAGCATTGTGGTGGAAGTTAGTCGCAAAAACAGTTACGTGCAAACAGAAAAAGGAAGAGCAGTTAAAGTGAGAGAAAGGTATTCGACGTATTAATCTGAAAATTGAGACAAGCAGTGATGCCAGCGGACGGACCAAGCAAAGGTTGGACTCCATCCCTAGGACAGCACCTGCTGCCCACCTCTGCTGCCAAAGGAAGAATTAGTCCTTAAAAACAAATATCCAGTGGTGATGCAGCAGGCACAGGGTTGACTTGTTGCTGGCACAGAATGTGTCTTTATAACCTCTGGAAACAAGCAATAGGGAAAAGAMATGAAGGGCTTTCAGCATCTGTGAAACACCACTAAAACTTTTCCTGCCTATGAGTTTTAGAACTACTCCGATTTTCCCACAGATTTCATAAGGGCAGCTTTACTCTCACTGTTGTATGAAACGGGTTTGCTGGATAAATACCTCAGCACAGATATGGAAGGGAAGTTCTCAACACATTCAGCACGCGTAGGGGTTAACAGTCACCTGACATTTACCAGGACGTGATTCTTTCCCATTACCAGCACYGTAAGGAAGTYGCAAACGTAACYTTTGCACAGASATTCCTTTGACTGTCACRCTTATTTTGCTCTTTGCTGGTGCGAAAAAAAGGAGGCCACCACCTTTCTGGTTTAATGATTTTAGGAGCTATTCCYGACTTATTTGTCAACCTGCATATTTCAGAAAACTGTGACCGAGCCACCCACAACTCTTGGGAGTTTCTTTTACAAAAGGCTTTACATAAAAAAGATTACCTTGCTTTGGAGATTAGTGGGTTTTTTTGCAGTTCTGTACAAATATAAAGCATTATAGCACATAACACTAAAATGAAAAATCTGACATAARTATTTAGGTGTCTCATGTCTGACATAAATGCTTAGGTGTCTCTTCAGGGARCGAGGAGGAGGGACGCGCACGGGACGGCTCCCGGGATGAGCGGCATGCAAGCCTCCAACACGTGCCAAGGGCGGCGAGATGGGACGCGCGGCGAAGCTCGTGCAAAACCCAGCTTAATGCTCCCCCCTCTGCTGCTCTTGCTGGTTCTGCACCCTGACCGAGGCGCCCGTGCATCGCAGCCTCATGGGGGTAAAGAGGAAGGTCCAGCAAAACGTGAGCATCACACAGGCACCCAGGAGGACACGAGAGCAAGAGGGAACCAGGCACGAGACACAGGGGGCCGAAAGCAGCGTCGGTGCTTGTGGTTAAGGCGTTAGGAGGACGAACCCWGTAGCTTCTGGCGGGCAGAGCATCGCAGTACAGCAAGGAGGGCTGAGGAAGACAAGCACAAAAGCTTTCTGTTTGGGGGGGAAAAAGAAAAGGGAAACACAACAAAAGGTGCCTAGGGCAGAGCTAACCACCTCGGTAAGGACTCACGGGGATCGTTAAGCTGCAGGAGGAGGAAACACAGTAAAGATCAYATTAGTCATCTGTGCCATAGAAGCAGCAGACCTCAGCTCGCCAGAGTAGAAAGCAGACACACGCGTGTTTCCTGCAGGAAGGGAGGACCCCGCGGTACCCAGAAGCAAAACACCACAATTTAATTTTAGGTTGTTAATAGTGTTATTGTGTCCAGCACTTTGGCCTGAAAAATTGCTATGGGGCTACGCAAGCCAAAGACACCACGGTTCTAAGGCGCTTTTAGTGCTCCACACAGCTCTGGGAGTGCATTCTAGYAGGAAAAGATACAAACACCAAAGCATTCAGGCTGGAGTTATGACAAGCATGCGAGCACGCGGTAAGCCAAGCAGCCCCATCAGCTCGGGGAGCTCCTCCTGGCAGGAGCTGCTCGCCTGGGACACCCTTTGGGGCGGCCTCAACCTCGCTGCAGCGACACGGCGAGCGGAGGCGTCTCGGGGAGGGTGAAGAGCGTTGGTTAATCGGGATTTTGCACGTTTTCCCAGAGCAACTTGGGTCAAGAGCAAATAAAGCTACTGTGGGAAAGGGAGGAGCAGCAACGGAAAACTRCTTGTGCCCTTTTTAAAGCAGCTTTCCATGGCTCACTCCAACCATTATCAACAAGGTGGGACTTCTCCCCCACCCCAGCCCACCTCAAATTCATCTGGAGAGCTACAGAGAGTCTCAACAACTTGTCCAAATTATTTGGATAAATTAGCCTGCTGTGTTTTAGGAACAAACRGAGATAGAGCAAACAGTCCAGGCCAGGTAAAACCAGAGGGCAACAGACCCAATTTCCATTGTGGGAAGAAGGCTGGGACACGGAAGCATAGCCACTGTTGTGAGGACCGAGATCAGAGTAGTACGAAGCCTACAAAGAAAAGAAAACCTTCAGAATCCAGCCGTGTAACATGAAGTTTCATTCATCTAAATGGAAGGTAAAATGTGAAGCAGGTGCTTACAGTGAGATCCGAAAGAGGTAACGTAACTGCAGTAGGGGAATTAGCYGAAAGATGTGTGAAAACCGTATGACGTTTCCATTTGTAAAGCTGAATCTTTCTAAACAAGGGAAGGGACTTTCCTTTATACATACAGTATCCTAAACATAAGACACCCATTTGATTTTTTTTTTCCCAGCGCAAGGGCCTCAAGTCCTCTAGGGCCCTCCTCCCTCTCGCTGTTATGACCCATGAGACGATAAGCTATGAGGACATTTCTTGTACAGGACTTGGAAGATGACAGACTGTATTTAAAAGGTGTCTGTCTGGTTTTGTGCACCTAAGTTTCATCCTAACTCTGGTCAGATGAAGCCATTTAAGCCTCCCTGCTCAACCAGGCTGCTGCTGCTGCACCGTATGACAAAGTTTCTTACTGCAGTTTGTCGCCCAACTCTGTATTCTTACCTGGATCCATAGAGCGATTTTACATCTGCACTGTCCCTTCAACACCTAGTGTCTAACCAATATTTACCAATGACCAGCAGAAACCAGACACAAATTCCATTAATAAAATAATAATAAAATATCAGGTCTCATTTCTGCAAGCGCCCGTTCAGCTGCTCGCTTATGWAGGGACCCCTGTGACACCTATGATAGGCTTAACCTGCAGTGCTCAAACACCCAAATGCAATCCAAGAACAGCTTATTTTTGTTCCTAAACTAAGAGCTTTAGTCTGCACATCGTTAAGTTTCTTTAGGTGTCCTGGTAGCATTCGRATCAACAAGCTCCAAGCTTTTTGTCTGCCTTTGTGAAGGTAAAGGCAAGAGGAGGGAAAGGAAAACACTTTTCCTGAAAGGAAATGCATTTAAATAAACTGCACAAAACCACAGTGTTTAAGGAAGGGAGGCAGCTCCTGCAGATGCTGAAAATCCCTTGTGCTGGAAGGGAAGGGCTCATCGTGTCCCGCACACACTGCTCTCAGTAATAGAGCTCTTTTGAGAAATATTTCTAGAAATGAAGTAAATCAATGGTAATAAAGCCCAGTTTAATGGTAGCGCTTTCACAGGCAGTTCAGCTCTGCAGGAATTTCCAGCAGCTCTAGAATATAGTTTATAAAGGAAAATATATATAATTACGCAAACTTAAAATACGCAGGGGGGGAAATTCAAGTAATTCAAAGACCCCTCTGCACACACAGACCTGAAGACACAGACTAATTACCTGCAGGGACTGGGAGTTTCAGCCTAAGGCTGCCTCAATAAAGGTTGCACGGCCCAGCAAGCCATGGCTGTGCTGCCTGGAACACATGGAAATCCCCCAAGCTGGCTTCCATCCAGGGACTTCTCACCACAATTTAACTTTTACCCAATTCTGATAGCAAGGTTAAGGGATTCTGCCTTGTGAGTTTTACTTGTGTCAAATTCACAGGCTCCTTTTCCTACTCRGGGCCTTTTTCTTTTAAATAGATTATTGCTGCACCTCTCAGTACAACAAGCTGCAAAGCCTGTGACCTGCAGCACAGGAAAAACCTGCTTTACCACAGAAAAGAATTTGCTAATTAGCTTTAAAGCCATTAGAGAGAGCAATAATTCTCATATGAATATAAATCAGCTACTAACCCTGCTAGATTTTCTACTTTGCGATGATCCATACACATCGTCCTCATACCCATTGGTCTGTTATGGAAGAAAAGGAGAAAAAGGAGAGAAAATAAAAACTGAAACAAACTCAGAAGAGAACTGTAATAAGTGTCATCACACAGGAAGAGGGTGCAGCTTTTCAGTGACACCCCACAACAGAGGTGCAGAATTAGATCCTACTGTCAAACAGCCTATAGGAAAAACTTCAAGAATACAAATATTCTAGGGTCTGTGCCTATCCATAAACCAGCCAAAAATGTCAAGGATACTCTTGCTTGCAAAGAGCTCAATTCTGTATTTTGCTTTTCCCCTGTCCCAAGAAATTGCTTAGTATACATGTAATACTGTATGAAATCTCTTCTATTTAGCCATCTTCAACTAAATCTATAACAGTGACCATCTGCCACATCAAGTGTTTTGCATTGCAATCCAAAGATTAACTTGCTGAGCTGTCTCCTATCATACTTAATAGCAACACAAACAGGTTCTCTGGAAGAGCAAAGCGGACACAGAGTCCACAATTCATAACTAGGAGAGGCCCCAGAATAGCAGACATAAAATAATCTGGGATAAAATAAAAAAAAAATCACTATCATGTTGCCTGCTTTTAGTGTAGAAACAAAACATTTGAAGTTGAGATGATAGATGCCCAAATCACCTATACTGACAGCAATAAAAGCTCAGATTTCTCAATCAGTTCACTGTATTAGCATGGCTATGGGATGAGGCTTGCTCTAATGCAAAGAACAAGGAAGACCTCCCATGATTTTGGGAGTGGAAATTTAATAATATATTTAAAATTAAAATCTAAATGTCAATGCATTCCTGAAATGAAAGCAGCAGCTCCCTGTAAGCCAATTACTATATCTGCGTCTCTTAACACCACTGCATATCTAAGTGCCACTTCAAGCCTCTTTCTGAACTACTCCTATGCAGAATTCCTTAATTTTGTAGYGGCCTAATTATTCCTCTTTCAATGCACTGGCCCTCAGTTTCTATTGTTAGTCAGCTCTGGCAAACCACCTCCTACCACCATCCGTGTTTTTACTCTAACCTTGCATGAAACCTCTCCCTCTCCACGTAGTCAGACAACCAGTGGAGTCCTGCAAAACTGGTTTCCCTTTTCAAGGCAGATGAAGCCGTCTTAGATGAGAAGAGACARGAGTCATTGCAGCTGTATCTTATTCTAATAGAGTTATTTTTCAACTAATTGTGCATTAGCATACAAGGACCTGACCTTGGCCAGAGCTTCATATGTCTTGTGGAAATACACCAAAGGCTTTGTAGTCACCTTAGAGTCRCATCTCATGATTTTCTTCTATGCAATTAAAGAAATAACCTAGCTTAGCTAGGGCTGCTAAACTGAATTTTCCACAATTGCAGATTAACTGTTTCTCAKAGAGGCACTTCTGAACACCGTTGTTTAATTTACCCTAGCATCCTTCAAGCTGTGTAATCTGGAAGTTCCATAGTCCAGACCATCCCTCTGGTGACCAATGTCACCTCCCAGGAGCTCCCAAGGCAAATGCTCCTGACGTAGCCTTTCAGAGAGCTCCAAGTTCTGCAGGATGCAGTCCATCTTGCTGACCTTTGTCCTGTGCTACGTGAAAACGTTAGTCGATCACAATCTTTATGAAAATGGCAGCAAACAAAATCACATACTGTGGAGGCTGAAATATTTGGATTTTACTTGTCGTCCCTTCATAGCATTATAATTGATCCTATTCTTTTCTGTTTTCCTCTCTACCTTTCATTCAGGTTCGGCTTTTCCATGTGCTAAGTGCCCTATTTATATAGGAACTAGGAAAGCACTCAATTATCCACAGCTACCTGTAGACTTCCTGATCTATACTGATGTGCACCATTACCATAAGAGCCTTTGGAAATGCAGTAAATCTTTAGCATTTCATCATTCTCAACATACAGCACCTCCTTGGATGAAAACTCTGCCATTTGCCACATGCCATGCATTGCTCTGGACAGTTAGTTCTACYTCCCAACCTAAAAGGGAACCCAAGCTCCTATTTCTCAGCAGGATGCTACCAACGTAGAGATGAAGGCATTTAACTAAAACTCTTGATTTTTTTCCCCCCATATTTAAAGGTTTAGCACTCTTTGGCAAAAGTAACATGTTTTAGAAAAGATTACTGCTATATATTGATCTCCTGAAGCATTGCTGAATTATTAGCTACTCAAATGTTGTATATTGCTCCTTACATGACAAGATGGAGCCTTTACTATATAAATTCCAYTATTTCTTACATTATTTCTGTATCATGTTAAAAATCAGTTAGGTTTAGAGCTCTTCCAGAGGCTCTTTATAAAGTGCATTGGAATTTSTGAGTGCTTGGATTATACTATATTTTGTGAACCAAGAGATACTCAAGATACCAAGAGTATTTTTACACTCCGAACGAGTCCAGAGAGTTGCACTGTATCCTTGACATCAGGCTGGCTGGCTCTTAGAGCCAATACCCCTGCAAGTATTCTCCAGTTCCCTCACAGTAGTTTTGCTTGTAAAAAAACCTCTCTAGTGCAGACAGTCAAGATACATACTGCTTTGGAGTAGCTCCTCCTTTTGGTCCTCTCATTCTCTAATCTAGCCTGCAGTGAGATTAAGAATGCAGGATGAAAAAAGATCAGCGAATTTACGTGCTCCCAGATATAGGCAAACATGCAGCTCAACATGCAAAAACACCAGTCCAGTAATTCCTGCAGCTCTGCAGGAGATGGCTCAGTAAGCACACATGAAAGCAAAAAAATCAAACAGCATCAAACTCGAATGATCAGTTATTAAAGAATATTTCTAGAAGCGATCATAGGACTGTTAAATTTAGTAGCCGCAGTTAGCATTATTCATGCTCGCTGGGTTAAGTCAATTAATAGAGCTACCAGCTGTCTATACTCACCACATCAATAYATCCATGCAAAATCCACATGTGTGTGAACTATTCCCGTATATAGGTCACTCACAGATAGATCAGATTGCGAATGGATCGTGAATTTGAAATAGAGCAGGGAATGAAGAACAGGGTGAGAAAACTATSGTCTGCAAAACTGCTCTCCACAGCTTGCTTTTCAGCACACTGAGGAGGAGATAAAAGCCCATTTAAATGCAGTAAAACAGACAGCCTCTCAGGAGCTTCATAAAAGCAGCGCAACCATATTTTGCTTGTGGTGGAAGCGAGACGACCTCAGTCTCCAGGCAGTGCTGCCACGGGAGAGAGCACTGTTCACACCACGAGTAAACTCCCAAAAATGAGTGTAAAGTCACAATCTCCATTCCCGCTCCATGCCCCCTCTGTTCTTCTAAGGGTCATTCTTGAAATATTCCCATATAGGCAACGAACATGATGTGTGGTCTCATCGTTAGCCACACGGTTTGGTTTTATCCAAAGACAGAAAGCTGCAGACCCAAGGTGCATCATTTTTAGGCAGTGTATTTGTCCTGTTCCCTTGGCTAGACCTATTCAAAGTGAGTTTGGGAGGAGGTTTGTACCTGTTTAGAYTCATGCTGAAACACAGACTGGGTAGATCTACCTGGTCAAAGGATGRGCAGACTGATAGAGATAGGGAAAACACAAGCTGCTCTACTCTGCTCTATGGTAATTACTGAACTGGATSTAGCTTAGGTCTCCTGAGTCACTCAGTGCTTCTCATATGAGCTGGATGCCCATGTCAGAGCAGCACGTGAGCAGCAGGGTCTTGACATCAGAGACCACCCTTATCTCAGGCCAGTTAGGACGAGTGTTAGTTTCTGCTTCACAGTTAGTTCTTTTAAAACACCCACTGCAACTTTCAGGCTATTCTTACCACTGGGTAGGCGCTGGTATATTCCAGGTGAGACTGTCGAGGTATGAGGGGAAAGGAAAATCAGAACTTACAGGAAAACACTGAGAGAAATGGGAAGCAGTGGGGGAAAGCACAGAAAAATAAATCCTGCTGAAATAATTTTGATAATGCTGGATATCTTGCACAAAGCCAGGAGTCAGACACTTCAGCGGGCAGAGAGACCAAGGAAACGGGCACAAACTATCACCAGTGAGTAAAAATCCAACAGTATTTCCTAGGGGATGGCCTCAGATTAGACAGCAGCCCGGTCACATAGGACACCACAGGAGCTTGCAGTAAAAGAGAGACCAAAGAGCTCGTTGTCTCATGCTCAGGATGAGGTTTTGGAATTTCCCTTCTCATGCTGAAGAATCAAACAAGGGGAATTTCCAAAATACGAGAGGCAGCATGGGTTTGATAGCTTCAGAACATGCCAGAGCAAAGCTACTAGAGACACTTGCATCTGTAAAGATTCACTGCAGCCAAAGGCAGGCCTGCAGGAGGCACAGATACCTTCAAGCCAACACTGCATCAGCTCACAAGGCTGCTGCTTGCTGTTGGGATGGCTTAACCCAAAGAGCCAGCATGGTCTAACCAACATCTCAGGTGGTTTTCTAGTCCATGCTGACAGTTGCACTGCCAGAATYACTCACAGACACCTTTCCCTCCAAAATACTTTCACAAAACCTCCACAGAAGACAGAAATCAAAGAAAAAGATGACACTATGAATGATACAGGCCTTGCTTGCTTTAGAAAAGCATGCCCGATCATCCAGATTTACCTTTCCCTTCAAAGGGGAAGGCAAGAACATGGAGGGAAGACGCCATCASAGCACTAAAGATGCTGAATACCCAGTGTGGTGGGAGAGGAGGACAGCGACTTGACTGAACACACATGCACTGCACGATTTACCAACCCTCAGGCTTCCACGGCTACCCACGGACATGCGCTCATCTTCATCCGACGCCTAGCAGAAGGAAGTGTAAAGACAAGAAAACAATGAAAAGAACAAAGACAASAGGGAGTGAAGTAAGCGTAGGTGGCTCTGGTGAAACAGAGAAAAAAAATCATAGGGAAAATGCTGTGGAAAAATGCATTAAGTTAGAAATGGGAAGTAAACGAAATCATACAGTGCCCAAGAACCACTGTCAAGCACTTCATTACAGGATGAATTACAAGCTTGCTGAGGTCCCCTCTGCTCTATGCGTTTGGCTCACAGTCTGAATAAGTCTGAACTTTAAAAGCTCCCAGCAGGTCACTTCCCACCTCCCACCTCTTTAATCCCAGACCTTCGCAGAAGTTCCCCAGCCCATTTCATGTGGCTGGGGAAGAGTGCCGAAAAGGCACAAAACAATATTTTTTTAGAAGTCCTTGTTCTTTGGGGGCTGCTTTTTCTTGCAAAAAGAGAGTGCCCTTACGCACTTCTCTGCTTTCTTAACGTGAAGAGTCGAGCTCTAAGGAACAAAGAAAAGTAAATACTAACCGAGGCATTTCTTCGGGCTCTACGGGCATAACGCTCACTGTCTTCCTACCAAGATAGCAGAGGAAAAAAAAACAAAGAATGAGGTGTTGAAAGGACAGATCCAGCAGCACAGCACTTCGAGACACACAGCGAAACTTCAGAAGTGTCTAGGAGACAGTTAGATTTAAACCAAATAACAGAAAGTAACACTAGGTCAAACTGGAAAATAAATAAATAAAAATATTTMCTTTATTTGTGACCCCAGCTTTGCCCCTCTCCCTTCTAGATGCTTTTGTTAAGTTTGCAGAAAACCAGATGCAGCKACTTCATCTGTGCCTCCAAAACCGACTGCACAGTCTAGTGCCCCTCTCCACCTCTGGGAATCAAACCTTTGCAGTCAAGCTTTGCAAACTACAGTCCTTCCAAATACATCTGAAAAAACACYTTATTTGAAGTAATCTGGCAGGACAACTGCCACTGCAGGGCACGATCCAGAGAGGGGCAGCGGGGCCTCCCTCTCCAGGCCARAGGCACCTGAGCTCAGCTAAGAGCTGCTGCGACGTGCAGCGCTGACGCCGATTAAACCTCTAACCCAAGAAGTTCACCGGGTGAAAGCCGCGTAGCTACGGTGACCAAGGCCTACCATCCATTGCTCGATGTCGCCCCACTTAGTATCCAGACCATAATATTTCTACAGACAGAAAAGGGAAACAAAAAGAAAAACCAGAGTTTAGATGAGAAGAGTGGCCAGCGCGCATTGAGACATGCGGTGCGGGTTAGGGCTGAGACGCRGCATCGCGCACTCGGGTTAGACAACCACGCCAAGGAAAGGCCACAGGAGCCTTTCCGACACGGCACATGTCCCAGAAAACTTCCTTGCAGGGGGAAAGGAGCAGCCACCCACAAGGAGGCCGGGCTACTGAAGAGCTGCTTGTTTCCCAGCAYGGCGAAAAACAGAAACGAACCACTAGCGCTCTGGGGAAAGGAGCCAAGAGCRTAACGAGCCTCAAATTCCTGACCCATTTCAGTCAGGATTCATTATAATGGATCTGAACACGCATTTGCGGGTTGAGAAACGCTGTCAAATCACGTTTACCATGCAGATTTACCACGCTGGGAAGACAAGTCGAATAAAATACAACTAATCTGCATGCATTCTTATTCAGCTTTTTTGTAGCTCTTCAAAGCTCCTTTTCACAGCACAAGATTTTAACTTGGATCATCTTGACAGCAGTTTAGTATCGCCCATGGGGACAGCACAGAAACCTCGAGGATGTGCTCCCAGTAGCAGGCTACACTGGAAAACTCTCCATATTTTGGTACCAAATGCGCCGCCATTTCTGGAGGATGGTTTCTTCCAATTTGTTTCTCTGATCATGTTTTCCATGCTTAAGATTTGCAGCTTCCCACTGAATTTGTGTCTCTACCAAACTGCAGAGATTGGCAAGTTTCACCAGATTTTCCTTCCCCAAGCACACATTAGGAAAAACATCTTAAGAGTTTGCATTTATAACCACCATAGCACGCTTGCGTGAGGGCAGAAAAGTAATTGGACTAAAAGATAGCAATCAGCAAAAAGAAACTTGGCTAAGKGAAGGAGAATATGTGTTTTAGAGCAGTTTTGAGTTTTGTACTTTGGAGTTCATGTTATTGCAGAAAACATAAGTCTATACTTGCCTGCTTTCTCAGRAGGAGGCAGGAATAYCAACAGTCAGAACATGAGATAGTGATCAAATCTGGAATCTTGTTCTGCATTATATTCTGAATACAGTGCTCGTTCARTGGTATCAATGCAATCTGTCTTTTACTTTAGCCTTTAAAAGTCCCACTCCCTAATTATTAATAAACTTGAAGAAACATCTTAGCACTTAGTTTGATCTTGTACCAAGTTTTTCCCACTTTAGGCTTCTTCCTCATTAAACAACAAGAGGATTTGCATCTTAAGATCATTCTCATCCTAACAGCTCTGAAGGAAAGAAAGCCTACCACAGTTAAGCATGCACAGAGTTCCTCAGGTAGGACACGGAGGACAGCCCAGGTTGCATAAGTTCCTTTAGATGCTGTCAGCCTTGAGGAGACTGTGAAAGGGAGGAATCTCACAGCAGCCCAACTCATGAGGAAAGACACTAGAAGCAAGGGGTTTAGCCTAAAACAGCAAATAAATTCAGTTAGTGTGTGCACTTTGCTAGAAGCAGCAAGAGACAACAGTCCAACAAGATCATTAACCACATCCCTGCACGAGCATGGAAGCACTCCCTTCGCTTTTCCCCACAAAGCATTTAAGTATAGGTTCTGATACATCTAATACTCCCACAGGGTGCTCAGCCAAAATGCACTTGGGTGTACCTCTCCTGTTGAGTTTAAGGAGGGAGTGTTACTTCACCCAACACAAAACACTTCCCTGCAAGCACTCAGAGCTCAGCTGATGAGTGCTGCACAGTAGCACCCTGCAAACTGTGAAATTGAGTGTTATGAAGTGCAACACGTCCTGGCAAGGACCCTTCATCCTTACAACTAGGGTGTCTGGCTGACCAGGACCRTGCCCCACAGCAGAACCCAGGGATGATGCTTCATGCCAGGCAGCTTTGGGAGAGTCTCACGAGAGGCTTTCCCTCCCCATAAGGTATGTTGGGGGCTCAAAGACCTCAAGGTGCCCTCGTAGCTCACACCTCACACATTCAGTTCCACTTTCAAGCTTTTCCTCTGCTATTTAAAATAGATAGCTCCAGGCTTGGTATTTCCAACTACTTATTTCTTTCACTAATGTACCACCCTGTCTTCTTCCCTAAAAGGCCTTTTATGAATGAGCGCACAGATTAAAAGAAGAAATTGCACTTATCCATTCCTTTGGTCTATTATTTCAGATCTCTTTGCTCACTTCAAGTTCTCTTCCACCCCAAAAAGTGATATTAAAATTAAATAATGACATTAATACCATTGAGAGAGCACTCTAGATCTAATCTGCTTGCCAATGGCCAGCAAAGCTTCGAGACTTGCAAAAATTGCTGCAGGGTGCTGTGGGGTTAACCCGTGTTTCTTCTCATCCACACCAGCACCCCAGGAGCAAACCACCACATTGCCTCCCACAGGGCTGTGCATGTACCAGAAGATTAAATTAAATCAGCTCCCATAAAGGAGATCGATAACGAGTCTGTTGATCCGTGGGAAGACGTTAATTTGATTCACTCAGTACGCAGGCCACCAAATTAATGATGTTGGGACTGAATACCAGAGCAGATGATTTCAGTAGATATCTCCACATAGAAATGCACTTCAGAGGAGCATTTCCAAGCGGCAGGCACGCAGTGCTAGGGCAAGCTGGTGACACATGCGGTTAGGGCTGCTCAAGTGCCAGGATAAAACAGACAGGCTGGGGGTTTAGGGCACATGTGTCATTCAGCAAGCAATAAAAGCTTCAGGAAGAAAAATAAAATCATTCAGTGAGGTGGAATACAGCAGGTTTAAATAAATGCTTCTTCCTTCCCTGCAAAAAAATCTATTCAAGTCTATTCTCTGTGGAGGTACTGCATGTTCACATGCTGGAAGGACAGAAGAGTTAATCATCACACAAAAACCCTTTTCAGCAAACTTCTGCTGTCACACAGCAAGGGATCCCCATTACAGCTTTAACAGCATCTTTGTTAGCATCTAGAACCAGGAGACTGCTGTGCATCTTCTGTTCTTAAGAGGTTTTTCCAAAATGCTGTTAGGCCTGGCAAGGTAAGGTAAAAAAAACACATGCAAACAGGAAAGCGAGACCAAGCCCTACCTTCTGGACTTGATAGATCTACGGGGAGAAAAAGGAAAGAAACAAGGAAACAAGAGCGAGCATGAACAAATACAAAGCAATGCAGCATTATACAACCTAGTACAAAGGAAAAGTCATTTACGCACAATGTACAGCGACACATGAACGCAAGGAAAAAAGAAGTCATATCAAAACCCTGAAAAGTCAGGTAAAATGAAAGCAGTGTTCATGTTCCAGGCGTCTGTGGTTACCTAAAAAGCAGCATTTCTGTTCAGGTGCTTGACACCGAGCTCTGCGCAGCCTCCACCGCCGAGACGTGACACCAGGCAGGAGAAAACCCTGCCGAGAGCTAAGAGCTCTTGCCTTCCCCCTAGCATCTCCTTAAAAAAGGTGCATGCTCCAATGTTCACCTGGGAATAGCATTAACCACAGCTCAGTTTTGCTGAAGGGAAACACTGTCCTTGACTGTTCAGCTTCGTCAATCCACAGGCAAAGACAAAACCCTTTTTCCAAGCCGCTGTTCCTTGAGCCTCTCCTAGCACTTCTAAAGCAAGACCCCCTCCCAGTTTAAGAGCACCTGGATAGTCACAGATTCAGAAAGGACGTCACAGCTTCATTCGTGACACTTTGCTGCCAAGCACCCACCTTTGCACCTGGGGGAAACAGAAACAAAAAACCCAAAACAAACAAGGGAAAAGCTCAGAGAAAACAGCACTGCTCTCAGCTCCCTTCCACCTCCCAGAGAAGGCCTGGGATGATGGGCAAATACCAAGCCCAACCCTGGGGAAGAGCTGGTTGCTCCAGCTGCAGCTCTGGGCTGGTCAGAGGTGGCCGGTCCTTGGGTTTGGGGAGGTTTGGACCTACTGCTTTTCAGTGCTCTTCTGGGACCTGCCAGGTACGATCCAGGAAATGAGGTGGCTCCTTTTGACCACTGCCGCTACAACCTGCTCAGGTTGCCCTAATTGCAACCACAGAGCTCAGCCTAACATCTTGGCCGCCAGACTCGCCACCTCACTTCTCTTTCACTAAGAAAACGAGCTAAGCACAGTTAGATGGCAAAAGATGGCAGAAATTCAAGGTCTGCTGAATACAGCTCTGCCTTCAACACGGCTCTGTTCTGAATTTCCCTGCGTGTCTTCACACTAGGCACATATGAAAGACCAGGCCAAGCTTCCCACGCTCCTAGATTTCTTCCCCATCTGTGCCTCCACCAGGTCTAAGGGCCTAGCAGGACCTGCCTTCCCATCCTGCTTTCCCTTGGGGTGCCAACCTCAAAGAATAGACCTGGAGAAAATCCACCTCAGAAAATACTAGTAACATGCTTTACTCCAAGTGTGAACCCCAAGGAGGAAAAGCATGTGCAAAGTAGCATGCTAGTACAGGGTGAATTTACCAGACAGCAAAGGCAAGGTCTTTGCATGATGCCCTCAAGTCAGAGTTGAAGTGGGGAGGCAAGCACGAGGCATTTGCCTCTAACTAAAAAGTAGAGGTTCACCTGCAGGGTGACCTGGCATGCAAGAATCTCTTCTGCAGGTTAAGGAGAGGAGATTATTCTCACTCCCATTCAGGCCTAATATCTGTTTAAGCAGTGATCTCCAAGTGAGCATCCTTGAGGAGACATTTAAAATCTCACCAGAAGAGGCACAAGGCACTCCTCTATCAAACCCTGATTCTCACTGCACTCGTTTTCCTCGCTCAGCATCAGTGAACATGATTCACACACCTTCCTTTCCTACTAACCCTCAACCTGTGCTCTCCTGCTTACCCTCCTGTCCCCAGGAACATCTGGGCACCTTCATCCTCCTTCCTTCTACCTGGCATGAGACAAGATCAGTGGCAAGAAGATACCACCAAGCTCACCTATTTCTGCTGCAGAACTTGCCCAATGATGGTCAGCAGCAGCAGTACCTGGTTCCTCATGGACAGTTGCCACCAGATTTCTAGATAACCTTACATTTCAAAGCAAAGATGCATGTACTAAATCTCTCCAATCAAGCCAGCCACTGTCACTGGCGGTCAGGTTGCCTGTGACGAGCTCCAAATTACATGTCTCTTTTGAAAGGGAAGAAGGTGCATAAAAATGCAGCTGAAAATTAATCTAATTTGAAAATATTCACAGGAGAGAGTCCCAAAAAACTCTCAGCTATCCTGTGCTTCTTTACTGGAATGTCTTTTGTAGCATCAAATGAAATATTAGTTAGGTCACGTATGTGAACTTAAGATGCAAAATTTACCCAATTATTTTGAGATGACAAAAATGAAGCCTAAATGGAGTTCGGCAGCACTAGATGGTGGACAGGAGAGAAGCCAATTTCCAGTCACCAAATCCAGATCACTTAACCACACCACTTTGCTGCCAGCAGGAGCTATACTGCCCTGTCTATAGCTCCTAATGGTAACATCTGGAAACTTTTAACCCAGATCAACAGTATATATTCTCAAGTGATCCATGCTGCACGGGCAGCCTGTCAGAGCATGTACATTGCTCCAAGCAGGAACAAGTACACACACATGCAGTAAATTTATTTATTGCTTTTTAACTCCTGTTACTGGCTCTCAAAAAAAGCCTTCTAAAGTAGTAAAGCGGGTGCTCTAAGTCCTGGCTATTACACATGGCAGCTCTGTGAAATGTTCTATTTATTACTCTGAAAAGCTCATGAAGGAGAGTGAAAATGGCAGACAGCAAACTGTACAGACAGTGTCACAAAGGAGCAGATGCCAAATCTCTCATCCTGACTGCTGCTTAGAATAATTTTATGTTTTCTTTCCTTATGTTTGCTGGATACTTGTGCCAGTGAATGCTTGCTGGCCCCATGAGCTCTACCTCACATTCAGAGGCTGAGGTTAAGCCAGCTGAAAGGAGGAACAGGCTAGCAGAACATCAAACAAATGTATTTCCACATTGCATAGCTTCAGTGAATCACGAAAATAATTAGAATGGATTATTTGGGCAAGTATGCACTAAATTTGGTATTTTAAAGTGACCTCTCGCACCGTTCAGTTTCTATTTCTGTAAGATGTTCCCAAATTCTCTGATCATCAGCTCTTTGACTGTCATCAGCAGGAACCAGCACGCACACATGCTTTTCAAGAGTTCACCTTCACAGCTAAACTCCCATTTAGTAGGGCTCTCTGCATCTTTGAAAGCCAGGAGTCATCAGCTGCCTTAATGTTCTCTAAAATTAGATGGTAACTAACCATAGCACCCATATTTAGCTTGCTGCCCAGATTCCTATGGCATGCTTCCTTGCCTGCCACAGGTCTTTCCAAGGCTGCTGGGCAAATTCCATCGCTCTGGCTGTAGCTGCAGTAAGCAGCTCAACCGCACCGATGCTTTTCAGCAGTCCAGGCATTTCGACTGGGGCTTAAGGCTAAGAAACACTATCCAAGGAGGAGTTGCAGGATTGCAAACCCTCTCTCCCACAAGCATCGTACTTGCAGGCAGCACTCCCATTGCCCTACCTTTCGGGGTGTTTGAAGGCACCTCTAGCCTTGCTGCAGCCACAGTGCGTTAAGGTATATCCGAACATGCCTTGACTAGAGCAGACGCTCCGAGCACTGCAGCCTGCTCCAAAGCTCCATTCTCTCTTTAAAAACTAGACTGGATCTCCTTGCACCTGAGAGGTGGTCATCTAGTCTTCCCTCGTACTTTCCCCATCCTTCATTTCCATCATTCTTTCCCTCCCTTCAAAGTACGTTTCCGGAAAGTAAATTATGATGCTACTAGCCTTGTTGCATCTACTCTGCTCCTTCATTAAACACATACTAACCAATGCAGGTTTTAAATGTTTGTGAACCTCATCACTGGCTTGGTCACCTCTGCAGACTGGTGCTTGCAGACACATTCACCCTTTCAGCTTCTAAAGCTTGAACAGAAATGATGATCTCAACCTCTTGGTGTGGAGGGAAGGACATTTAGCACAGCTCCTGCCCGTCAAACCCAACAGCAGAATGTGCCCGTTTGGCCTTTAAGGTCATTAAAGATCATTCTTCCCCTGGAAGGGGATCATTCCTCCCTCTGAAATCTCCTACTGGGCCTCTCTATGTCACTGTGTAATTTTGCTGATAGTGTCAAACAATGAGTTTTTCAAAGATAGGGGAGAGACTCTTAGGGATTTAACCTCAATACTTTGAAGGCAGCAAGGTTTTTCTAACTTTAATTTCTGCCATTACTTTTGCCAAACAGCAGATCATTTTTAGAAACAGGACTGACTATAGCAACAGTAAAGCAAAACATCTTGCAAGTAAAGACTGGCAGAGGTACCATGACTCTTGCATATTCATTACATTTCTCATGAAGTGTTAGCAGTATCTCCCTCCCCAGAGCACATACAAGTTAGAAAGCTCGAAGTTTAACAATAAACAACAAACACCAGTGTTCTTATGAACAACACTGAGTTCATCAAGATAATACTATTATCAGTCCCTCTTTTCTCAGGTGATTTCATATCATGCAATCAAAACTGAGCAACACCAGCTCCACAGAGACTCTTAAGGTTTCAGCAGAACAAACATTAACCCCTTTTTTCCATGATCTTGGATCATATATGGAAACAAGACAGTCAAACACCTCCCCAAAGCCTTGAACATACCTCTTTCTGCTGCCTCTCCAGCTCTTTCATGCGGATCTCCCGTGCCTCTGCCCGCGCCGCCCGCTTCGCCGCGAGCCTGGCTTCAGCCTGCAAAGGGGAACACAGCGGTGAGACACAAGGCGGGCACCTCGGGGTGCAACCCTCCCCCTAAGCGGGGCACGAAATGGGGTGGCGAGACTGGGCAAGACTGTAAACAGCTCTGGAGTTAATTCCCTATTGCAAGCACTGGCCCTGCCTTCCATAATTTGTTGTGCTCCACAGGCAGGTAATACACCCCCACGTAGGCACTACCCTCGCCGAGCAGGTGTGTTGAGGAGCGCTCTGTGCCTTTTTAATTACTATTTGTACACACGGAGAGGAAACACTCGTATTGAGAAAACTTTATTTATCGAGAGGCAGGTTTTACTGGCTTTTTTTTTCTTTTGAGCTTCACTTTTATCGGTGGATTTTGACCAACAGCAAACACACTTCACACCATTTTTTCTAGCAGGTGCCACCGCACAGCCTACATGCAGTGAAGCCCCAAAGGACCAGGAGAGTGAGGCCACAAAAAATGCACCAAAATGCTGTTATACAAGCCCAGACCTCACCACAGTGAGAATCTGCCAAGGACAGGTCTCGTGGAAGACCTTGCCCATTGCAACGAGTTTGGAAGTGCCGCAGCGTGCTTTAAATTATCATCTTTAATACTCTGCTTTTCATAAAGCTGCAAAAACAAACCAGGAAATATTGTACAGAAAGCCAAGAACCAGTCCAGGCTTGGTATGGTGCTGCTGGGGAGCAGCTCACCTGGTGCAATTAGGAACAGTTCAGCAGGGAGGAAACGGGATCGCTCTAATCAGCCGCTCTGGGACTACAGGGAGCTCCTCCGCTCCCAGAACCGTTTTGTCAGAGGTGAGAGAGCCCATTTCAGTGCCAAAGCTACAAGATTAAGGTCAAGCATCCAGGGAATCAGGACAGGAGCTTGTTTCTTATCTCTGTGTGCCTAAACACACATCCAAAAGACATAAAACTACCTCCCTTGCAGCACCAGGCTTTTAATTTTCATGCCACGGGTGGCTCTGCCTTTTGAGTCTTCTGTGAAGGTAGGATACTCACAGTGGAAAAGGACATAGCCAGGTACATGGGTTTTATATAAAGGGTGAATTTCTTCTCATTTCACTGCTTGAGTTTAAAGGCAACTGGCTCAGCCTTGGACAGAAATTGCAAAACACACTTGCATCCTTGCACCCTTAAGAGACCTCCACCTTTGCCCTGAAAACATTTGCCTTTCATCACCCCCGAGAGCTGCCATCTGTAGAGCCAAATGACAGCGAGCTCAGCACGGAACGTATCACCACAAACACCTTTAAGTGACTGTGGGTTAAACAGCACCTGGAAGAGAATTTGCCCAAAATCCCACAGCCCGGCCAATGGGCAAACAGCAGCCAGAAATGCTGCCAGGCCCTGTTATGCTGCTGTATCCACAACGTCTGAAGGCTTTTAAGGCATCCACTACATAAACACACTGTGAGATGTCCTTTGGAAAGGACTCTCTTACCCAGCACTCAAATCACAGTATTTGAAGGAGCACTGTGTATTGACTTTACATTATGGGGTTCTGTCCAGATGAAAGTAAGCTGAAATACTCCAGAAAACACCACTGTAAATCTGTCTTACAGGAGGTACAGCTGTAAATACAGGAGAGTTCCAGAGATAAGGACTATCGGCACTAATCATAGCAGACCATGAGATGGTCCAGATGATATGAAATCCCAACAATTACCTTTTGCCAGGAGCCATACAAATAAACCTACAGCATTTCTGCCTGAACTCTAACTGAAGGGGAAATTTGCTCCTAGGACAGCAGATCAAAGCACTTTTGGGGATGGAGGGTGAGAAAAGAGGAGACTCAGCTTTAAGCAATGCTTTTGACTGGTTACAATTCAGAGAAGTGCTTATGACCATCGGGACACAAACTGCACAGCTTCAAAAGCAGCATAAAATATAAAAAAGGACTCATCTGGGGAAGGCAAGAACACCATTAGTGCAAATTACTAGCTATATTCTTCCATTACGGACAAAGGGCTCTGAAATCTCCATAAGCAAAATATACTGAACAACTCTACAACTTCCCTCCTGCCACAAAAGACAGAAACATGGGGTTTTTTTGGTATTAAAATTATTGTAGATCTCTTCCTCATGTTTCAACAACTGACTGAGCACTAGAGGCTTGTATGCAGATGCTGTGCTTAACACTTACATATTCATTACTCCTTTGGTTTTCCCTGTACTAGGACCACCAAAGGCTTGAGGTGCTTTCTAGCTGTGTCACAGAACCACATTATCATGAAGAAGAAAGATAACATTGCAACGAACCAGTGTAGAAAGCGTTCTGCAAATTCTTCTGGATCCTCCTTGAAAACAAAGCTAACCAGTTCCTTAGATACCAACTGCCATAACTTAAATTTCTTATAAATTTTGTTACAAAATTTCAAATATCTGTCAATACAAATGAGATCTATATGCTCTGGATCCTTTAAAATAGCCTATAATATTTTTATGGAGTCCCAAGTGCCACAGGTACATGTCACACCAGCACCTTTGCAAACAGTCAACACATTATTCCATGGAGAACCTCAGTACTTCAAAATAATTCATTTTTAATGTAACCAAAGACTCACAAGATCGTTCCAGCTGCAGGGACCCCGAGATGTCTCCACTATACATGTTGGCTACAGGGGTGCTACCCAGAAGCTTGTGCTATTATGTTTTCAAGGGTTTCCAACAGAGACATCAACTCCTTGCTGCTGGGCAGAGTAAACGAGACCGCGGGTGGTTGCAAACACGCGAGGACAAACTCTCGGGGAGGGATACGACCAGCGCCATGAGCAACGGTCCCTACCCACACAGCCGTGCTGATCTCAAAGCATCACCCAAAAATCGTGAAGTGAAATCTACCCCGTCTCCTTGGGTGAGGTTGGTTAGCTCATCAACATTTTCTTACTCAAGGTACATGCCGCTCAAGCACTTCTGCTCCACACCGAGGGCCAAAACTTAAGCACTGCCACGTACCTCCATCAGAAATGAGGAATCAACCAACTTCTCGGATACCTAGGAAAGTCAGTGCGTGCAAGAGAGCGCGGTCAGAGCGAGGAGTGCACAGGACAGGGTCCTACCTCCGAGTTGACAGCCCTTGCTCAGCAGCAGCTCCACACGAGCCCTCGGGGAGCCATCAGGAAGGCACCAAGCGGTGGCCGAGCCGGTCGCTGGAGGCACGGAGCCTCGCGCACAGGTCAAGCGGGCATCCTTACCCACCGAGCTGACCGCAGCGCCGCGCAGCCCCTCGGCATCACGGCGCCTTCTGGCAGCGGCTGCTTTCAGGCAAGCGCATCGCGTTTACCGAGCTGCCCTTCCTCAAAAGCGGGGGCAGGACTCAACCCGCCCGAGCCTTCCCAAACGGCGCTCCTGGGAAGGCTCCGGCTCCATTTTCACATTAACAGCTCCGTGCTATAAATATCCCCGTCGCTTGCCCAGGCTGCGAACGGCAACTTGAGCCGTACACGTCTCCCTTTGCTGACTGAATCTAAACTGGCTGGGCCCACGGCAACCTGGCCTCCGTGCAGTGCGAGCCACAGCAGCTCGCCGAGGAGCAGCCTCAAGTCGTCTTTAGTTGGATAAAAGCCTTTATGGAGGCCCCTGAGCAAGCAGAAGTCAGGGCTGCCTGTGCCCGCAGGCAATGGTGCCACGCGTAACGGACCACGGGGGCGGAACGGGGCTTTCCTGGCTCGCCGCGCACCCACGGCTGCAGAGTGCTGGGGAGGCGCCTCACGGGGTGACGTCCATGCGGAAGCTGGGCATCCACGGCGCCTTCCCGAGGGGGCCACCGCCGAGCCGGAGCCCCGAGAAACCAGCAACAAAGGCAGGAAATCAGGCTGCTTTTCTGAGTGGCGAGAACCCGGCTCCAACTACTTACCACGCTCGCCTGCTCGCGACCTCCAAGCAGCGCCCCGTGGTGCAAGACGCATTCAAAGCAGCAAGCTGCGTGCACCAGCCAAATCCATCTGTGAGAACTACCCTCACGCYGATCTAAACTCATTGCCAGCCTCCTTAAGATGCCGCCAGCAATCTGCTTTTGGCACAAGCCTAGTTTTTCCAGGGGCAAAACTGTCCCTGGGCACATCCTGCCTGAAAAGGCTTTTTCCTCTCCCATCTCCCTCGCTCATCTCCCTCTCCCAAGCCTGCATTCATTGTGCTTCCTTAAGTTACACATTGTCGAACAGAAGAAATTAGATAGCGCCGGTTGTGCTTGTTTAGCAATTTAAAACCCTTTTAGACAAGCGGCACCCGATTTGCAATATCCCCGCAGCCCAGAAGAGCAACACGGCCACCCATTAAAGCTGCTCACACCAAGGCTCTTCTCCATCTTTCTTCTACCCAAGAATGGCCAGCTCAGAGCAGGGGGCTCCAGGACACTGRCAGGAGCTGTCCTGTGTGGTGACGCGAGACCATCTATAGATGACATCTGCATTTAGAGGGCAAACTGACATATATATACACACACACACCAGCCAATATTTTCCTGCATCTGAGGCTCAGCAAGCAAACAGGAAGAATACAAGCACCTGAGAGACGGCAAGTTGTTTCATCTCAGCCACAGATTTTATTTTTTTTAGAAAAAAAAAAAATGTTGAACAAGCTCTTAAAATTAAGATGCATTTAAAGCTGCTGWGCCAGCTGTGGATATTGCCAAACACCATGAAGTTTACATTGCGCGGATTTCTGACGGTATTAAGTTGGCCTAAAGCCAGATTAGAAAATACTTCGTCCTTATTTATTCTAAAGGTGGGAGAAATATTTCACGTTATCCAGAGGATGGGAGTAATGACCTATCGCGAAGGAGTCAGCAAGGCCACAGGTCGACGTGGTTTATAATCCTTCATAAAGGCCACGAAACCCGGAGATACCTCCCTTTCCTGGGCGGCAGGTACACGCTGCGCTTACTCACGGGAGAGTCGGCCATGAATCATGCAGGGCTCGGCTGCCCCACATCCTGCTCGGCTCGCCGCCTCGCTCCGCTGCGAAGGGCTGCCCGAGGGCAGCATATGGCAGCAGGGCACCCTGGTACTTGCCTGACGAGCAGGTCCYGCCGTCACCGTTGGGACAGAGCAGCCCGTTACGGGCTCGCGCGACACCCGGCACCGTGTCCCTGTGGTGGGGATGGGGAAGSAGGGAGCTGGGCTACCCACGTACTGCAATGCTCATGGCCACTTTGAGAGCTTCTGCTTGGAAAACACGAGACAAGAAGCACACGGCATGCCTGTGCCCCTGCCAAGCAGCATTTTAAGTTGTTTAGATTTCAAAGCTTAGTTGTTTAGGCTTCAAAAGGAGGCCCAGGGGGGAACTCAGAGCATTTTGCAGAATTGAGCTACTTTCTGCAGTGTTCATCAGTGGCAATAATGGTGTTTTGCTAATACCACCAGTGCAGAGCTGCTGCAAATTCAGCACAATGTCTATGAGACATAATTCTCAGACTATTCCATATTAAAAGCAAACCAAAAAGCAAACACACATAAATCAAAGCCGCCCGCCCAGGTCAGAGCGGCGCCTGCAGCCCCTCCTTGGGCTCAGCAGTGCAGCAAGCGTGCAGAGCCCGCAGGAAGCAGCTGAACACACACAGCACCCAGGTAAACACGGAGCGGCTTCAGCACGCACGAGCGACACGGGCCGCCTTTCAAGGACTTCTGTGAAGTGCGTTAKGAGGAAAACACATAGCGAAACTAAAGCCACGGCCGCTATTTGGGGGGAAATTCTTGCGTTTCCCCTTGCAAACTCACTGCAAGCGCGCGCAGCACTTGTTAAAGGTTAAACGAGCCTTGCAGGATGGCCGAGTGGCCCAGGAAGCCCCGCGTTCCCAGGGGCGCTTCCTGACGGTGTCCCCGCGCCCGCGGCCTTACCCGCTCCTGCGCCGCGGGGCTCAGGCAGTCCCCCTCCGCCTCCATGGCCGCGGTCCCTCGCGGGCTCTCCAGAGGAAGGCGAGCGAGCCGCCAGCTCCGGGGTTTCCGCTCGCATTCGCTCCGCACCCCAGGGACGCGGTGCCGCCGGGGCCATGCGCGGCGGCCCGGGGGAGTGGTCACGCCGCAGGTGACACCAGCCAGAGCCCAAATAAGTCGGCGTCCTGCAGCCAAGCCGGCAGCTCCGGGGAAGTTTCGAGTTGCTCTTGCTCGCTGGGGCAGCGGGGCAGGAGCGGAGCTTGCAGTGCTGCCTTCATGGCCCTTCAAGCCCCGCGCTGACAAGCAGCAGCCACGGAGCTGCTGCCGTCAGCAGCCGTATTGGCACTGCCAGAATCTCTACCTGCTCCGTGTGGGTTCAAGCTCCCTGCTTTCAAACAGATGCTCACGTGTATTCTGTCCTTCCCACTTAAAAATATTACACACACACATAGACACACAAAAGAGCAATAAAGCCAAGCACATTCAATCCTTTTCTTGCCACAACTACTTAGCAGATTTGATGCTGCTCCTATCCTACTGCTCCAAAGCCAATACTAGACACATCCCTCCCTTTGGGAAGCAGCAGCCCACATTAGCACTAGAAGAGTAGCATCCAGTCCCTCTAAAGCAGTTTATATGCAGGAAAGCTGGATGCTGCTTTCAAAGCTTTCTACACTCCATCTCATTTTCAATACTGGAGGGAGAAAAAACAGTCCTTAACACAGAGCCACCCTCCAGGCAGAGTATCCCAGCTGCTTCCCTGAGCATCCTGCAACATCCCATTTGGCAACGCTACTCAGACAGATGCTTGCAGCTATTCCATTTGTATCTCAGAAACAGCCCTCTCAACAGCTGCCTACCTTGCTGCAGGTCCATCACCACGGTGCCYCGAGCTGCACAGAGCTGAGCCTAGGGCTGCGGGTCGCATCTGGATTGGTCTTGTTCAAGACATGGCAGTTACAGCCTCAGTGACAAAAAGTTGGGAGTAAAAGGAAAGGCCAGGGGAAAAAAAAGCACCTAATGCAGGTCTCAAAGCAGGCAAGGACACAGAGTGGTCAAAAAGGAGGGTATCCTAAACCACAATGGGTCTCATGACAAACTGCATGGGACTCACTTCTCCCAAACTGCTGAAATACATTCAGTGAGTTGCATTAGGGATRTATCACTCGTCCTGTGGTCCCTGGAAAAAATATTTGCGAGAGGGAGCTTTGAAACACCAGAAAATGGGTTGTCAGTTTTGCAGACAAGCCTCCCCCTTTGATCAGACTCCAAAACCACCGCTAGAGCTTAGCATCCAGCTACTGCTAAGATCTACTCAGTCTTCTCTTTTTCCTTCTGTTATATAAAAACTCAGAGCCTCAGATTTAAACAGCTGAACTCCTTGGCTGGTAGAATCTGCATTTGGCAAATTTTTGCTGCAGAGGAATTAAAACTCTTCACCCACTCACTGCTGGAATAAACTACACTGAGAAGTGGTATCTTTTCTCTTAATTTGCCTTTTCTTTCATTCCAGGGTAAAGGACTCAGCTCCACTTTAATGGAAACTTCTGAACTGAACGGTCTGAAATTCAGTCCACTTTAATGTGCATATGAAAATATCAACTAAAACAGTTAGAAAATTTACATTCCTGTGACAGTAAATGACTTGATTTCCTAATCAATTAGATGCTTCAAACATGTTTTTCTTTTTTATTTAAGAAAAAGTGGCTGAAGCTACTCTGAAAGATGAAACCTGGCGATCCAAAGATACATTAGTACCTTGTATTCAATTCCTTCTCGGTTCACATGCACTCGTTAGTATATATTGTGGGTATGCCAAGATGGCAAAATGTTTGTGCACCAACAGTCATAATTCGCACCCAGTCAAGATTYAAAGCAGACAAAATATTTTTAATTTAAAGCTATGTGTATCAAATATCTGTTTTAGAGCAGTAGAAATCAGGCCAATGAAATATAATTAGGGAGGAAATCTTACGGCTTTCCCATTCAGATGGTTTAAAACACAGTCTTAGCCCTTTATTTAAGGCTGATAAAGCTCCCAGTCTGCAAAGCTGTATCTTCCTTCAGACAGAGCAAAGGACTGGAAAAAAACTACAACAGCCAAAGGAACAGCAAATACTACAGGTCTTTACACAACCTAAAGGGAGATGAGATAGATGCAAGCCACATAAAGCCAAAGCACTGTAAGAACTCAGCATGAAAGGGTACGCAAATTTTCATCTTGGTTTTAAAAGAGGTGATTTGCTATGGCTTGCTTGGTTAGGGAAAGCTAAAGCCCCTTGCATTTATTGGCAAATTTTCACAGGTTTTGTACTACCTGGCACAAGGAAGACACACTAGAGATGTTAATGCTCCCTATATAAAGCAAATATTACCAAAAGCACCATTTTAAAACAGTTACTTTCCAAATCAACACAAAAGCTGAGATGTTTTATTTGGTTAATTTGAGGRGTGTTCCACATCTCGTGCCAAATTAAAACATGAGGGTGTAACAGGCTCTTGGGTACAACTTCGAGCATCACGAGCAGCGTGTTGTGTTAGTGCTAGTGCCCTTCCATGCTCTGTGCTGGCCAAAGCTCCTGAGCATCATTAAGCTGAGAGCAGAGAGAGAATGGCAGGGAGTCAGGGAACAGGGAATTATTCACAGCAGCTGAGAACACGGCCTGGAAGTGGGTATTAGCCTACTTATGAATTGCTTCAAAACATGAAGGAAGTATCTGGTCACACCTCCCCTACAGTCAGAAAGATAATCAGGAGATTTGAAACTGCCTAGTGAACTCCAGTTCACTGTATTYATGTCTGTCCACTGCCCACTTGGAACAGAACTGACGTGAGATGCAGTACGAGTGACATGAATTTAGGARGACATTTAAGCAGGAAGAGTATTTGCAATAAAATGTGCATCTCAGGMTACAAATGAGAATAGGAACATATAAAAAAACAGGTAACAAGAGAAAACTCAGTACAAAAAGATATCTTTTGCTGAGCTTAATTATTGGAAGCTTGAGAAAAAAAGAAGACAGCTGACACTGAGAAACCTGTCAGATCAACTACAAGTTCACCTAAGGTACTAGGAAAAACAAACAGCAGAAAAGGGATGGTGCCAGGGTCTGCAGCTCAGGTGCTGATCACACAGAGTCCTTATCACTCTTTGGGGAACACACCTCCCCTTTGCAAACATGCAGCCCAATGGGTTCATACACCAGAATAGGCCTAAATCCTCAAAAAGAAAAAACCAAACCGAGAGGCAAGAAGGGCCTCAAGWCAAGCCCTTTCCCAGCATTACAAAAGGAGGTGGTGCCGGAACAGCACGAGGAGACGTAGGGGGAACATGCAGCCTGCTCCGAGGCAGGTGACAGTCACTGCTAGGACAAACACGGGCCGGCAAAGCCCGGTCTGTGACACACATCACACCCAGCGCGGCAGCTGCGTCCACAGGGTGTGCAATGCCACGGCTGCCTTCTCGGGGGAGCAAGGAGGAGGGATAAACCAGGCCAGTCTTCTGCAGACAAATACAAACCCTGAAGAGACTTTTTTAAAGCTCTGCATACAGCACGCTCGACCCAACCTGCACTGCCAGGAATAACCCTTAATCAGAACAGAAGCCACCCTGCAACACCACCCATCACCTGCATACATGACTTGTCACCCTGGACAAATATTTAGGATATTACACATCTATTCACCAYAATACATAGCCTGACTGCAAGATCCAGCTTTGTAATATCCTAAAACCACCTCAGTTCCATTGCACTGAAACTCACAGGACAAATAGTTTCCACTTGGCCTATATTAATAGTACTGATGCAAGGCCATGATTCATTASTTTGAGGCCCATAATAGCTCATTTAAGAGCTAAATTTACAGTCCTGTTTTCCTATGACTCTGAATGCACATAATATGCATGTAATCTGGAAAACTTGTTTTTCAACGTATTTATATAGATAAAATGTATCTCTGCTTTAATACTAGTACAAAATAAATTCATCCTAATTTTCCCTTTGTATCTGCAAACTGAAATTCTAACATTTCCTTTACTGTCTTCAAGCAGGACTCTCAGCATTTCAGCAACACCCTCTATATCACATCCACCACCAACATTGCAAACAGACAACRCAAGTCTCATTTTGCAGAGGGGAAAGGCTGGAAAAACCCTTACTAAAAGAAAAACTGGATTGCTTGGGCCTTTTTAAAGTTCATAATCTCATTGTTCTGATTTTCAAGAATGCCTATAAAAAAGATCTGCTGGTAACACCCTGCTGAAGTCATGAAGACGGAGAAGCCCCCGCCTGCGTCTCGCTCGCTCCGGCAGCCTGGCACCCTTGCGGCTCGGCTGGCAGGGTGGACAAAACCTCCTTGTAAGCGGTGACCAGGGCAGTGAGCTCAAACACACACACACACGCCCAAAGGCTTCGTTGGAAAACAGCGCCCAGTTTCCAGTGCCAAAGCCCAGCGCCAGCATCAACAGTTTATTTTGCACCGAGGCTGGAGCCGAGTGGCGCTGGCAGCCAGGGCAGCATGCACGGCACAGCCACCATTGGGCACCACGATGCTGCCAGGACCATCTTCACATCACAATTATCAATGCCTCACTGCTCTTGCAAAAACTTCTTAAGTTTTATAGGGGGATATATGAAAAGTTAGGCAATTTTTCCCTTTTAGAAGGCTAGTAACTCTGTGACCAGTCTGTTATCTGCTCCTTTGCTTAATAATAATAAAATCCATTTAAAGTCTTAGACTACAAGAGATGCTTTAGCTGCTTTTGCTTAGGAGCATCTTGCAGATGCTCAGGACACAGACACCCGCAGRGAGCTGCACCTCCCAAGAGATATTCACTATCAGGAAAGGCTTCCCCGCTGATTTACCCACTGTGCTGGTCTCTGCCTTCTCCTCATCCCTACCCAAAACCCAACAAGTTTTAAGAGCTCAAAACAGTGTTAACTCCTTACATCATGACCGGAGCACATCTGAGCTGACACACCAGCTGTAATCCCAAAAGACTCCCAAGCAGATGGGCAGAGATCCTGCAACGCAGTTCTATCCCCATATTAGGGGCATGAAAAACCCTGGATGTATCTGGTAAGTCCGGGAGGGCCATGGAGAGGTTCACAAGGTAACTGTCTTACCAAGCAAGAAAAAGCTAACCAATATCCCCTCTGTATTACAAGCTACATCTCGCAACCCACGTTTAGATCTAAAAATAATTAGGGTTTCAGCCAAATATTTGGTCTGTGTATTGGCTACACAGAATAAACCAAATTGTCACCTCAGATGTGTCCTATCACAAGTTCCTTTTCAAACAGTAGAGCAGCTTGTTAGCCAACATCTTCCCACTAAGTTAGCAATCCTTTTGGAGAAAAGGGGCCAATTTTGCCACATTAGGGGATAACCAGAACATGCAGAGAGGGAAAACTCACCGAGCTACTTGGTGCTCAGGTAACCACCCCACACCACAGTCTGAGAGGGTTTTCTGAACAAGGCTCACCCACCCCAYGCAGCTGTACGTGACTCAGGGTGGTAGGACATTAAGTGGTACAGCTTTTGCCATGAAAGGACTTTGAGAGGTGTTTTGAGGATTTAAACACAACTTCTCAGGAGCAAGAAGGACAAGGGGCAGCAGTTCCCCTTGCAAGGATGATRCATGGTGCTCTTGCAAGGCATCTATTCTTGGCAGGTTGACATCCCTGCTCTTGCTTAACCACYGGAACCAGAGACTGGGAAMAGGGGGAGGAAGGAGACCTTCTGTACTGAGGGACTTGCACATGAACATCACCCACTTCAGAAAAACATYTACTTACGCTTCTGCCAGGACATCCATYTTGGAGATATAATTCAAGCATGTCATCAGAGGCTGGAAAGTCCTCTTGTTGACACAGACCCTTTCCCCCATCAAGGAGGGCGGTGTTTACTTTGCAGACACTGCAACTGTTTGTACAGCCCTAGAGCAGGAGACACCACTAGGGAGCCACAAGCTCCTTTACAAATTCTAAACGCCAAGCAGTTGCGAAGGGCCACAACTAAAAATACAGCCCAAACAATAACTCAAGACTGCATCACAAGATTGGCACGGCTTACCAAAGAAAGTCCTACCAACAGGAAYCGATCCAAGAACATCTGTAAAAAGCAATATCCTGCAATAATTTCCATATATCCTGCTAATGGCTTTGAGGCAATTATCCCCTTAATAAAGGCTTTTTCCTTTGGGAGGGGCAGAGGGTTACAAGTCATACATAAAATTTACTGCTTAGAAAGTTGATAAAGGTTCTTTTCTCTCCTACTTTTTCCATGTCCCTTCACATGGGCACCAGAAAAAAGCAGCTTGTCAAGAACTTCAGTGGCTTGTAGCTCATCTGGCCTCTGTTGCGGGTTCCCCCTTGTATATGAAGCCACTGGGTCAACTCTAGACTGCTTCGGTGCAAGCTGGATTCCAAGATCTCCCTTTCCCTCCTACCATGAGTTTGTGACAGAGCTAGAAGCACACGTTTCARAAATCAACCAAACCCTTCCTGTTAGTAAATCTAGGAGTGGAAAGCAGCTTTGGAGGCAAGATCCAGCAAGGATGAAATTTAACATGACTCAACTGTTTAGTCCTGGGGAACTCTAAAACCAGAGATTTGCAAAGCCCTCTAGCCCCAGAGCCTTGTGAACAGCAAGGTCACTGCTTACAAATAGAAAGGGATCAATAAAACAGCCAGATTTTAGTACATAGAGGGCACACTGAGTCACTTTTGCTGCTGTTTAGGAATATTGTCCCATTTTTGCACTCTCAGAAAGCAAAACAAGGAGGAAAGAGGAGAAAGTTGGCAGGTAGCTCTGCAGAAGCCTCTTGCAGCTTTACACCCTGCCTTTACCAGGTTTCTGGAGGCCATCTACTTGGCAGAGGACCAACAGGGTATCAGCTAACCACATGTAGGTCACTTTTTCGATTAACATTTTCCTCTCAAAATAGCTTGAGTAAAGGACTGCTCCAGTGACAGGAAAGGGTCTAAAGCCTTCAGAAAGGCACAAATGCAAAATTCAGTTCCGTTTTGCTTCTCAAATCAATGACATTTGCTTGCTGGTTTAATTACCAGTCAGACAGCAACCCCCAAATGCCCCCYCTCTGCCTCACATCACATTAAAAACACCTACATTTTCCTGGGCCCTTGGCTGACAAAACAGGGCTCACATCCCAGTCTTGGCATCTGGGTAGATTTCAGACTAATTTCTATTAAGGCCAACGGGGATCAGAAGTTCCAGATAATGCACCAATTACTCCCCAGTATTATAYAGTCTGGATGCACACCAACAGACAAAAACTATAGGCGTGAAAATCAAGTTCAAATGTTATTAGAGGTGCAAGAGGTGAATGMGCTTGGCCAGACACAGGGAAAACATCCAGTTCCCATCCGGGAACATTATGGGGTGAGGAGAAAGGATGCAAGCAGGGACAAGGAAGCAAAGCAGAACCAGGGACACAGGAGGCTACACAAGGCACACGAGTAGAACACACCAAGCATCACCTGCATAAAACATCACGGTGATTATAGAACAAACTGGAAAATGAGAGTCAGAAAATGAAGAGTTGGAAAATTAAGAGGTGGGAAGGAAAAAAAGTCTAATAAAAGCCTCGGAGACAAGTGCCAAGGCATATGAGACATGAGGTTTAATAGCCATGCCCCAGTTCCTGCATAATTTTTCCTACAGGTTTTAGGGATTAGCCTTGGGATGGAGAAACTTATAGCCTTCCTACCCTGTTTACCAGGGATCTGCTTTCTCAGTTGGTGAAAAGTCTGCATGGACCAAGTGCAACCAGTCATCGCTACAGGCGGTTATATATCGTTATTCCTGTAACAGAGACACGAGTTGCTCAACACAAACAACATTTTTCCACTCCAGTAAGCCTTTTCTAAGAAAATCTATGTGGATTATGTTTTAAAATAGTATTCAAAAACAGCTTATGAGGATTCTACAAAGAGTTATGGATTTTTCTCTTTTTCTCCCCCTCTTTTTCTAAATTGAATGTCATGACTCAGCTGGGCTGAGCTGGAAACAGGATTTTTTTCACTTGCAAAGACAAAATCTGAATTGACCTATAATGACACTCCAGTGAACTGGAAAGCATATACTTAGAATATAGCGAGARCTGCTCTTGAGGGAATTGTATTTTTGGATTTTCTGAGACAAGTCGTCAGATAGCTACGAAGTACGGTTAGTCACACATAGCAAGAATTTCCCCACACTATTTTGAGATTAAAACTGAAATGATCCCAMAGCTAAGATAAATGAGAGCTTTATTGTTAAAATGGTGCAAGAKTAGAATTGGATCGTGTGGACTGCTGGTATGCAAGAGTCACGCTAATGTGGACCCAGCCCATTCTGCAGTAGGTCAGAACAATTTGTCTCACTGCAAGTTGCAAAGGAAATCTTTTCAAGGAGGTTCCTGCCAAGAACTGAACTTTCATAGGTCTTTGCCACTAATTATGAGTAATTTGGAAAGCTGCTGGGCTTCAGTTTCTTGTCTGCAGAACAGAGATGATGCTTCCCTCTGAAGGACGAGTAACACAAGGAGGAACATTTTGAGATCCTCATCTACAAAGCATTACATGCAGCRACTTCATGCAAGTCAAGCAGCTAGGAATCTACACAAACAGGTGAATCTTTCACACAGCTACAGAAAATTTAAAAGGAGAATAGATGTGAAAGCAGCTCTCAGCAGACCAGAGCAATAGTCCATGAAGTGCAACTTGAAGGTGCTGACTACAGGCAGGAGAGAGCTGAGAGGTGTCAGTAGATCAGTTCTTGCCCGGTCTGGAAAAGGTTTGCCAAGTCTGAAAAAGTGCTAAGATGCAGTCTTTTTTCTGCTTATTAAAGAAGGTCCATTATGCTATTAAACAGGACAGCAATGCAAGCATCTGAATTAAAGTTGAAAAAAAACCTGTTTTTAATAGCTTTAGTCCTCTTGAAACACGGAATGATCCAATACCTAAATGCATGCAGTGAAGCAAGTCTTAAGGTCAATATGCCTTCCAGCAGATCAAAGCAGACAATTCAGAGAACAACTGACAACTTAGCTCATATAAAAAGACCAGGAATGTACTTTGGAGAGAAATAAATAATRCAGTATAATTTTAACTACTTGGGCACTCAGTCACTGAGGATGTAGATGCAAATTATTCAAATTCTTTAAGTTGACCTTGGGATAACAACTAAGATAAGAAACCGCAGGAGAAGGAAAACTCCCCTGTATTCCCGCAGGAATGCACAGTAATAGTAACCATTAAAGGTGTTCTCAATTATTAAATGTACTTCAACGACCTATGCAAAGAATAAAAAAGCTCAAGTAAACCAGGGAAAGGGTATTTTACAGTTCACGTTCAGATKCCCCATCATTCCCCCCCACACACACACAGAGGAGACCACAAGTCCCATTGAACTTGATTTTACCAGCAATTTGAGGTTTATATTCACTCTGCTTYACTATCAACGCTTTTGAAACCCACCCTTTTGACTCTGCCTTTTCAAAGGCCAACCATTCAAATCATGCCAGCTTCTGCATTCAGCACAGCTTCAACACAGCAGAAAAGCTTATTAGGAAAAATACAGGTTGGGAAGGTACACATAATATTGCTTCGTTCAGGCCCCCACAAATGTGCAGCACTTTCAAGTGAAAGATCAGAAGCAAATAACAAGCAGCCCAGCACCTCACTGGCAGGTATTACACTGTTTAAGAGGGCACACATGGGAGCTCACCCAAAGCAGCAGGCTCAGTTGAAGGCTCATGTAGAGCCAGAGTCTCCCAAAGCAAACTGTCCCCTTCCACCCTGCCCAGGGCTGCATTTCAAGCTCTATAAATAATTTRCTATGTTAACATTGGGGATTCCAAGCAGAGTGCATCCCACCACAAACTGCAACGGAAAAGGGAAAGCGCCAAAGGATTTCTTTGGTTTTTGCATGCTGCAAAGGGAGGAGTTTTGCCCCCTGCTGGGCAGGGCCACCCCATCACCAGAGCACAACAGGGTTTGGAGGCCAGCCTGACCACGGTGCTTGGCCACCCACAATTCAAATATTACCGAGGAGACTGTCTTCAAATATTATTAATGACCACTAATGACCACAAGACAATCTGCTGCTAGAAGATCTTGTGGCTTATACTTACTTTAAGCTGCTGTAAAACAGCACTGCCTCCTGAATGACCAGAGTTTTTTGTTGTTGTTGTTACATATGCTGATGTTACAATTTCCACATAAATCCGTTGAGATTTAAGGGCATCTGAAGCAAACTGAAGCAGCTTGCTACCTGACTGCTTCAGGTGACTCTCTGAAAGATCTCACAACCGCTGCTCTTTAAAATACTGTCTAAAAATGGTAAAAAATTGCACTTACTTGCAAGAGCACTGCTGAAAATAGTTAGATATAAACTGGAGTATGGAAAGACCTACCTACCTCTTAGTCAAGCATAAATCTCACTAGAAGTGTTTGAAATACAGGGTGTAAAAATCTGCAGATTCTGCACAAAAGCACAGAGTAAAACTTGTGGGGGAATGAAGCCGGGTAAATATAGCATCCCACTTRGATATCCTCCATCTGCAAGTAACTCAGAAAGCCTGCTTTCACCTCGCAGAAGCATTTAACACTACTTTAGGTCTAGTCTGTGCTGAAGAACAGACTTCTGCTCTATCTGCACTTGAGATAAAGTTGCCAAAAAGGGTTTAAAAATAAAAAGCTTAAGGCTGTCTGTCTGGGAGCTGTAATGTTCCCACTACAGAGCTAGTTCTTCATATAGCTGCTAGCAAAGAATAAKCAGGAAAATCAAGTGAGCTAAGAATGATCCTCCAAAGTAAGAAACAGTACCCTGACTGCATATAACCACACAACTATGAAATAGCTTGTGAACCATAATTTTTTGTYGTGATTAGAACACCTCTTTACTCTTTAGAAGGGAATATCTATTTATGATCTTTTAATAAAAAATACACTTTCAACTGTTAATATGTTGGTGGCATCCAGAGATGCCAYTGAGATCGCAACTCACACCTATCCAGGCAAATTTGTCATTAATATATAATATTACACATTCATGATCTAAATCCCAGGTAAGTAACCCTGCTAATGATACCATAACATCGTGCAATACAATTCAGATTTTTGGAACACTTGCACAAAAAGGAAAAAAAAAGCAGTAAGCACCCTCTATGTCTTACTGTTGAAATAGACTCAAATGTAAAGGAGCTACTTAATGCAGGTAGTTTTCATTTAGGACAACTGATAGCAAAGGAGTACTAAAAAAAGYCTCTAAATTTTTCATAGTTTGCATAACATGCTATACCTATGATGCACAATGCCGACCAAATATAACACTCATGCCACCGCTGGGTCAAGAGTACCCAAATTATCTGACTGACACCATCACCCACGTGGACATAAATTTCCGAGCTGATCAGGACCAAATGGGATGTTTGCTCCAAAGGCTGTTAGAGATTTGAGACTGGCTAGGCTCTGTTCTTAAAAGGGTCTGTGGGCAGTGACGAGGGTGCTACACCAGAGTCCCTGCAGACTAGCATAGGGTTAACTGCTGCAGGATGAGAATCGACGTGCTACAGTTGCTGTAAAATATAATTCTTCTTCTGAAAAAATACTGTACAACATCCATTTTAGTGGCTTTGTCTGTGATGAAATCAGAGTATATACAAACATTTTTTGCCCACCTTGTAGAGTTTTTGTCAGCTCTGCATGCTTTAAATATAAATATATGCTGTTGGTACCGATCATCTGACCCATATAAGAAACTATTTGGCATTTAGTAATTGTGCCAACATAGTTCATCGCTCCAGATAATGACCCCCATGCAGCCAGATGAAGGGCTTATTTTCCTTTGGTGACGTTCAGGATTGGGCTTCTGCCAGTCTTACAGCAACTTCACTGGAGTGGAAGGAGCTCCACGGGAGCAAGCCGATTATCGGCAATCCCGCAGGAACCCCTCCGCGGGCTCAGCGAAGCGCCCGCATCGGCGGCTGCTGCACCTGACTGCTTGCAGGATGGCAGCCAGGATGCTGCAAGGAGGAATCCGTGCCTTTCCTCTGCGCCCCTCGAGCAGTACGGTCAGCTCCTCTTGCCCCGGCATCCCTGGGCTGCCAGCGTGCGCTGCTCACTCCGTCTCTTCCTCCGAGGAGAGGCACCTTCCCTGTTCCCAAGTCGCTGGATCCCAGCAAGGGCCAGATGGCAAGGGAATACTCACCATGTGCTTCCCTTTCTGCAGGAGATGCACAGAAAACAAGGAGGACTCAGAGCCCTTAGCAACTCCAAGGATGCTCAGGTAGCTGAGCAGATTAGAGGCTGCTTTTGCTTTGATCAGCTTTCATATCTATCAGTGAGGAGGTGAGAGAACCGGGGCTGCCTTTCACTCCTTCACCCCTCCAACACCCAGGTTGGCAAGGAAATGATTTCTTTGCTCATTTCCCTATAGTTTCTCAGGAGGGAGGAAAAAGAAAAAAGAAAAAAAGAATTGACATTTTTCACCACATTCATGTTGCAATGCTTCCCCATGACAACACAGCTGATTTGCGCAACAGAATTGCAGTAGCTAACAAAAGAAACAAAAGATCGGGAACAAAAGGGAAACTGAATACGGAAGGGAAAAATCTAGCGCTGGAAACATGACTGAAGTGTTCAAAAAAGCAAGAAAGAGAAAGGAAAAAGAAAGAAGAGTCAAACTGCACAAATGGAAAACAAGGATGTTCTTTGRCTTGTACCAAATATGGTCACACCTGGCAGAGAGGAAGGAAATAAGGCTGTGGAAGATAAAATACTATTTATTATAAAACTCTAAGACCTGGTCTAGTCGTGAGACTAAAGAGGAGAAACTAAATTTAAGTGCTGACCTATGGTTCTAAAATTAGTTTTGCTAAATACATTTACTACCAGCAAATGCCTTTCTGATGACACGACCCTAAAACAGGGCTCCAGAAAGCTGTGTCTGCTTCCCACAGCACAGATCACCCTCCAAACCTGGATTTCTTGATGTCTAAAAGACACTGATACCTTTCAATTACATACAGAATTACTATTTTTACGGGCTCCTCTATGTTGCTGTCCCAACTTTATATTACCTCTACAACATAAACTAYACCTGCTGTAGCTCCACCAAATCCAACAACTCTACTCAGAGCCTTGCAAAGTGAAACGTTCAAGTGCCTGTACATCAGCACATACATATATCCCTTATCTGAAAAGGGTGCCAGAATTGACACTACACAACTGTCCTTTTCCTAACTCACAAGCTGTATATAAAAATAGTCTTTTCTCCTTAAATTAGCCTCTCATTCTTCAGAGAGGCATTCAAATTTCTCATTCTACTAGAGACTCTCATCCTAGATTTATTGTAGATCTTTTGCTTTTCATCCTTCAGATGTAATTCACTGAAACACTAGGAGAATGAGATCATCACATTAGATTCAAGTTGCATGGACGTCCRAGGTGATGGTCCAACTTAGCTTTCCAGAAAACTGTTTCAAAAAGAAACTGGAATAATWATATTGAAGCTGTTGAGATTTGATTATTTCCAGGATGAAAGCACTGAATCTCTTTTCCACTGTTGCCAACAATTGTTCAGGTTGGAAATGAGGAGAAGCTTTTAAACATKAACTTTCTTGGAGTTAGATGCTTATAGCCAGATGCTTATATCCACCAGCTACACCACTAGTAGTTTTTGTCCCATTATATTTTAGCATGTCTAAGTTATAAACCAATTACTTCAGCAAATCCATAAGACCAATTCGGGCACATGATGCACTAAATTCCTAACCCACTTTCCCAGCAAAAGTCTTGGTTAATCCAGCCAAAACCCCTTCATTCTCACCTCATGTTCAGCATTTTTACATTTGTCAACTGACACTGCCAGTTTCCTCAGAYACACATGGAATATTCAGTATCACAAAAAAAATGGTTTGCAAAAGAAAAGGTTTTGCAAAAAYATCTAGAATGCTAGACGAAATCTCTTGCCCGCATCTGTTAAGCAGAAGATCAGATCAGTAAAACTTGAAAGCAGCAGCAGTAGTTCAGTCCCACAGAGCAAGATCTGTACAGGCTAAATTCTTCATGAACACTCAATTTCATCTGAGTTTCTATTCTACACTTCAGGCCTAGAAGCAATGAAAGTACATATGCCATAACAAGACATCTGGGAAGCACAGAGGTATGCGTTTGCTTCCCCTAGGAGAACACCAGCCTGGCCCAAATTCTACTTTTTTTTTTGGCACAGAAATACAACTTTCACACTAGTCAACAAGAGCTTAGTGAAAGCAAGGGTCTAAACATATTTTTAAACTCTCCTTGGTCCCTTCTGTGAATTATTTCAGTTCTCCAGTACTGCAAGCCTTGCCATACCAACTTCAGATGCAGGACTTGTGCGAAGCCACTAGAGGATGGAGTCAAGTCCAATAGTTAACCCAGACCAACTCKCACTCTCTCCTAACCAGCACAGCATGGATCTGCTTACTCTTTCAGGGAACAGCCACAATGCCCTTTCTTGGCTACCTGCTCCTAAAACATAAARCACATGTGTCTAGCTCAGAACTGATAAGACTGAACTACATAAACCTATGTTTATTTTGACTAGCTTATTTTGATTTATTAGTCTTTAAATAGAACATAGTAATTGCATGTTAAATCTAAGTATTCGCAACATTAAAATAAAGGCAAAAAATGTAAACAAAAAAATGAAACTAGTTTTGATGATGAAAATGGGAAACAAAAAAAACACTCTAATTTATCAGTTGAGAAAGCAGGACTGACTGATCAGTTCCTCTTCCCTCACGAGACCTAGGTATTTAGGCAAAACCATCTTAAGAGGGATGGCCACTTACACTTCRTTTATAGCGTGGACAAATAAAGCACTGTCAAATTTACGCTAACATATTCAGCAGTTTTTTGAGGGGTTATAAATCTAGCAATGAATCACCTACATTCTGATGAATGCAACATTAACTAATGTGTGTTTAACTATTAGATAAACTGAAGAAATGCCTGATTAAGGGGGAGCACCAGGACAGCTTTACAGTCTATAATCCCAGTACTTTCTTCTTAACTATGGCTCATCAGTAGTAGTTGTAAAACACTCCCCCTTCGTTAGGTAGGCTCCATTGAGTAGGTGGCGATTAGCATTTCATTAACAGCAGAAGCTGTGGCAGGCAGCCTGATAGGCATAAATCTGTCCCAAAGGCTCAGATTATCCTAATGGAAGCAAGAGCAGCACAACAGACTGCAATTTCRCAGTCCATGAAAAACCACCCGGACAGACCAAGCACAAACGCCTCCCACTGCTCCCCCACGAGCCGCCATCCACTAGCCATGGGACTGGCCCAAGATGAACAGGCTGGTTTCTCTTCTGCAGCTGCTCTGSCCTAGCAGTTTCTGCAAACACATCTTCTGGGGATCAACGCAGATCCAGGAGCTCACACGTCCCACTATCAGACCAGCCATTAATTCCCTCTCATAGTATCATTTTCAAGTCAATCGCAAGTACTCAGGTGACCAAAACATGCATGTAAACAGTAATGGATTAAGATAGCAACCACTACGTCAAAGCTGCAATCTAAGGAGAAGCGRGAGCTAAAATGTCATGCAGAAGTTGCCTAATTTGGCATTTGCTTTTGGTTGATAAGTGTCAGCTGCTGGAAGTACGAGCTGTCAGACAGACATTTCCTCTGCAATCCTGCTTGGGAATGGTCATCTCCATCACATGCCAACAACGTCTTTTCCAGAAAACTGGCTAAAATCTGGATGCTTGAGTTCACAGACCAGTTACTAATTTAAGAGGTCCCAACTGAACATCTAAAATTGAGCAACTCTGTTAAACTCTAATGCAGTGGTAAGAGAAAAGTTATTTTTCCRTTTACTCAGGTATTTATACAACCTTATTTTTGGTAAGCTGTTCAAGGATTTATATTCAACCTATGGCAGAGTAAAAGGAAAATATGCTACATCATACATTCCCTGTAAGCCAACTATGGCTTGGGATATCATACGTCATATTTAAGTACAGGCAAAAGCAATTCTACCTTTAGAAGCTGCAGCTAAAATTAGCACTTTTTAAATTCTCTGCCAAGTCTAATCTAAAAGGGATTATTTTTCTTAATTAGGACAGAAACTAGGAAAAGCATCTAATTTTCATCAGTCATGATGTTAAAATAAGCCCATGCTGTGCTTATTCCGTCACCTTCATGCTGCTCTCTGGATTTTCACCATCTTCTCCAAAAACATTTCACCATAGTCTACAGTAAAGAGTCCATACTAAAGAGTATGGTCTATGGCCTATACGGCCCACAGCCCGGGGCTRCAGCTGTTGCCCAACTCAGCCATCTCCAAATGCCTCTCACAGCTCCGGCATGCGGCCCAAGATTCCTTATTTGTCCAGTCGGAGCGAGGGGCCAAGCGCAAGGAGCCCCAAACACAGAAGGACGCCCTGCTTAGAAAGCCCTTTGGAGGGGGACTTCTTGTTTGCCCATGTCTACTGAAGATCAGAACTYGTTCACTGGGAGGGGGAAAAAAGAATCAAAAAGTTTGGTTTAATTTCAGATGTCTATTCCCACTCCTCCCTGTGCATCACAAGAAAACATGCAGCAGATAATGCTCAAAGCCCTTTCTGTTTGCCAAAACACACAAGTCTTAGCTCTCATGACAGGTAAAGCCACGACCCACGAACAGTGATACAAGAAGAAACACAATTAAGGGGTCTCACACTTACAAAAATAAATGCTAGATTTCTGATGCCTTTTGTTAAGACAAACATTACAAAAGGCAACTTTGATGCAATGACTTGTCTTGAGAGCTTGTCTTAATATGATTTCTACTGACAAGAAGTGTTGAATTTACAGAGTGCAAGCTTGTGCAGATTTACTATTATACAAGCATTTTAGACAGTGATTAATTTTAATAGCATCGATATTAACAATATCGATATTAACAATAGTACTTCCACATATTAGGTGTATCAATAAAGTCTTTACCAGAAACCTTCTATTTTCTCTATTAGATTWTGTATTTTAATCACAGTACTGCTAGAGCTTTTCATTCCTCACCAACATCTTTACCTCTCTGTAACACATAAATACTCTCCATACACAAATAAAGGAAGCTACAGGATTAATTATAAGAGTCAGAGGTCTTAAGCACAAATTACCAGTATAAATCAAAGCTCTAAGTAACTTTAATAGATTTAATAATGAATTATAAAAGATTGGTCCAGAGGCAGTGATAAAAGCCCCATTACACACAGGAAGAGCCAGGATCTTGGCTTGTCCCATCGATTCGTTCAGGTCATTTATCAACTCATCAGTTCTACTGATCATCTTAACTGAAATATTCATTTAAAATTGTAATTATTTAAAGTCACTAAATATAATTTTTCCCCCTTTCACTCTTTATTCTCCCAAATTCACCCCTTTTTCCTTCCCTCATTTTTTTTCTTTCGCCCTAGCAAAAAATATTTTAAACATTCATTAGAAAAACAACGAGTAACAGTTGTCAGTGACACCCCATTCACAAARGCTCATTTCGTCTAGGTTTTACTAATTAATCAGCACTGCTTCTAAACATAAGCCTTGTCMTCTAGCAGTATTCAAGCTCAACATCCACTTGCTACCCTCACAGCAAGCAGGCCCAGTACCATTTTTGCTGAACTTGGGCTGCAGTTTATAAAATATTATTCCATTCAATCTAATCACTTTAAAACCGATTTCAGATGCTAAAGACCAACACTAGACTAAAACTACCCTGCAAAGGAGATAGATGAAGGCTAGATGTATATAAGTGAACTTGAATTTCAGCAGGGGCTGATCTCATTCATGCCAGTAATAATTTCTCATTTCTGGCTTCCCACGCTGCTAAAGGCAGGCAGGGGCAGCTCTTGCACAAAAAGGGCCTTTCTCGTAATGCCTCACTCAGTGACATYCAGGGCACTGAGCCTAGGAAACACCTCAGACCACTAATCTGCTTCAAAACCAGCATGTCAAATTAGTCACCAACCTGCACATGCAGAAMCTCCCTATAATCTGCATTGCCCAAAGCAAGGAGCTACTCCTGCTCCCATCTCCTTCATYCTAAATAACCTAATAATATCCTAAATACCCTAGTGCTGCAGCAAAACATAAACAAAAAAAGAAAAAACATCAACTTTCCTGCTTTCTGCCCTCATAGAGCAGCAGTTACTAATTTTTGTCTGCAAGRGGTTAACTGTCATTTGACTGCAAGTATGAGTCAGCTACCAAGAGAGGGGAAGAGCAGCGAAGGAGCCAGGGAGCCGTTGGGACAGGAAGCTCCCTCCGGTGACACCCTCTTGAGCTTAACCACAGGGAACCAGTGCTGGGTACCGGCGGCCCTGCCCTCTTCCCTCCAAGGAGGGCAAAAAGCAAGAGAGGGAAGCGACTGCTCAGGCAGTACAAAGCAGCAAAGTGAACATGCAATAGCGAGCAGAAAGCTCACAGTTTTCAAGCCATCCTTATCCTCTCTCCACCAACACTAGGGTAGAAAAAGCCATAGGGTGGTAGAATAAAACAGGCTCTTGTCATTTTCTGCATTTCTTTAAACTGCAACAACAACAACAACGACTAAAGCACTTCCATTTGATACACACTGAATAAATTATAATGGGGACAGCTGACACCAGCATGAGATGCACAGAAAGGAGAAAGCAGTTGCACAGCACAGCATTATCTTCGAAAAGCAGAGACACTAAAACGCACTCGAGCGGMGCAAACAGCAAGTACTCCGATGGCTAACTGCTGAAGCAGCTGATAACACCACTCTGATTTCCTCTGGTGCCCCTTAATTAGCGCCTTTCTAAGCCAAGCAGAGCCTGACAAGCTAAAAAGGTTTCCCAGAAGCTGCAGGTTTTGTCTTCACCTTGGAGCTGTGGGTTTGGGTAGTGCAGTCTCACCACACAAGCAGCCCTATCTCCGTGCACAGGGCCAGCCGCCAGGCTTGGAGCCTTTCATCCAAGGGAGACTTTCGTGGGAACAGCTTCATTTCAGGTTTCATGAACTACATGTTCATGCACTGTTAGTTCTTGCACTGTTGTCCAAGTAATTTTTCCTGCTCTATTACAACTTGAAGGAAAAGTCAGGATTGTAACCAGCACTGATAGTGGTTTGGACCATGTCGCACAGCCGGGGAGCCTGGCTAACCCACTGCCACCACAAACCAAGGATTCTCAGCATCTCATGAATATACCAATACTCAGGAGTAAAAAACATGTGTAAATAGTTATTTCTGCTCTTTAGAGATAAAATAAATTAATTCACAAGAATTAATACCAGCAGCTGATGAGTAAGAAGCTGGCCAAAAGCCATCACTCGAGGGAGGCAGGGGTACAAATAGTTATTATTCCCACTCAGCATAAGTAGCATATTAGAAAGACTTCTAGGGTAAAAGTTATGGCAGAAGAAAAACATTATTTCAACTAAATAATTAAAAGAGGACTTTGCAAACAATATTCATTTCTCATATCAAATCTCATTCTCACTTTCATACTTTTCAAGGTGCTCTCTGTGCAACTGGGCYACACTTCAGCGGGAACTCACTGGGGAAGTGCACCATTTGAAAAGGGACCCATTTATATAATTCTCCTGATTTCATCATATTAAGACTAATAGGTCTTATCACATCCAGCCTGATGGTGCTCCTGATGCTACAGAACTGAAACAACTGTAGACATTCCAACATACAAAATCATGCAACTACTGCATTAGTTGTTTCCAAAGCAAACACACTGTTTAGAAAGAAACAATTCAAGACATGATGTTAAATATCCTAACTGCCATTATAYGTCATGCCATATTCTCCCTCTTTTCCCCAGTAATCATCCACATGCAAAGGCAGCCAGGGTAACTGCTCACTCCATCTTAGGTGGAAATCTCAAGCTAAGCAAACTGGAGAGGGTGCTAGAAAATGTGTTGCGTCTATATACAGACTGGCTATCTGATGTACTCCGTGTGCTTTACACACATACTGAACGGCTGATATTGAATGTAGGGTTGCCTGAGTGGAAAAAAAACAATCTTCCTTTGGATATAGTTTCAAATGACCAAAGTAGAGTATAACTGCAAACAACAGAGTGCATATAAAACAAGGAGAAAAAAAGTGTTCCAGCCCTTGGCAAGTCTCCCGTCAGCTGTCACTTTATATTTGATTGCTTAACTTCTGAGGCAATAGAAAGCATTTCAAGTGTGTAACTCAAAGTGKTARAAAAGACGATTTGAACACAGCAGCAGAGAAACCCTCCCGCAGCTGCAAAGCATAACCGTCCTTGGCTATCCCRAGGGGGTGATCCGCTTACCAGGGTRSGCAGCAAGCAGCAGAGCACCAGGCTGCCCGGCCTCTCCTTTGCACTGCTCTGCCATCTGCCCTCAGGCCAGGGGCCCTTTGCTTCCCCCTCCATTTCCCCAGGCCTTTTCCCTTTAAAACCACCATGCCTAAAAACAAAATCAAGAAGCCTCAACTTACACAGTTCAGTAGAGAAGTGTGGGGTTTTTAATACTACATAGAAACAAATATGTATCAGTTTTCCACCCATTGCTAGCTAGGTRTAACACCATTTCCCACAGCGCTGTCTGCAAGCACCATTTAATCTCCTGGATTTGCAAGGATGCCATACAGTATTTCCTGTAATGCCCAGGGTGAAAGTTCTTGGAACTTTCTGAAGTTTGAAAACCCAAGTGGAATGAACTGATGCACTGACCCTGCCAGCAGGCATCAGTTTTCTTTTGCTTTTTGAAAGGAATAGTTGGTGGCATCTTTAGAAGGTCYCTTCTCTGCTTCAGCACAATCCATTCAGCACAGCCTTCAATCCCCAGCCTCAGCTGGGACAAMTGCAGCATTTTCACACTTGAAGAAAACCTGACAGTGCCAAATCAAGTYTTCTTGGCTTTCTTTACACCAGACGGTATAAGCAAACTAACCCAGATTGCTATTTCATTAACAGTTAGGATTAGTACTCTTTATATGTAGGGAGTCAAAGCAGTTATTTCAAAATCTGGACTGTCTGTGACAACAGCTTTCATCCATGATGCTTCAGGTTGCATAGCAAGCAAAGGCAACATATTGCAACCTTTGACATAAGCTCCCCTGGCAGAGCAGATGAGTAAGTCCTTCTTCGAAAGGACTAGCTTCATAGTTATAAAAAAGATTTTACCTGCACTGCACMCAATTTGCTTTCTTATCTAAATACTTGAAAAGAAATATTCTTTCCCTTCCTCACTTTAACCTTTTCCTCAGAAAGAACTGACCTAAGGTTYGGGGTCTTTAAAAAGCAGCTAACTATTTTGCCATTCATCACCTCAATTTTAAAAAAACACACCTAGTGGCAAAAGCATGCTCCAGTTCCTTCACATCCCAACAGGTTGTTGCTTTCTGTAGTTAAATTGGAGTCATACAGTGGTAAACCATGAGSTTATGAGTCATATTTCTCTTCTGATAACACCTTTCCTACATTTAAAACTCTCATTTTGCATTACCTATAAGTGTAGGAAGGCAACTCTATGATTTTATCATCACAAAACCCATGCAAASCCAGCAGGAAGTCAAAACAAGTATTTCTGTATCAAGTCATAACAGAATCTTTATTTACACAGCACTTTCTGTAAGGAAGAAATATCTTCAACTACTCACATCTAACATATAAAATAACATCCTCATTATTTACTTCTGCTTTCTGCAACAAGAAGCTAGGGAGATCAGACCTCACAAAACATCAAAAAAACATTTCCAGCTTAATTCCCACCTGCTTTCAAGTCTTCAATTAAAGACATAAGAGTAGATCTCTGCATTTAACATCAAGATTCAGAATCAGAGATGACCTGCGGCACATCATTCCACAGGTGGTATCTCCCCATCTGAATGCACATTTAAATAAAGTTTGGTTCTTTAGACTGATACGGGTCAATAAAGCAGTTGGCTAAAAAACTTGTCAATACAATGATCTCAATACAAGGACTGCAGCATAACCATTAACAGTTGCAAGGTTTTAATAAGCTCTTCAAGGGAATACTTTATATGGAATACTTTATATGGAATACTAAAAAAAAAGCAACCAGTAAGACTTGCCGTAAGCACCTGAGAAGGTCAGAAGTATGGTACACAAATTACATGAAAGTCAGGTGCAATTCTTCCAACTGCACCATCGTCCAGCCAAGAAATGACCCTATGGATTAGTTTGTATATTCTCCGATATGGAATCAGAGCGCCACCCCAAAGCTCTCTATTCTGCTGTAGAAGTCAAGATATTTAGAACACACACCAATATTCTTAATTTGTAAAAATCAACCAAAGTAGTAACGAAAAATGYGTCATGCTAACACTTGAGGAAAGGTTAAATATTCAGTGGAACCAATTAAAAAAACAGCTTAAACATCTTTTCATCGTAGTATTGCCCTACATTAGCGTGTGGTTTAAATCATCTACCATGCTGCATTTTACTACGTTTTCTGACATCTTAGCATCAACTTCAAATATTCTGCAGCAGAACTGTAACCAAGCCTCCTAAGAGCAAAAGCCAAATGCTGCAGTCGCTTTGCRTAAGCAGCACACAGGAAATTTCACAGAGGAAAAAGCTTTTAAAACACACAGTTCTGAAGTGACTTGAGAAGAAATCTAAAAATGGAATCRCACTAACCTCTGTATCTCATCATCACAGCTAAACATTTTACCTACGAGATAGMCTTACCCACTCGGTGCGTAGGAACTATCCTCCCATGTCTGCTATCAGTCCACAGCCCATTCCAGCACGTTAAGACAAATTCCGTTAGAGCAGCAGGACATGTCAAGACAACTTGCACAGGGTGAAACGGTGCTGAATAACCCACCAGGGAAGATTAAAGCTAAATAAGCAGCATTGTTTAAGGAACGACTGGACAGCTTTCGTGTGGGGGTGGCAGAGGATTACTGCATCCTAACTGGGTCTGAGCTGTAATGGATTACCTGAACAGTTTGGGTCCTGACCCTTGCTCACCAACTACAGGCACTTCATTTAGTTGTATGACAAAAATGACATTTATGGCTATTTACTGGAATTCCTGAAATCAAAGAATGCTATTTAATATATATTAACAGCATAGTAACATCACAACAGTCATCCTTCCTTGGGTCAGGCCTTTCCTTCCCTTGCTGCTTTTGCTTCCCTGACAGAGATGCCAGCCAGCAGCTACAACGTCAAGAGTTTTATCMTCAATCTCACAGTCCATTTAATACCCAGATTGGGTCTACGAATCRGCATCACAGCAGGGGAACAGCTGGATTAGGAAGAGGGTCAGTAATGAAGAGTGTTTGGAAAACAGGATAAACGAGTAGGAAAAAAAAATTAGATTACTTATTAGATTGTTTGCATAGTCAATACCAAACTTTGTTTCCAGATACCCTCCCACTGGAAGGGGGACAATTCCCAGACTAAGTCTGACAGAGAAACTTGTTCCTTTGGGAAATTAAAAGGCATTTCCCCAACACACAGTGAATCTTTCTCCCCTTATTCCAGCTCACCAAATAATGATTTTTCCAGAATATTGCCAATACAGTACAAATATCAATTAAAATGCCCTATAACCATTTAAATTACTGGTCTTCTCTACATACATAAACATTATCCCTTCCATCCACATACAAGTACACTTTTTCCCAGAGCCCCTAGACTCCTCCACAGTTCATGCAAAGGTTAGGTCACATCCCTATTTCAATGTACTCATTTCACAGAAGGGCAGATTTAAATTTCATACTTACTAGACAGTGGAAGAGCATGACCCCTGGGTAGCAGAAGAATGTCCCCAAAGCCCACTTCAATTTTCAACAGATGTCGATTCAAAATATTTGTCAACATAAATCCTCTTAGCGCTCAGTAACACACTCAGCAAAAGAAGGAAATTGAGACCAGCATGCACACATTTCATATGGGAAAATGGTTTTCTTAACGTTAAAAAAGCATATGAGAAATGCACAGTTGCAAAGCCAGACAATAGTGTTGTAGAGTCATTTAGATTTGAAGAGACTTCTTTTCCAAAAGCACATCTTTTCTACCATTCTCCTAATCAAAACTACAAATCTTCAAAGAGAACCAAGAAGYGACCGCACAGGCCAAACAGCCAGCAAGCTCTTCCCTTACTGCACAATCAGCACAATTTCTCATTTCCAAATGAAAACTGTTACACGTGGTCACCTTTGTAAAAAGCCACCTAAAAGATACTTTCAAATACAATCTTTTAAAAGATACATTTTCATTAAAGGGGGGGGAAAACATGAAGCTACACACATGTTGAAGAGTTTGACACGAGGTCACAGCATGGGAATTTCGTTGTACGTGAAAGCACAGCGAGATTCTTTCCTTACTCTCCTGTCATCCTAGTATGTTAGCTGATAAATGCTCCATAATTAGAAGACCCAAGTGGGGATGCCTGAAATCCATCTGACCTAAGGGAACAAGTTCAAAAACCTGAGCCAGCTTTTTGCATGCCAGATGCTCCTGTACTCCGATTTTATCTACTGGAAGAGCTTGGCAAAAGCTGACAGAAGAGACAGACTCATCTAAATTTGGTATTCAAATACTGTAAGGGATTAGGAGGAAGGATATGCTGAGATGTGGAAAGTACTCAAAAAAAAAAAGCAGTAAAGGAAAAGAATATTAAATTTAAATCAGATGCTGGATGAAGAGAAAGGTCACCAAATATGTGAGGGGAAATACAGAGGAAAGAAACATTAATCCTTTGAGCTCTCTGTCTGTGCAAGACTCCATGTTCAAGATATCTATGGGTCTGCATGTAGGAGGTGCAAAACATTACCAGTAGGACTGAGAGGGGCACTGCCCCCATGAGGGGGGCAGTTACACATCATTGCAAGCGCTATTAAAACCCAAGGCACTGATCAATCATCCACACAAGCACCTTTGCAATATCACCTTTAGTAAACTAGGAGCACCAATTGTCTTCCTTTTTGGAAAACCTACCTCAACGTAAAGACTGCAAGCAATCATTTTATGGTAGGGAAAATTCAACTCTTGAGAAAAATATTTCTGGAGGAAGTCAGAATTGGTGATATCATCTTGTGTGTTTCTTTGGCAGACGTTTGTGTTCAAGCAGCATAATTCACTTCTATTCACATAAAACAAACCTTCTGACAACTCTGAGGAAAAGAAATGGTTGCCCTGAAATTTAACTATTGTTTTTGTGTTTCTTTGCAACTCCAATGACAACAAGCACTGCCCTACCTAATTGCCAGGTATCAAAAATAGGAACACAGAAGTGGTTGAGGCATCTAGCAATTTTGGTTTACCAAAGGCTCTGATTTCTTTCATAGCAACATATAATACAAAAATGCAATCTAAATATTTACTCAACTACCCAAGCAACTCAAAGCATTTAAGAACTAGAAGGTAACCCATGTTTCTGCAATTATACTGTCAAGATTAAGCTGAGCCACAAAAGACAAGGACATGCTGCCAGGAGAGACTTGTGAAATGGAGCTGTGAAAATTAACAGCAAGAAGCAATGGGAAAGAACAGGCTTCCTCATCACGTTTGACATTGGGTCACGGATTTGGCACCAGCAGATCGCTTCTCCCCTCACCGCCTCCAGCCCAACCCTTAAATACTCTGGTACTATTTAGCGGAATAAAACCAGAGCCTCAGACAAGCAGCTGGCTCACAGGGAGCAGGCACACAGAAGGGCACATCAGAAGGACAGAACAAATCCATCTCATCTCAAATCACACCCAGGATACTACACCGAAAGCCTGTTACACCCCTATCACCTTCAGAAATCTAGATTATAAAATTTTAATGTGCAGTTAGCTCAGACACTCATTTTAATGGACATTGAGCTGATTTTTTAAATCARCAGAGCATCCACATCAGAACTACTTGCTCAAAGTTTGGGACCAGAAGTTATACCACATGAGTTATGTGCAATTCTATTCATGTCCTAAAGCATCTCTCTTTCCATAACCAAAAATAGTCATCCAAGTTTTGTCAAAGTTTTCCAGTTTTTATGCCTGACAATAAAACCCAACATTTTCCAAAGGTTTCAGGTTCTGGAAAAAAAAAATAAAAACAACACACAGAACACACCACCATCACCCTGAAGCAGAACAGACTGTTTCAGAGATTTAGTTACAGGAAAACCTGACATGTATGAGGGGATGAGGGAACACAGAGCAACACTATGGGCTAGATGCTGAAGTACAATTCAAATCTGTCCTGGGGACATTGCTTTAGTGATACATTCCCTTCTGATAAGGGATTTCAGTTTGAACAAACATCCACTTCCAATATAAGGGCACATTTGACCTCCCCTCCCAGCACCTAAAATCTCAACTTGCTAGGCTATAAATCTGTTTTCTAGTCCTGTGCATTTAGAAATACTGCCCAAGCCTTACCCTTCACATTGCCCTCCACATTTCCTACTGATTACCCAAGTCTGTATAAATCAAAATTAAAAAGTCATCCAAACACACATCAGAAAGGCCTTTGCACTCAAGTCCAGCCAATAAGCCCTGTAGGTAAGGAAATGTCAAACTACTACAGTGGTTCAAGTTATGCCACATTCCTGCCAACGTGAAAATGTTATTTACACGTCAAGGTTATTTACACAGTGTTAGCCCAGCTTGGCAACTGATTCAGCACCTCCTAAATAATTAGGAACTTCAAAATACCCACAGTGAATTACAGCCTTATTCAGTATTTCCCCTGCCATACCATGCTTTAATTTCACCAATTAAAGCTTCTGCAGCTAGGCCTTTGGGAGCTGCCTGCATTTCTTGCTATCTCTCAGCAGTACTTCTCATTTCAGGGTCCAGGCCAGTTACTTCTTCCAGCTTTAGCTGAGAAGAGTTCTTCAGTCTATTTCCTTGTTCACTAATTGAAATAAGGTCAAAGAAAATAAGAGTATCTTGGGAGTGGAGGGTTATGGATGTCTTTCCATAAGAAACCCTTAAGCACTTCCCTCATCTTTACCGCATGATGAGGGCCCAAACACTATTTTTCCACTCTGTGTGAAGCCAGCAGATTCAGACAGATATATAAGCACACAGAGTAACATTCAAAGCAGAGAGAGCACCAAGATGAAATGCCAAGGCAACAACGTCCATATTCCCTCCTCAGAAGCATCTTCTGCAATTTAAAACTCTCCYAAGCTACCTTGTGTCTCTCGAGTCAAAGCTGCCTTAATGCAGTGCCCTCTCCCACCACCTCCTATTCMAACAAGCAACTTCTCCCCCCAAAAATATTTTAGCAGACGTGAGGCAACAGCTGATATTTCAGAGGTGCTATTTTAAGGTTTGCCTCTGAGGCCTTATATCCAGCTAGACAGATTCACTRCTCCTGGCAACCTGCTCACTTGACTACACCCCAGGAGGAATAAATGCCTCTTTCCCCAAGCCTGAAACGATACGGGGATTTGCTGCTTGCACCGAAAGGATTTAAGAAAAATAAAAAAAAAAAGAAGAAAGAAAAACACACGAACAGTGTTGAAGGCACTTGAAGGAAGTTTGTAAGTACTCTTGAGCTCCAGCTTTATTCACCACCCAGCTGRGAAAGACAGCCTTCTAGATGAGGTAGTATTTGGCATTACTTCCTCCAGACAAGCTTAGCATCTGGGCTTGCAAAGAAAAAGACTGAGCTTTCCACGCTGTTAATCCTAACACTAGCTGCTTGCTTGACTGAAATAGGAATCACAGCTCCCAAACAGCTGTTTCCTCAAGCAGGGAGAGGACAGCTGAAGAGGACTCAAGCCAGGCATGGATACAAAAACAGGCAACTGATTATCTGCCACTGCAATAGGCAGATTGTGAGGCAGATTACTAGCTGGGAGCTAGGCTACAAACAGCCATTTCACTAAACTGAGATGGATCTTAAGACTTTTGTCTTGCTTCTTGAACTATCCAAAGCTCTTCTTTTAAGCACTCCCTTTGGGAGGGGTTATTAAAAAAAGACAATGTCATTTGTTGGGTGTATATCCATAAAACACAAGAGAAAAACGCAGGTTCAGTAAAGAAAAACACATTTTTCTGTGCAAAATAGTCTTAATTTTGGAACACTTCGGCATATACTACTGGCAAGCTATTCCTGTGAAGGCCATCAATTCTTCCAATGCTTAGGCTGGCTCTCATGAGCATCCCCAGCCTCCCTGTCTTCCTTTTCCAGAAGGGACATCTACAGTGAGGCACATTTTCTCAGAACAGTTGCTCTGTTGTGCATTAACACCCTCATAATGGCAGAAAGAATAATGCAATGCAAAAATAAGACACTTGAAACAACATTTTACATGACAACTTGCTTTTAAGGGTTTTTCTTGGAACATTTAGATGGCTCACAAAACTACTGATAAAATCCTGGATGCCAAATACTGCTCAGGAAAGTTCCACTACCACAGTAACATGGCACACACACCTTAAACTTACCTAGCCCATSCTTAGGGAACACTAAGGATGATTTGCACAAGTTTCATAAAGCTTGCATGGTTTGCATTCCTACTTATAAAAATCCAATCTACATGTTTCACTTAAGTTGCAACAAGCTGTTTCCACTTCCAAGGGAATTACCACATGAGGCAGGTAAACCAAATCGTTGCACATAGCAGAAATCCCCCCTCAAATTACTACTATAATTCATAAGCCAAACCTTTCAAACCATGTGCACATGTATCACAGCATCTATATGTTAATCCAGAAACTCCAATACAGGCTTTAAGTTAATCACTGCCTTCTTCAGCTTGACCAATAAAGTCTGGCTGGTTCATTTTAACCCACCTTTTGAATCAACTCCATATTCTGCTCCTCCATAAAAGTATAATGGCACAATTTGGGGATCACGTAGAATATAAGACAACTCTCCAACTGAAGAGCTCATTCAAACTACATTGATGCCATGTTCCATAAAACTTAAAAATAGTATTAATAAATTAGGGCCATACGTAGGTGTCAGTGCTTGGAACTTGACAAGTAACAAAACAGAAGCTGCTACCACAGAAGCTACCTGCTACCACTACTTTAACATGGCACATTGCTTAATCTACATATTTTCAGTTAGTATTTAAGGAGTCTTTCCCTGTAAACTACTATTTGAAAAGGAGCAAGATTTCTTGCAGAGAGAAATCCTGGCATAAGSCAGGACTGTTTCGTAGAACACATTTGTATACAGAATGTCACCAATATAGAATTACTTTATAAATAAAAACTAAGAAATTTTCCTTGATCTTGCTCTCATTCAAGGAAATAAAGAATAGTAAAATTATCTGTCTAGAAAGCAGTCTAAATGCGTTTGTAAAATTTCTAGCACTCATGTAACAATGATTACTGTACCTAGCAAAATAGACAGCAAGAGATATGAAAAAATATTCCCTATGACACCTCAAATTATCACGTTGCTCCCATCTGCAGAAATGGAGGAAAAAGACAGCAGCTAAGCTCAGTAAGGTCTCACTGCCCATTGCTCTGCCTTCCCAAGCTACACATGCATCAGTCGTGCAGGACAGAGCCAACAGCGCAGCGGGTACAGGCGGTGACTGCTGGCTGTGCTGGCACACAGCTCAGGATCAAACTGCTGGATTTTGCAAACACTTCTGGCACGTACTCAGAGAGAGAAATATAATATTCCTAAAGTTTCCATTGACATAAACACAGAATAATCTACTGGCATCAACATTAGTCTGAAAGTGGAGACCTATCATTGATCAGCTTTGCCCTCTTCTCTGTAGGTGACAAGCAGGAAAATACAACGACCATGGAAACACGCCAGGTACAGACAGACCCAGGCTGACATATCAGAAATTCAGAACATCGTGGTCTCATTTTAATTATATTTACATAATTTCTATCTACTTAATTGTCATGCAAGCCAGTAACCAACAGCTACATCAGTGGCACACTGATCGTCCCCAGTGGGCAGTTGATTCTCAGCAACTGCACCTTCTGCCACTGCTTGGAGGAGGCCCAAACAAGGTGACAAACTACTTGCAGCTCATTTAGGTCAGAAACTGCCTCAAATACTTTCATATTAATACTACTGCTAGATATTACCAAAGCACATACTAAAGACTCATCACTACAACGTGTTTCACTTGGACAATTTCCTTCCGCTTGCTCAGTCACTTCCTCTCAGACTTGTGTTCTCACATCCTRCAGAGGTGAGGAGGGCTTGGCAACCACGCAGGGCTCTCACTGCCTGCAGGACTGCGCACAATACGAGACATCCTGTCTGCAAATTCATCAGAACTTGCCCTTCAAACTGCAGGGGGATTAGGAGGTCTTGCAAGTTTTAACATTTCCCATAGAAGGGTATAATATATGAAGAACTGCCACTTTTTCAAGACACTTTGTAAATTACAAAACATAGCTGGAATACGGCAAAGCAGCACAATTCCTCTGGAGGAAAACTAGAGCTAAAGATGCACACATTTCTACTTACTGCCAGGGACTTCAAGGTAGAAGTACCTCCATGGACAAAAGCTGGTTTGGATTCTCTTTCGGACTCTACCTCATCATGATAGACCACCACCCTAAAATCTGCTAGAAGCTCACAGACTCCAGTGGCTTCTGGATAACAAATAAAGGGCTGAAAGAAACAGCAGAGTGAAAATCTCCACAAGAAGAGAATATTTCTTGCCAAAGCACTTGCAAGAGACACTGAAGCCAAAGTCTCAACCATCCTCGCACCCATCTCACTATGAGAATTCTCAGCATACTCAYTGCAAGGAGCCAAAAGGATTACTTGACATTTTTAAGACCTCTTACGACCATACGGAAGAACTCATCCTGGATTCCCCGTGCAAAACACAGGCACTTAAACTATGAGCGAACCATAACTGCATAGAAACCAAGAAAAAGGAATACAAGAGTTAAAATAATATGGGAAAACTCTGAACCTTGAACTTTGCAGTTCACAGTTTTAGCACTCAAGGGAAAAGATAAAAGACAGATTTGTGGAGGGCTTTTTGATGATGTTGTCCTTTATGCAGTCTCCGGGAAAAGAGAAAGCAAATATTTAAAGCATCAAAGCACTTTGTGGTAAAGTGAAAAGCAGCATATAAGCTAAAGACAACTGAAAATAGAAAAGAAATTTGCAAAAGAAAAGAACCACCTCTGTTTCCTGCTACAGATTTAGTACGTCTTGCTTGACCAAATGACAGACGTTGTGGAATTCATACCCTCGTCCCAGGCTAACTCCCAGGACGTTAACATGACTCCAATTTGACTGCAAGGCACAACTGCTCATTCTCACTAATGTATATTCAGGACATGAGATATTTYTGGACCTCCTATCTCAAACTAGCTTCCCAGGAACTTACTCGTTCCTGGCAAGGCTCAGAGAGCATCTCCTCACCACACTGCCTCCAAAACCYGACTTCTGTCAATGCATTCTTTAAATCATTCACACTAAAATTAATCCACAGCACATCATCCAAAAACCTACAAACTAGTTCAAAATGGTACATGAAAAAATGACAGTCTAGATCAGAGCTGCCATTAGAGGCAGAATCTGAAGAAGGGCGATAGGAGAGCTACCCCACATCAAAGGCAAGCAGGCCTTCTCCCTGCCTGGTCACCAGCTCCACCCTAGTATTCATCCCATGCTGTAGTAACTGGAATTCAGGAAAAAAAAAATAAGAGAATTAAGTTTCTTAGCACACAGCTTATCCTGAACTCAGGTCAGGCTGGTCAGTCTCTCCCTTAGTAAGACGATGGGAGGGAGAAAGCAGAGTAAGCTGCATCATCTACAGTCAACAGAAAACCCCATCATTGTCTCCACGCTCTCCGGTGGACCAACAGGGCCATACACAGCAAGGGCTGGATCGAGGCGGTCACCAGCTCTTAACTGATTAAATCAGATGCAGCAAAAAGCCAGTGACGCAGCCTCTACTGAAGGGCACCTCTCCCCCATTAGATGTCAAAGCAAGTAAGCCTTGTGCATACACGTGCCACCRTAAAGTTTCCCAAGATCACAAGTAAGACTGTGCACTTATGTCTACGTACAGCACCATTTTGCACATTTCTATCTTTTTCATTTATATGCCTCTCCATTAAAAGAAAAAAAAAACCACAATTTGGTGGCCTATTTGCTAATTCTCATTAACAACGAGCTCACGAGCAGGCAAACAAGTAATTTTTCCTAACCTAAAACTCGAGTCCAGTGGAATTGCAGTACTGGCTGGCCCCTGGCAGTGTTTTTCTCACCTATAAACACTTTAAGTACTTCAGAGGTAAGCGGTACCTTAAGCCCGTAAATAGATCAACACCTCCGAAATTAAGCTCGGCTTTATTCCGCATCCAACGACCGTGCCGACGGGTTGCTGGACCGACACGTGGATCTCGTTCCAGGGCAGGCAACGCTGCCCGAACAACTCCAGCCCCTCAGAGGACAGTTTGACACAACTAGGGACCTACCCACCAGCAGCAGGACACACACTAGAAGAAATCACCATGTTGTTCCATGGAAGCACGCCTAACTCCCAGCTTGGCACAGCACCACAAAGCCACCAGCGGGATACACTGCTCACAGCAATGAAACACAGGTTTTCCCATCAAAATCCCTGGCTAGAGTAAACACAGAGGGCACGCGACGACCTGACAGGAGGCAGGTGAACGGCCTGGGCGCCTCCGAGCAGGCTTTGGTCTCCTCCTTCCTGCTACACGCGGAGGAAGGAAGGATGGGGAGAGCATCCGTGATACGCCCCGGCAATCAGAGCCTTGTGCTCCGCTCGCCCGCCGAGCTCCGTCAACAGGAATACTCGCCCCGGGCACACACAGGTATATATTTTTATTTGTAAATGATTCTACACCGGTGACACGTACGAGGAGCACCATTAGGAGACAAAAGCGGGCCGCCTGAAACCGCTGCTTTCCCCTTTCACCAGCGAGCCGCTGGCCCCGGCGACTTCCCCTTCAACACCCTGCAATTAGCGTGGGTGCCTCCTCTTCGGGGAGGGGATAAAAATAAAAATTTTTTAAAAATTTTTTAAAAATTTTAAAAAACGCGAGTTTAACCGAACGGCCAGGGCCGCCCGCCCTCGCCTCCCCCAGGAGGCCGATGGAGGGGGATAACGGGAAAGAAGTTAATAAATAAACACGCACCGGGACCGCGGGCGGCAGCGCCGGGCGCCGCCCGCACCTGCCCCCCCCCCCAGCCCCGCCATCCCGGTTGGTTTCCGTTGCCCCCGGCGCGTGCGCGACCGTTGGGAAGGGCGGCGGGTGGTGGGGGGCGCGCGGGGGTCCCCACCTCGCGGGCGATCTGGTTGAGCGCGTCGTCCTCGGCCGTGAGGCGCTCCCGGTTGGGCAGCCGCTTCCTGCCGGCTCCCTGCGTCCCCATGGCGGAGCCGCCGCCACCGCCGCCGCCACCACCACCACCAGCCGCCGCCCGGCCCTTCAGCCGCCTCTGCCGGCGCCGGCGTGCAGAGCCCCAACCGTCAGCGTTCCCCCCAGCCCGCCCCGCGCATGCGCAGCCGCCGCCATTTCCCCCTCCCACCGGCCGGCGGGGCGGCCCCGATGGCTCCCGTGCGCCCAGGGAGCGGAGCCCGCATGGGCGCTCGTGGTGCCGCTTTTATTCGCATCGGCCCCTTCCACCCTAGCATGGCTGCCCCCCACCGCGCCTTCCCCCCACTTCTGTCATGAAAAACGGGGCAGACGTGCTGGAAACCCTCACAGCTCTGCCCTGACTCCCACTTCCAGTGGTGAAATTTCATGTAGAACAGCCATGATTCATCCCAGGAAACCACTAGCGTCCCTCACCCGCGTGCCGGCCCCAGATGAGGAGCGAGGCCCCCCATTCCCAGCGAGGAGGAATGAGTGTCCTTGGGGCTGCCCACTTGTGCCTCAGCCCCTGACCCACAGGAATCCCCTCAAGGCCAACGGTGACTCTGGAGCTCAGGACACCCAACACACCAAGCGGATGCGTCAAAGCTTAAAAAGGGACGAAAAGCCCTCCCGAGCCTAGGGACAGATGTGCGTTACAGAGCAGACAACGTGCTAAGAAATCACAAGGTGCCCTGACCTCACTACAGGTCARTACAGGTGCAATAAACCTCTAGGTTTATTAAGCAAGACCAGATTCTGCAGTGCACATCCCCTCGTGTTCATATGTGAAAACTTCCAGAAAAAAAAAAAAGATGGTGATTCTGGTCACTTGGAAGGAAGAACGATCCTTAAATTCAAAAATCTAAGTTTAATACATCACCCGCCCTTTCCCAGGACGGCATTTACCAGCTAAAGCAACTGGTTGGWGTTTCAGTAGGGCAATACAGCAGGACTATTTCTAGCAGAATCCCCTTCCTCCAAAGGGTAGAGATGCCCTCCACACAAYGCCAGGCTCTCACTCGTTCTTCCAAAACTATTTTAACTCTCATTYGTTGCTTTTTGGCAACAGCGAGGCCGTTATTTATAGCTCGCGCTTGTGCTGAAGCTCTTGCCTCCGTGAGAGCCCACCCGGTTCCCGTGCGGGGCAAGGCCACCCAGAAACGCTGCCCCGCAGAGCCAGCAGGATGCAATGCAAAGCCACCGCATCGTCCCCGGGCCCTTCCAGGCACGTCCCTCCTCTCGCCCTGCTATTTGCAGACTCCTCAGCAGCTGCTGCTGCATCTTGGATGGGTTCCTCCCATTCGGCACTGCTCTGGAGCAAACCCCAAGCCCCAGCCTACCCGTCACACAGGCAGGGCACCCCTGCTTCTAGTTGTCCTCATTCTCCCACAGCTTGGCCTTCTTCAGCCTCCCCAGCCCCAACTGCACCTCCCAAACACCTTGCTCAGCACCACTCCTGGTCCTGATCCCACAGAATTCGCTCCCAGAGGCTTATCCCTGAATTCACTGCCTGCCCTTTGAGGAATTCTGGCTAAGGACACAGGGCAGTACCGTATTTTTAGGACCGCATCACCCAGGGATTTCAGCCACCTGCCCAGCTGTATCATTGTATCCCTCCCTGCAAGGTTTAATGCAATCAGATTTACACCGGGGCCATTTGCTTTACTGGCCAAAAGCCTTAGAGAGAAGGCTTGGCCCGACAACCAAACCAAGCCTTGTGCTACCCAGATTCATGTCTGAAACCCTCCTATTAGGAGGATTTTGTTTAAAAAAAAAGGGGAGGAAAAAAGCACAAACCTCCAACAAAATCTACTACTGGGTGACCCCTGCCAGAATTCAAATCACTTATTGAGCAGATGCTGTAGTGTAAGAAATGCTCCTGTTTTTGCTTGCATTCCTGACATGGTGTTTATTTTTCATAGAGTGAAAAGAAACCATCTCATAAAAAAACGCTATGCATACAGCACTCATCCAAATAAATGAAATAATTCAAATTACTTCAAATCATTTGATTTTTCAATTCAAATWATTCAAATTCAAACACATTGTTTTGACTACACTAGTGTCTGTCATTGAAAATTAAATATCAAAAATGCCCATTTCTTATTTTAACAAGCAACATGAAATGGAGGCTCATTTTGTCCGAGTCATAACTGTGATTAAYGACCCCCAGACAAGCCTGAGTATCCCGTGCCATTTCCAAAGGGCTCTATTTTAAGAGCKCAGTATGTACCTCATTCTCCAATATCCTGTGCACACGGAGGCAGTTTCATACAGAGCACATCCCAAGGATGGTTTTTCCTTTGTGCTGCTCTTAAACCAAACCACCCTGCAAAAATCTCACTCCAGAGAATCAGAACAAGCAATCAGCTCTTAAAGCTGCTGCTGCTTTGTTCAATAGACCGTTCTTACATAAGAAAATTGATGGATTTTTATATTCCTTGCAGCAAATGTAATTATCTTGCTCTGAGTGACAAACCTCAATATAGGGATATTCCAGGGCTAGGATGATTGTGTTGAGAAAACACAAGGTCAACGCTCCATATCACCTTAAGGTTAAGGCCTCTRGCAAGCCAGAAATCAAGTTTTGACAGTTTTAACGAGATAGCCATTAGACCGAGTGGGACACTTAACTACCCTGGAAAAGCTACACTTAGGAGGCCAGTATTTCATGTTGTGAAAATATGCAAAACAAGCAGAGCTCCACTGACATCATAGCACATAAACATRATAGCAGCAGCATCCAGCAGGGGCTGTAGATTAATGGAAAAAATTACATCAGAGACAAATATGTGTTGGCACTAAGCTACTTGAGAAAAAAAACCACTGTTAGAGCTAAAGGGGTTCCACTTCACCCCACCTCCAAAGGAAGCCCAAGAGGATCCTCTTCTGTAAATCAAACCTCTTGGTTTCCGAGGTCATTGCCACACTGAGCAGTGTCAAGACGAGGCTCAGGAGACCATTTGTGGTCCATAGGGGTGCATGATGCATTACTGTTGCTTCAACTGTTCAAGTCAGTAGAGTCACTCCTGCTGGCATCAGGGGAGCTCTGCTTTTTCCTGCCTGCCCTGGGGCTCGTAGCAACCCTAGCACTGAGCAGAGGAAGCTCTAGGGGGTAACTGTCCGCCCAGAGCAACCAGAGAAGAGACAGACTCACCTGGTCCAACTAGAGAGGTACAAGGCCACAGTGCAGTGGGCTTCCATGCCTAGAGGAACTGGAGAAAGACCCAGAGCACAGGATGAGCGTCTTGTTCTTTCTGTACCATCAGCTCTTACCTGCTGCACCAAAGATATGTTCTTTCTAAGCACAGCTCATTCACTCTCATCTTGCCAGGACCCCTCAGTGCCTCATTGGCCTCCTCTAGTCATCATGGTATATTATGAGAGAGAGATTTTMATCTCTAAGTTTTTCCATGGGTCACTGTTGAGATGCCACTCAAGGTCTCAAAACCAGAATCCTTTCAAGGTTGATGAAAAAYCTTCCTTCAGAGGGGGTTTTTCAAAGCTCAGTCTTGGGACTGATTTCATTTAATTTAGCTGCCTTGCCCAAGTAGGACAGCACTGATGAAATACTCCAGTGACAGTGCTATAAAGCATCATCAGTAAAGGAGGATAAAGTCGTAGAAGAACTAGAATTGCTTAAGGACTTGAGACACCAGCAGAATGAAATGAAGCAGACAGCAAAYAGTGTCAAGGACTCAATTCATGATCTCATTAGCTGGAAATGACAGAAATGGAGGAAGTTCTGGGTTTATAAACCAGTTGGAGGCTGGCTGTGTGCCACCATCAACACAAACCTCGAGGAGATAAGTTTAATGTTAGAGTATTTCAGGTAAGGGTCTACCAATGCAAATATTTACGCCATCGCACAAGACATCCACAAGACCTTACCTGGAATGGTGCTTGCAAGTCTCCTTATCCATGCTAAGATGGATCCAAACTAGCTGCAGAAAGAAAAGCTACTAACATAAGCAGCAGAAGAAAAAAATTTTGAGATTAGAGCCAACAGCATAGCAGCCTCATTTCATTTCTGTAAACTATTTTGGAGAAAGCAGGGTTGGATAATACTGTGTAAGGTACTCAGCCAAGTTAGCATAAACGCATACTGGCCATATGTAATCATAGTCTGGAAATCAGAAGATAATTGCCATGTTCTGGACATGCATCCAAAAGCATTTTTTGCCTTAATGAGCCTACGATGAGGCTCTGCACTCCTCAGGGTCCTTCTCCTCCAGCCATCAGTTATCCCAGGCAGACAGGACTAAACAAACYGGAGGCCTGCTCTGCTCCCAATCTCCCAAGCACCATGAGCTCTCTGCACTGCCCCCAGGTTTGCAGTGTGAATATCAATAACAGATGACACCACAACGGCCCTGGAGAGGTTGTTAACAGCCCCCAAAAAGCACCGATGCTCCCGTCCAGATGGGATAAGGCAGCTTGCACCCAAGCCAACAGCTGCAATCATTCAAGTTCTTCATTACCCTGCCAAGCAGGGAGCTCACCTGCAACTCGCACAATGTCACCAAGCTTGCTGAAAACTGCCCACCTCAGACTAAAATGGGAACTCGCTCACTAATACGGCCTCTCTGGACCTAATCTAATCAACAGCAGACACACCAAGGCTCTGAGCACTGCAGCACGAAGGAAAGTCAAGCCAGCTCCGCAGCAGCTGTAGGTGCGGGGAGCCAAACCCATCCTCAGCTGCTGAACAGCAACCGATTGCCACGGCAGGCTCACAGAGACAGGCTGTTATGGTCCATGTACAGTCTGAATCCCTGTCTGTTGTCCCCAGCCTGACACAGCATCACAGGGAGTTGCAGGATCTGGCTCCTTCTCCCCCAGCTTCTCCTCTTGCCATGCAAATAAGGCCAAGTTTTAAGCGAGCCCCAAGCTGTTTTCCTAAGAACTTTCTAAAAATACATCATACATCTCTTCACTTGGCCTAACAACASTCCCTCCCTGCTTCCCACCTCAAGCATTATGTGGATAAAATCCATTCCAGACTGCAGAACACTTGGATATCASAGCAGCAAGGCCTTGTAAGACAAGCACCATGCCCCGCTCCTTGTCCTGCAGAGCCTGGTCTGAATCAGGCAGGGGAGCTCCACAGGCACATCTCATTTGGGAATRCAGCATTCTAGCTCCATCAGGAAAATAGATGCCATCTGAACAAGTTAGTCCCTCAGCTGGAGCAAATCAGTGAAGCTTCAGCAAAAACAAGGCATGACATCAGCCGAGGAACCGGCTCGGCACYGCTTCACCATGCCGATATATCAAAGCATTCCTGCTGCCGCAGTGGTGACATCCTCCCCACCCTGACAGCGCCTCGACACGAGCACAAGCTGTCACGTGGCCTCGCTACAAGGGCTCAGCGCCTCCCAATCCTTTTATTTCCCAGCAATTTGTCCACTCCATGCTGCGTGGCCTCCTCCGCTCCCAAACGTTATGGAGCGGAGCTGAGTCACGTTTTCCAACCAGACCATGCAAACTAGRGTTGTCTCGGACTGTAAGGAAACACAGCCGCAACACACGGTCTGAAAGCACCAATTGTTTGTAGCCAACCAAGTATTTTCACTAATTAGTCATCCTGTTCTGTAAAATGGCCTGCAAGCATCGTTTTGGCAAAGCTTACATGGACACCACATGGCAGTTTAATTCTCTCAGCTGGAGTGGAAGAGGAGGAAGGAGGTGCCGTTCTTCTCCCTGTGGAAATTCACCCAGGCTCATCCGAATGCACAAGTCAGAGGGAAAACAGTGCTTTCCCTATGAAGGGCTTCCATGCTTCCCAGGGGACTAGATAATTTCTGCTYGCCTATTATAGAGCATAATGCAGAATTGCCACATCTCTGCTGAGGAACCGCTTGAGGAAGAGGAGCGCCTGTGCCCCACGCCTGGCCCTGCCACATCACCCATGAAACTACACGTCACCGCCACCGCTCCTGCCACCTCCCCGGTCACCCCGGCCCCGAGTGGGAGCCGGAGCCGGGAACTCCCCGTTTGCCTCAATAAGCCCTGCTGGTGCCAGGGGATTGCAGATTCTGACTGTGCTAATCGCCAGCAGGGCAGGAAGGCAGGTCATTATAGTTTCCTGGAATAAAAAAAAAGAGTTTGCCTCAACACGGAAACGAAAGAAGATACTGGTAACATAACATTGATACCACTAACATAACATCAGAGAAAACAGAGACAAGGCACTTGAGATGTTAAAACAACAGAGTTAAGACTGCTGATGGACCCGATCTTAAGTCACAGCACATTTTTCTAGTCTCCCTGGCATTCCTGTTTTTTTCCATGTACTGAGAGTGATGAATGTGACTCATGTACTCAGCACTTTTTCCTTGCCCTCTGCCCCACCACAAGCCCTCAAGCCAATAGATCAGTCCCTTATCATTCTTCATGCAAATCCCGCACAAACTGCTCTGCAATTACTTTGTAGCACTATTACTAYGGTAGTAGAAACTTTCCGATCCCGCTGAAGGAATTATATCCTCTATTCCCTACCCACAAAGGGCCAAAACACTCAGGCAAGAGTTGTCAAATCCTCTGGGGTTTTCCTTTCCCTCCAGTYGCAGGAACAATTTAAAAGATTTTGCCTGAACACATTAGGGGGCCGCAGCACCTTTCRACTGTATTTCAAAACAACAAAAAGCACTCACATGCCAATGGCAGGAATAGAACGTCCTTAGGCACTCCACTTTTTCTTTCAATACTCCCTTGACCTGCTTAGCACGTTTCCCTCGGGGCAGCTAACTCAATATATAGCTCCTGACTGCAGCTTTTCCAGCCTTCAACCACCAAGAGGTTGTTGCTAGAGGGAGGCTGCTGGAGTCTGGCACAGCTTTTCCAAAGCAGCTTTGCCAGCGCCACCTCTGCTGCCCAACCTCAACTTCTTCAGAGGTTTTCATGCCCCCCAACCTTGCAGCCGTGGCAGAAAAGGCGGCCGCCTTCCCCACAACGGCCTCTTTTTGGCCAGCTATTAGCTTAGTTTCTGATACATCCCAAGCACATTAGCAGCTCAGCTAATTAGAAGCTCCCAAAATAATTTTTAATACATTTTTTTTCAATTATAGRAGGAGTTGGCACAGGTAACAGCAGATGGCAGTTTCCCCCCGAGGCATCTTCCTTCCCACCCAGTCTCTTGCAGAGGTGAAACGAGTCATCCACTCTAAGAAGAGAGCAACCCCTTGACTCCTCCTGCAGTGAGCCTAGCAGTACACAGGGCTGCTCAGTGCTCTGTTCCTGTGCCCCACACATCACAAGAGCCTTGCAAACCCAAGCRAAACACTCCTGGGGAAGACTGCCCATCCGGGAGGCTGCCTTTGCTGTCAGCAATCTCCACTTGCAGCCTTGCACATAGAGAGGTGCCACCTCCAGGCATTTTTAGCCTCCTTCCCTAGGGGAACAAGCCATCTGCAATCACACTGCTTTCAAGTGTCTGTCCCACACTAATAGCTTCAGCCACCTGGCCAATTGCCCCCAAGTTTCAGAGAGGTGAGGGTCCGTCTCCTTAAATGTGGTATCCCTGCTGGAAAGACAGCAGCATGCTGAGCTCGCATTAGGCCCAAACAATGCRCATGGAAGACAGATTAAGAGCTGTAATCACATAAAATGCTGCAAAACCTGCACCRGGTTAGATAACGCCTCTTATTTCACAGGCTTATTTCCTTGGGTACCTGTGTCACAAGGTTACRTAGTGTGACCAGCCAAGTCTCACTGCAGACATGTGAACAATAGGATTACCTGTCTCTTATTCAACCAAGGAATAGCCAGTGCTATAGGGAAACCTCTCATGTTTCACACTAGTATTGCTTCTGTAATTCAATCCAACTATAATTAAAATGTTTATGTTATTGAGTATTTCCCCCCTTGATCTTTAACACACTCTAGCCCTCRCTTTAAGTTATCATCAGGGACCCATTAAGCTTGTTCAGTGCTTCCGMGATAGCCTCTGGAGTGTATCAGCAAGGTTAATAATTGATATGGGAAGGCTGGCATTTCCAAAGCCTGAAGCACATCCTAACGGGATCCATTTGGGGGTTACAATGTCAGGCTATAATGTTACTGCAAGCACAGAAAGGGAGGAATGGTTGAGCAGGATGCTTGGAGAAAGCACATCCTTCAAAACCATCCCTTGGCAATTCACTGCTTGCCCATCACTCCTACACAGGTTGTAATGCAAAGGAGAGCTTGCAGGTTTAACAGCACAGGCGCAGCGAGYGCTCCTGCGAGGGGCTGCAGCGGGCTCAGGCATCGAGGAGACCACRGCAGGCTCGGGCATCTGTCACAGCCAGTAAAGATTACTCAAACCAGGAGGAACTGCTCTCCTACGCAGCACAGGGGAGGAGAAGGACAAGGAGATGAGCCCTCTCCACTCCAGAAAGAGGGGCCAACCRTGGTGCTCAGCAGCTTGCAGCAACTCCCAGCCTAGAGCTGGCCTTCGTGCCAGCACTGGGTCCTCGTGCACTCTGCACGCATTTCCACACTGTGCACAGTCCCGATGCACCGGTTGTGTCTGCCCCAGCACCTAGTACACACGTCAACAAGCAGTTTAAAGCAATAACTGCATAAACTAAGCCTGTCCACACAGTTGAGAAGATCCACGTAGACACTAGCTTTCTGCTGAACCATGGTGTGTTATGCACACCTGGGATGGGATTTGCTAGAGAGAACTCCCATTTGCAGGTCGTAARTGTAATTTGCTGKGACCTCTGGAGTATTTTGAATTCAYTCTTTGTACTGTGGTTTGAGATGTTTCTTTGCAAAACAAATAGGTTTTTAAAAACAGGACCTCAAGCCCATTTCTGAGGCCTTGCATGWGCTGGACCCTGACGCAGGCTCCCTGCACCCTGCGGGCTCAAGCCCGCAGATGGACTCTGATCAGCTAGCTCGTTTACAGCAAGCCTGGCGAACCCAAAATAGTTATCCCCAAAGCACAGCACACTATATATACGCACASACAAGTGGCTCGTTCCTTTGAAGCTGGCAGCACAGGGAGACAAGCTGTCTGTCCCGCAGCTGCTCTACAAGCCGAAGTCACTGGGGCAAGGCCAGCAGGAAAGCCGTGTTCCTGCCACCGTTAATCCTGGCTCCTGCACGGCCATCACCAGCTGCCTCACCCTGACCATAACCTCCCTTCTCTCCAGCTAGCCAGAGCTGGCGTTGCTGCAGCAATAGCCCCTCCAGAAGCCTGGCATTGCAAAGGCAGCCCATCAGGCCTATAATTAGTAGCCTGAATGAGCAGAGGGTTTACACCAGGTCAGCAGCAACCACAGCGCTCTCGGCGCAGCCCRCAGCCCTAACCCAAGGGCTGCACTACTGAACCACAGGGTAAATCACAGAGTCATAAAATGCTTTAGGTTGGAAGGGACCTCCAGAGGTCATCTAGTCCAACCCCTCTGCACACACCAGGGCCACCTAGAGCATGTGGCACAGGGTGGCATCCAGACAGGTCTTGAAGATCTCCACAGAAGGAGACTCCACCACCTCTTTTGGCAGTCTGTTCCAGGGCTCTGTCACCCTCACTGTTCAGAAACTTTTCCTTAAGTTCCTGTGGAACTTTTGGTGCTTCAGTTTGTGGCCATTCCCTCTAGTCCTGTCACTGGTCACAACTGAGAAGAGGCCAACCCCATCTTCCTCACTCCCTCCCTTGGGGTATTTATATACATTAATCAGGTCCCCTCTCGGTCTTCTCTTCTCCAGGCTGAACAGGCCCAGCTCTCTCAGCCTTTGCTCATAGGGCAGATGTTCCAGGCCCCTGATCATCCTCATAGCCCTGCACTGGACTCTCTCCAGCAGCTCCACATCCCTGTTGTCCTGGGGAGCCCAGAACTGCAACCAGTACTCCAGGTGCAGCCTCACCAGGGCTGAGTAGAGGGGGACGATCCCCTCCCTTGACCCGCTGGAGACACTGTTCTTAATGTACCCCAGTAAGATAACACTGGGATTCAGATGCTATCAAACCTGCACCTCATCCTTCGCAAAAGCCTGTGAGTGCATAGACACACATTGCACACACACACAGAGCTCTCTAAAGAAAGCCAACAAGGATTTGCAGGTCACCATGTCCATGTCATACTGCTACATCTGCATTACTACAATTTCAGTCTGTACAGGCACAACTTAAAGGCAGCTCTGTTAACCCCCAGGCTCCCAAGTTTAGTCTCTAGCAAGTAGGCCACTTTCACAAAGCACTCCTAGGGCAAGTAATATATTTCTGCTATGTGTTCACATTGCCCAGCATTGAGAGAGGAAAGCCTGCTCGCACTTCAAGGCTGGCCCAGAGCACGAGGCAACACGGASAGCAGCACTCACAGCGTAATCCAGGCAGCTGAAACACGCGGGGATCTCTGGCAGTTCTGCGTCACACTGGCCAAATTCAGCAGTGAGTCAGTGCCATCGGTYCCCAGGAAAAACAGCACTGGGATCCAAGTGGAAAACGGGGACCAGGAGGTGCCCGAGCAAGCAGCACGGGCAGCACTCTGGGGTTGCCGAGACCGCGGTCRTACTCTTGAGCACAATATTAAGAGGAGATGACACAGGAAAGCATTTCAGGTGAAAACTCATTTTAGTCCTGGTTTTCGTGAAAACTCAAGCTATGCCTTTACTACCAGGCCCTTCTGCCTTCTCAACCCACAGACTCTTTGAAAAACRTTCCCAGCAAGGGGTGATTCACCATGCTCATGTCAATGAGCTAAGGCTTCCTCACAGCAAACCACCTAGAATGAGCCTCCAGGAGCTCCCAAATTACTCCAGAAAGGTCAGGATTCTTGTGCCTCTTCCTACACAGAGAAACAGCAGGGGAGAAGTGACTTGCCCAAAGTTACCAGCTCAACCAGGACCAGGACTAAGAGATTGGACTTCTTGTGCATTTACTCTCCAGAAGTTTTATTTTGAGCTGTTCTTCTATTCCTGCGCACTATGGAGAAGTTCCAGCCAAAATGGAAGAGAAAGGCCAGAAATGGAGCCAAAGACCAAAACCAGAGGAGAACATCTATAGCAGTTTCCACGTTTCAGGTCATCCTGGGCTAGACCATCCGAGCTCTACCACCCCTGTGGCCAGGCCTATCCTACAAAGTGCTCTGGTGCAAACAGAAGCAGCACGAAAYGAAATGCAGCTCCCAACCTCAGGAAAACAACCTCAGGAAACCAGCGCTTACCACCAAAGCCTGTCTTGGGTAAGAAACTCAAGCCCACCAGGCTGCACAGGCGTGGTGGAGCAAGGCTCACCCCTAACGGAGACGCTCCGTGTCTCTCACTGCTCTGAGACCATCTCGGGGGCAGAAAAAAGCACACGAGGATCTGGAGAAGAGAGCTCTCCAGAGAGGCTGTGGGCTTGTGCCGTGTTCTCGAGGGGCTGCAGTTCCGGAGGAAGAGGCGCCCGGGCAGAGCTGAGCTCTGCTCCGAAGCGAGGCTCAGCCTCCTGCGGGCTCCAGCCATGGAGGAGCTGTGCCCTCTAGCGGGGCCGGCCTCTCCGGCTCTCCCACCCTGTGCAAGGGCTCGGAGCTGCCTCCCCCGAGGGCTCGTGGGCACCTACCCTGGCCAGCCCCCCAGCACCGCATGTGGGCACCTCGCACCAGGTCTCCTTACACGAGCAGGACTGCATCAACATAAAGCACTCGGCACTAAGTATCTACCTGGACACATGAGACTAGTATGAAAAGCCCATTCCTGCYCACGCCAGGAAACCCCTTCCCACCCCTCTCCCTCAGTCCACTGCTGCTGTGTTGAGAAAGCCACCCCAGCTGCAGGCAATCCCCACATTCAGAGGGCTGGCGGGACTCTCCAAGGGATCCCCAAATCCTCTGCTGGCCCCTGCATAAAGCCAGTGGGAAAGACTCGGGAAGGCAACGCTCTCCCTCTGGCAAAGCAGCTGCGTGCAGAGGAACTTCAGCTCAGCGGGACCTAGGCCCTGGCCCACCAAAAGCAGGGAAACCGTAACCTCCAGCCCCTCCAGCGACACCTCCCCACTCGCCAGCCATGGGAACGGAGCTCTCACCTGCCTCGCGGGGCAGGTTTGCTCCCGCAGATCCAGGGAGCCGGTGCCCAGTGGCGGGGAGGTTGYTCCCCAAAGACACCCGCAGCGCTCTGGCGCCTGCGGTCAGCGCTACASCGAGGAAATGGGAAGCAAGGGAGCTCCAGCAAGTCACACCGGGCCAGTCACAAGATACACTCCCTGTTTCACAACTGGGAACAATTTTGGTTCTTTTTTTAATGCCTGGTTTCAGGCYTCCTGCTTCTCCTCCCACTCACACTAACCATTAGGACCAGTATTTTTGGTAAAGTATTTCCCTTTAGTATTTCCAAGCTAAAGTATTTCCAAGTTGGTGCTTGAAGACGACACATCAAGTAGGAAACTAGCAATAAAAATATAAGACCTGCTTTCACTCACGGGCAGACCTTACTGCTTGTTCTCACCCTAGACCTGTTATCCCATTGCATTAACATGCCGTGCTTTTTCTATATGAAGAAATAAGAGCTCCAGCAACATATACAAGCTATAAGGCTCTAACAACAGGCTTCAACAAAGCAGCTAGATGCAGCTATCTGCAGCAACGCCAAATTATTTTAATTAAAAGGCAGTAAAGGCCCAAGTGCTTCATCATCCCGCACCGTTTCTGCACCCGCTTAGATCTCTGTTGTGGGACATGGTTGCACCTGCTAAAGCAGCAGGTCTAGGGGAAAGCAGTCAACGTCACCACCCCAGAGAGGCAACRGGGCTCCGAGGCGGCCGCCTCGGCCTCGCCTGGCTCGGTGCGCGGGTTTAAGGTTCACTGACTCCTGGCCCTGCCTCAACTTTGGCCCCGCGACGGAGCTGCCGGCAGTGCCGCGGGGAGGGTGCCTGCGCCTCGTCCCGTTTTCCCTTTCATTTGCCTGCCAGGAGGAAGTGCCGCAGCCTTGGGAGCCGGCGGCGCTGCCAGCCAGGATTGCTCCCGTCACTGCCGGTGGGAGCCTCCGGAGCCTTCGGAAGGGTAAGCGTGGGGAGAAGCGCTGGGGTTTCCATCTTCCTGCTTGGGAGCAGCCTCGGATACCAGTCCCCAAGGCCTGGGGCAGCACTGGGTGAAGGGGTCAGCAGGGCTTCCCGCGGGGTCCAGCCGGTACCGCGCAGGCAGCTACGGCCGAACAAGTGYTCAGCCCTCCACCCGAGGGCAAAGATCCCGGATTACCCATTACCTATCGCTGTCACAGCGCTGCCGCCTCCGTCCTCGGGGCCAGCCTGCGAGCTGCGTCACAGAGGTCTCCTCCGAGGAGTCCCCGGCAGGGCTGCCCCGGGTTCTCGCTGCCGCAGCCCACTCCGCTTAGCTCTTCGATGACCCGAATTCTCTGCCCCTCGGCTTTGTGGGGAGCAGAYTGTGTTGAGCAATCAGCACCACGCAAATCCAGCGGCATTTGCGCGTTAAAGTGCCTTTCCTGTACGGGTTTCTGTGTCCCCCAGTAACCTTTGCTTAAGGGAGCCCTCAAAGCAGCTGCTCACACACACACACCAGCACTGCCAAGAGCCTTCACAGGTGAGGAGACCTGCAGAAATAGGTGATTGCCTTGGGGCTTAATTCCAACAAATAAGGTAGCTGGGGTGTTCCATGTGTGACTGCCATCTGAGGAGGAAAAACACCTACAAAACCATCCCATAAATCTAGAAGACCCTAAAAAATCCCATCCAAGCCTTTCAGGATTGGACACTGCCAACTTCACACAGATAAGAGGGTTCTGCTGTTCTCAATGAGCTACTGAGCCCTGCTGGTTRTTTACTGCTCTGCCACCAATTGAAATGTGTTAAATGGCTTCAGGATCTGAGGCTTCTGGTTTAGAAAGGCTTAGGCATCTGTACCCCAGGAAATCTAATGGATTTTTAAATACCACTCCTCAATGGTTTCATCACAGCCAACCAGTATCTTTTTTTATATGAGTGCCCTCTGGAAATAAAGGTCTTAACTCCTTSTGGTAGTAAACCTACCGGGGTCTCCTCCATCCCTCACCAAGTTAATAACAGTGCAGAGATTACTTTGTTGAGTAGTAAAAGATAAATCCTTGCTGTTTTGTTCCAGCCACCTCACGGTTGCTTTTTTTATTGCTAGTGGATTTGCCTATAAAACAGCAGTGTGGAAGGATGCTCCTCAGATAAAATCCCCTTTTCCCTTCTAATTGCAAACAACAGAGTCACACTGACCAGCAGCTTGGTCAGGCTCCAGCCTGGGGGCACTCAGGCCAGGGAGTTCAAGTGTAATAGCACCTATCACGTGCTCCAGCATTAACACCAAAGCACTGCTTATCCAGCACACAGATTATTTCCATGCCACTCTGCTCCATAGAGGAAGACCCATCCTGCCCAAAGCACAATTTCATGRGTGCAGAGATGCTTTGCCCGTTAATGGAAAATAAGAATTTACCTTAATTGCAGCCATTTCAGTACTAACCTCTTTCATGAAGAAGAGGCCAGATGAGCCTGCCCCCATCTAAAAGCAGCTAGTTGCAACCATCAAAATATTAAGCAGTGCCTAGGGATTAAATCTGCCAACACATTTTTTGCAGGTGTCTGAAGGGAAATGCCCCTGTAGGCTGATGTTCTCCAATTGCTTACATTGAACCCAGGCAGGTCTCCCAAACTGGGCTTAGGGTAAAGGGAAAGCAAAGCACAGTCCAGTGGACCTGACCAGGTCTTCTAGGATGAAATAAAGACAGTTTTCAGGTTTCTATCTGTAGAAATACCTGCACAAAGACCAGGCATGGTGCCCTTGACTCCTTGGGAGCACAATCTTCACTGTGACCGAAGCACCTGCACATGACAGGGGAGGATCCAGCTGGGAAAAGGGMAGAAAATTAAAGACCTGGAGCCAGAGGAGGAGCAGGGAGGAGACAGGGGAATTAAAGGAGAAAAAACAAGAAAACAAGGAGCTTTTGTTGAATACAGGGAAGCTGGACACCAGATAGGAACTTGCCTCTTAGAGCATGAGCTTGTCATGAGCAGAAGGGCTTAGGAAATATCCAATGAATAGTCACCAGCAGAGGAAGAAGTTGCCTTTGCCTCCCTGTGGGCAGTGTCACCATCCACCAGCAGCATTAGAAATGGRGACCTGTGTCCTGACAGGTACCTGTGTCCCTAGCACGTAAGGCAGGGGCTGCRCAAGGCCAAGGGTAGAGGGCTGAGCAGGGCACTTCCATGTTACTTCTGCACTGCTACTGCCCATCTTTCCCCAGGTACATCATCTTGCCACGTCACCCTTCCATCCTGTGTCGCAACATGAATGTAGCTCCAGCGGAGTGACATTGAGTCACATTCCCCAGTGAGGCCATCACATGGGCATGAGGCTTCATGGTCTCAGATTTTCTTAATCTGCAGTACAGGAGAAATGAGAAGTCTATTTGGGTGCATTCTGTTGGCCTTAAGGCTTTTGGGATGAGGTTGAGGGTTTTTCTTCAGTCTTTGGAAAAGTGTACTTTCATTTCCCTCTCCAAGTCCAACTTTTGTCCAACTCCCATAAGCACATCGCATCCAAGCTGTTCCCAAGCCTGACACACTGCAGATCATGCTGCCTCCAGGGTTGGGAATCTGGGGAAAGATGGATGTTCAAGAGCAAATCACATCCACAGGTTCTCTACTATTAACTCTCTCCAACCTCTCCTTTCCTTAAAGGACATGCACCCAATTCAATGTCATCTGCCTGAAAAGTCTCATCACCCAGAAAGTCTCCTCCAATCAAAGCTGCTATCCAAATATCTTCCACRCTCTGGTAGTAACTATCAGTTGAGATATTGGCAGACTCAAGTATTACATCTCCCTCAAGATATTGGCAGTTCTGTCTCTCCTGTTTAAACAAAACCCCAATTACCCCCTACCAGCAGGAGCAACTTGACATAGGAGGCAACTGGGATCATGGCAGGTCTATTTTGAACAGGGCTGGTTCCCTTRCAGGGCATGGAGCAGAGATCAACACCAGCAGCAGTGACCAGCACCTCCCTGGACAGGACTCGTCCCACCTACACCTACAAGGTGGTCCTCCTGGGGAACACCTCAGTGGGGAAGTCAAGCCTTGCCTATCGCTACGTGAAAAATGACTTCAAGGAATCGCTGCCCACAGTGGGATGTGAGTGAGTGGCTTCAGTAGATTGATGCCTCTAGAGAGGAGATCAGACCTGGAACAYATGCCTCATTTTTTAGTAGAAAACTTGTTTCCTAACCTGAATGCAAGAAGTTTTTCAGCAGGCCCTTTCTCAAGGGGAAAAATACACTTGTCCCATTTTGCCCTGAATCTGATATAAACTCTAAGGTTCCTTTCATACATGTAAGCACACAGCAAATGTGTAAAGCTTCACTGGCTTGGTGCCAGACTTGGAAACACCCATGTCTTGGAGCAATGCCAGGTAACATCAACAAAGACCCCTCTAATCATTTCAAAGCTGAGCAGAAGTTTATTAGGTGATCGGCCTATCTCTGCTAAGTTGAGTGCACATCAGCAGTAGAAGGGGAAGATGAGTGCCATGAGCAGGACACATGCATGAGAAAGTCATCTCAAGATCTGCAAGAGCTGTGCTCCAGCTCTCTCAGGCACCACRCACACTAAAATCAGTACTCGGGCATTTTACATGCACATTTTGCATGATATCCCCAGATTGTGTGTGGGCCCCTGGGAAGATGAGGCAGGCACAGAGGTCAAGGGCCTGAAGAGCAGGCAGAGGAGACACAGGACTGAAAACTACCGGATCTGCCCTAAGCCAGCACTCACTCCCTGTGCCTCCATGGCAGGTTCATTCTTCACACAGATGCTCTGCTTGGAGGCTACCACCATCAAGATGGAGATCTGGGACACGGCAGGCCAGGAGAAGTACCACAGCGTCTGCCACCTRTACTACCGGGGTGCCCACGCTGCCCTCCTTGTATATGACATCACTAGCAAGGTGAGCATGGAGCCACTGCCAAGGAAGGAGGATGCAGGGAGGAGGGAAGAGGMTGGCAGATCTGGCATGCTGGAAACCCAACACTGTGGGTACAGCATCACACAGCTCCTGGGCAGGGCACTTGGCCAACCTGCAAGTCCCCACTCTCCTGCCAGTGGCCATCTGAGCAACAGATCCATAGGCTTGTCCCAGACTGACCACAGGCTCATGCAAAAGCAGCTGGGTGCTACTGCCAGGCATTTTGGTCTGTCTCTGCAGGAGACCCTGAGCAGGGCCAAGCTGTGGCTGCAGGAGCTGGAGAAGGAGTTCTTCCACGACGAGATCGTGATAGCCTTGGTGGGCAACAAGACAGACCTGGCGGCCGAGCGAGAAGTCACAGCTGAGGTAAGTCCTGCTAGGCCAGCACACAACACCCAGGAGGTGCCTGCCAGGCCTCCCTTGMCCTCCTCTCAGCACCCACAAGCACTGATTTGGATCCTGCTGAACTGCGCCACAGCACTAAACACAGTAACTGTTCCTGGATATAACTCTGCTTTTCCCTAACTAGGAGGGAGAAGAGTTTGCAAAGAGCAGGAACCTGCTGTTCATGGAGACATCTGCAAAATCCAACTACCAAGTGAATGAGCTCTTCACAGCAGTAGGTAGGTCAGTAGTATAGGCGAGTAGCTGACAAGAGCCAGTACTCCAAGGAAACTGCCTGGAGAAGCCACCAGGCCCTTCCCTGACCCTGGGCATGGTGACAAACRCTGTCATCCAAAGCTGAGAGCTATAGTGTGCTGCAAGGGCTGTGCCCCACACACGGGAGCAAGAGCAGGGGCTGCCCAGGGCATCTGAGGGCATCCTATGGTGGCCCCACACCATAGGAAAACCTGTCCTCCWGCAAACTTGTATTTTGGGGAAAACATTATGGGTTTCACTATCTTGCAGCAACTCCCAGTGTCACAGACAAAACAGTGTAGGGTTGCAGTGCAGCATGCAGGACACCTTAGTACAGGGACAGGTCYACCCAGGGCTGTTGCATGGCCATCCGAGACACACTTCAGGCCCTCCCGTTGCAATCCCAATTTTCTTCTAATGCCTAACCCAAGCTCAGCAGTTTCCCCAACACAGCTCTTAGCACAATTTTGCCTCTTGGATTACATCAACCATGGCCATGGGACTGGGGGCAGTGGGGACATCCTTGCCCTACCATCGGGAGGAGACACCCATTAAGCACTTCTCCCTCTGCCTTGCCTCCTAGCTCAAGAGCTCGTGGCTCGGGAAGGCAAGAAGGCAGCAGTGCAGCACACAGCCCCCGTAGACCTGCAGGGGCCCAGGGAGCCAAGACCTCGGTGCTGCAGGCTCTGAGCAGCAGCCGGCCAGGAGCAGCGCTTCAGAGAGGACAGGCAGCTCTTGTGCTTGCCACCACCAGTCAACTGGGGAGCTACCACGAAGCACAAGGTGACACAGCTGGCCAAGGCCAGCCCAGGCCAGTAAGCCTTTTACTCACTCTGAGCAAGTCAGTGCATGGGTGCATGGGTCATCTCAACAGCTAGACCAACTGTTTCCTACAAGAGGAGCAGCAATACTGCTCCATCACCTTTCCAACCCCAAAGACTGTCACTAAGAGGCCTTTTCTCTCCTCAGTGTGTTGAGGACCCCTGAGGCACAAGCCTATAGCCCAAGCACAGCCTCGGCCCCAGAGGCTGGGAAACATCTCCAAAGTGTCAGCTCCCATCCCACAGGGATTTCAGCTTTCCCAAGTGAGGAAAATGCCACCTGATAGTTTTAAACTCAGGCTACAAACAAAGRCAATGTCACCCTACAAGTGTGTGCAGTGTTTGTTTTCTCAAGTGGGTATTTCTGGAGGTGCAGCACCCTGCAGCAGGATAGCAGTTCTGTGAAGCCACAGCACAGGTGAAACTGATGCCCAAGAGAATCCCAGTGAAGAGTCAGCAGTGGCCCAAAGCAGATGCCAAGTGCCACACTGGCACCAACCAGAACAGCACACTGAGCACAGCCTCCCTTCTTGCGCCGGCCACACACCAGAAACAACCTTCCCAAATTACCACGAGGAAAGGGCCAAAGGACTCACCTTGATACACCAGGGTTCTTCCTGCTCCTTCCCACCCACAGAGAGGTCAAGCAGCCCTGAAAACACAGCCTGTATCTCCCATGTCCCTTGAAGCACCACAGGCAGCTTTGGCCAGCACCAGCAGCATCCACCTGCACGATGCACCACAGCATGGCAGGATGCACAGCAGCACCCAAAACCCTTCCACCAAGGAAAACTAGCACTACTCCTCCCTCCTGCTTAGATCCTGGCTGGTTAATTAGCACCAGATGTGCTAACTGGCTCGTCAGCTGCCCCCTCTGTCCTGCAGTTAACCCTTCGTTTGCCGGACAATCCYGGCAGCAGGAGTGGCTGGAGGCAGAGTCAACAGCTCTGACACTCTCGTGTGAGAGGGGCTCAGCCTGTCCTCATCCTCATGTGCAGCATCAGGTCGCTCCTGGCTGGGGCCCTGCTCTCCCCTCAGCCTCTGCTTTATCCCCCCTCCCCGAATCACACAGGGTGGGAGCAGGGGGTAGAATAGGTGATGTGAGAGAGGGCAGTGGCACGGGGCTGGGTTCAGGGAGGATCCCACACACACTTGGACCAGCTGCAGGTCGCAGACTTTAGAAGACATCAGAGACTGAAAAATCGGGTGTTTGGGGTGAGCGGGAGGCAGGGATGTGCGAATCACCCCCTTCCTTTAAAAGGGGTCTCTGTGCTGGCTCCGGCGCAGCAGTGCCAAGGCCACAGTGACAGCCGGGCGCTCCCCAGCACCAGCCATGCGGACAGGATGAGACCAGGGCACCATCAGCTCCCTGGGGGCATCTCCAAGCCCAGAGCACGGGAGGAAGCACCAAGTTCCAGGGCACCCCAGGAGGGGCCACATCTCGCTGCGGGGCTCTGGGAGCAGACGGGTTTCCCAGGATCTCGAGGACGTGGCTGGAGAAGTTGTTGGGCCTCARGGGCTCGGTTTGGGGATGGCTCGGTCGTTACAACAGCGCCTGGGGTCTCAGGGAGGAACCGGCCCAGCCGTGCGTCCTGGTGCCACGAGTGCCACCTCCCCGCGCCTCCACCGCCCCCGCCACCACGAGGCCCTCGCGCATTCCGGCGCCCGAGAGAGAGGCCGCACACGGAGGCGAGGGAGGCCAGGGGTCTTTATTGGCACGGGTGGCAGGCTCAGGCACCGGGCTCCTCTCGTGGGGCCGGCACGGGGCGGCGCGGCGGCAGCACCCAGCCATGGCCTGGCACTGGTGCGCCTGAGGCTCGCCGCCGGCCGAACCGCCCCACCGGCCTGATGCCGCGGCCCGTGTACCACGAGGGGTCGATGTCCGGGTCTGCAAGGCAAAAAGGCAGCAGGGGTGAGGGGGCCGCCGGAGGAGCAGGGCGGCGATGAGCAGGGATCGCTCCCCGTCCCCGAGCGCGGGCGCTTCCCTTACTCCTGATTTCCATGGAGCGCTGCTGCGGGCGGCCCTCGGCGGCGTGCCGGGCCAGGCAGGCGAGCAGCAGCCCCACGAGGCAGGCGGCCGCCACCTTCATCCCCGGCAGCTCTTCCTGGCGGCGGGGCGCTGGGGCCGGAGAGCAGCGCGCTGTGGGGCCGAGCCTGTGGGCACAGACACGGCCACCTCGCGGAGCCGCCCGCCCTTCTCCCCAGCCCGATGCGAAGCAAAGCGAAGCAGGGGGGTCTGGGCTCTCTTTTGGGGGATGCTTATGGCCGTGAAATCAGCTGCCAGCGAAGCGGCTGCAAAGCGGGGTTGCTACTAGAGCTGTGCCAAAAGGAGTGTGTAAAGAGGAGCGTGCAAAAGAAAGCGCTGCGGACAGGGGGCATTGCCCCTCCAGCAGCATGCAGACCCCGTTTGCTCAGCCACCTCCCACTCCCCARGCAAGAGCAGGGACCTCAGCCTGGGCGTTCGCCCAAGGGCACCACAGCATTGCGTAGCCAGGGCGCACGTGGCTGCTGGATGCCCCGTCGCAGCGCGTGCTCTGTGCCAGCCCCCGGAGCCGACCGCCAGCGTGGAAAACCCGGAGCATCTTGTAAACCCATAGCATTTGGCAGCCCTGTTGCAGCACGTATAGCAGCCGAGCGCAACCCTGCAGCGGGGTGCAAGCACTCCTCGGCTTGACTTCTTCAGCCACCTGCAACTGAGGAAGGGACCGAGACGCAGAGCCAAGAGGGACCGGCTAAGCCAGGCACCACGCGGCTGCAGCCGGACTTCAGGCGATTTCTGCAGCGGGGAAGCAGCACCTCAAGTGGGATGCGCTCAGCAAGCAACCCCGGCAGCTCAGGCTTGCCCCGGCCACCGCATTTTGGAGGGAAAAAAAGAAAAAAAAGCACGCCCGGAGTGAGGAGCATGCAGGGAAGCACACGGAGAAGCCCTGCCCRCCTGCGAAAACCCGCAGAGATGCAGAGGGCACCCGCGGTGCCGGCCCCGCAGCGGCACTTACCGCGTCGGAGCGGGAGGCGAGGCGCGCGGCGGCCCGTGCGTGCGCGCCCCGCTCCCCGCGCGCGCTTTTATGCCCGCTCGGGTGCTGATGTCAGCGGCGAGCCCCGGCGGGGCGCCCGGCCGCGGCTCCCCTCCCCGCCGCCCGCCGCCGTCAAATCAGGSAGAGGGATTTTCATGACTCACGCGGGGCCGTAACTATATCTGCCTTCGGCCGACGGCACAAAGCTAGGGAATACGCTCGGCCGCACCCCCGGGCGAGGATGGCTCCGGGCCAAGGAGCAGGACTGGCACCCGGGAAGGGGTTTGGAGCAAGGAGGAGATGCAGGCGCAGGGCAAGGGGACAGTCATCGCCCTGTGCAACAGCATTGCCCCGTGCACAAACCTTGGTGTCCCACTGYGATAAAGTAACGTTGTGAAACAGGTTGTAGGTTCTGACCACAAAATTAGCTTTACTGTGTGATTTGGGATACACGTATTTAATTTCTACACCAGTRGAAGAGGCAGGAAGCAGGCAATTGGCAGAGTGGGTGATGGCAGACTGAGCGATGCCGTCGGCTCAACGCAGAGACTCCGTGGCAGGGTCAAGAGCAGGACAGGCCGCGTGGAAGGACTCGAGCTGCAGCTGAAACCAGTTCTAACACAAGCAAGGTCCAGGCTGGAGGTCTGGTGCATCRCGATACCAAAAGGCTGGGGCAGAGTCTGCACTACACCCCACAGYAACTCCCCAGATCCTCATGGCGGTCCCTTACTAGCAATGGGGACTGATCTTTTGTGAGGAAGGCGTTAGAAAACCTGTCAAGCCCAGGAGCACTGCAACAAAGCGGGAAGGCGCCTCTGGCCGCTTTTAAGGTGGGCTGCTCAAACTGACCAGTTCTGGAACAAGACTGACCAGTGCTGCATGACCCCCTCCTGCCGGGTACGAGTCTGGACTCGACACAGGGCAATCTCTGCTTGCTGACACGCTTCTAAACTCGCTCATGTAACCTCTGAGGCAGCAGGGACATCTTCACAAGCTGCAAAAGCAGCTGGAGCCCCAGCAAGCTCCTAAGCCTGTCTTGAAGCTGCTCTAGGAATGCTCTTGCCTCGCTTGGCCCCCTCACTGGGCAGCCCCTGCTGCTCCAGGGCCACCCGGGTGTACTCAGACAGGGGCTGTGCTAAGACACGGTGGCAACGTGCTGGCTGGGAGCACCCCAGCCCTGTTTGCCCCTTGTCCCACAGCTCAGGGCCGAGGAAGGGGTTCTCCAAGGGGTAAMAGAGGGAGTCGTGGCCGAGTTTTGATGAGAATTGAGACCTGGGACAAGGAGGGTCCAGAGTCTTTGTCCCTGTGTCACCACCGACGGTCAGCCTTGAAGTGCTGGCTGAAGAGGTGACTCGGGGACAAGGACGGGTTTATCAGGACCCTGCTATGCTTTGGCCCCTCACTCAACAGGGCTGCCTGAGGCCTAAAGCCCACCCATGCACCCTGCCCCGTGAGGCTGCCCGGCCGCGCTGAGGCCTCGTTCCTCCCCACGGCAGCTCCCAGCACGGCCTCCCGCTCCCCTCCATCCAGGGCGTCCAGGAGGGCAGCAGGCAGGAGGAGGAAGAGCAAGCGGCGAAGGAGAAGGAAAGCAGGCGATGCCTTGCGAGCCTCAGCGGCGGGAGCGGCCTCCTTCCCTCAGGGCACGTGGGTCATCACCGGCTTCTGCAAGAGACCCAAGGATCAGCTCAGCGCCCCAGGGGCTGCGCCGTCTCCCCCACCTCCCTGTCCCTGCCCCGGGACAGCCGATGGGTCGCGTGGGCCTCGTGGGGGCCATAGGGACTCCAGAGGAGTGTGAGACTCGCTTCACTTCCCCCTCTGGGAGCTGCTGAGAGCCCAGGGCTCTGAGCACTGGGGTGCAGGTGCCTCTGCTCTCGCTGGCCACCACCACCACCAAGAAGGCTGCAGGCTTGAGGGGAACATCCTTAGCGACCCATCAGGAACCCCGGAGGGCCACGGGGAGCAAGGAAGCCGGGTCTGCCCCCTCGCAGATCCCCCSCAAGGCCCTGCAGGACGCAGGGGCCCGGCCCCGCGGCTGGGCTCGTACCGCGAAGAGGCGCTCCACCCTCCGGTTCTTGCCRTTGGGGTTTCTCTGCGTCAGGGAGCCGCGGTAGAGCGAGTTGCGCTCGAAGGAGTCGTCGGCGCCTGTTTGGAGAGACAGGAGCGTGGCTCAGGTGGGGAACCATGCTCCGTATGGAGCTTGGGCTGGAAAGGGCGCTCAGCTCCTTGGAAATGCCTCCTGATCCTCCACTCACGCTTCCCCCTCAGTAACGTCACTCACTTGCAAGGAGCTCTCATCTCGTCTCTTCACTTATTAAATCTCCTCTTCACCACCACCCRTTTCCCCTATCTTCACCTTGACAAGCCCAACTCTGTGAGCCATCATGGACCTGCATGGAGGGCAGCCAGGAGACAGTCCCCCWAATCGCCCATCCTGGGCAGAGAGGGGATTAGACTTGCCTGGTGACGTCAGATCTCACTGCACATCCCTCTATCTCCTTGTGGGGCTGACGTGTCCCCTGAGCTGCCTTTTATCTGGCTGCCCTTTACAGGAGGGAGCGCAGATGACTCTTCCTCAACACAAGGAGAATGGACCTTACTACCTCACAGCCTCACCTTGGGAAGGAGAACTTTTAATTKTCTCTGCGAATGGAGGAAGTGTGATTCCTTCCCTGCATTAAATGATCTTTTTTCTCCTTTTCCCTGACTTCGTCTTCGATTTGGCATTATCTGGAAGGAGAGCCTTTCTTTCTGCCTGGGAGCTTATGAGTCAAGATAAGGAAGAAATAGCAAAGTCATTTCCTAATGGGTCTTGCTGATGTCTGTCTGGATGAAACATTTCCAGTGATTGCCCCCTGCCACACAAGCTGCTGGGCCAAGTTGAAGGTCACTGCCTGCTCTGAAGCACTTCTAAGCTGTGGGGTTTGAGTGTTGGTTGTGGATCCCAATGGCTGAGGCAGGCAGGCAGTGGGCTGAAGGAGACCTTCCCCAGCGTGACACAATGAGGAAGATATTGCTAAAAGAAGAGTGGTGAGCTCAGGTGAAGCTCTGAGGTCTAAATGGGAAGGCACAGCCAATGGAACCCCAGCAATAAGTAACAGCGTGGTGTCCCTGGACACTGGGATAGCAAAACCCCAAACTGGTCTCCTCTCTGGCACAGGACTCTGCTTGCAATAGCTGGATTGACAGAATACTGCACCACAGACACAACGAGGGCTGAGTGTGGGGACTGAGCATCCTTGCAGCTTGGGCCCATGCGCTTGCAGCTCCCCACCGCCCCTTGGCAGCAACTCCTACCTGCGAATTCAAGAGCGCTGTTGAACTTCCTCCTGAACGCCTGGGGTCCCGACATCGCCTGCAAGAGCAAGAGGAGCAGTCCATAGATGAGAAGGGGATGGGAGGATGAAGCCCACCTTGAGGCTGCGTTCCGACCGCTTCGAACGAGTCCTCTCGACACACGCTGGCCTCATTGCCCCTGGGCCTGATGCTCTGCCACATGCACACGTATATACCCCAGGAAGCTCTGGTAGCCAAGACAGCAGCAGCCAAAAGTGTCACCAGGCAGTTTAGGCCACAAAAACCTGCCCAAGGTCTTAGACATCAGGTCATGCAGAGGATGAAGCCATCGCTGCCAGTGAGACTCCTAAGCCAGGTCAGGCCTGTTGCTGTGTGCTGAAATGAGACCCTTCCAGCAGAACAGAGCTCATGGTCCCCATTCTGAGACTCCAAAGACACCTCAAAATACCATTTTTCAACATCCATTCCTTTGGCTGGTACTCAGTGTGTCCTCCTGGAGCAGGACCTCCAKCCCAGACCAAGCACACACTCACTTTAATGTCATCCTGGGACTCGGTGCTCTGCGACCCTGGACTGCTGCTGGCAGGCCGAGGAGATGGGAGGCGAAAGTCCTGCAGATGGAGGGAAAATAAAGRCTTCTCTGCATGGGGTGGTAGAAGTGGGTGGAAAAGCTGTCAGATGGGTGGGCTACAGCTATGTAGTTTCACAGAAAGGTTCAAGATTCGCAGAGGTAAAAGCTGTGCTAAGGGACTATGCACTGAACTAGACAGGGCTCAGGAAATGRGCTTTACTCATGGCTTTTTGGACAACTCAGGCTTCCTCTGTTTGCTTTCTTACTGACTGTGACGGCCTGGCCTGATCCTAAGGTGGGTAAAAAAGAGTGGTGAGAGCTCTCTGAACAGCTGCTGYTATAAAAATCAATATGGAAATGCACAGGCTGAGGCTACTGAGTATCASGCTGGGATTCCTCTTGCTGTGGGCAAACTCACAGGGGAGAGGACAAGTGRTTAAGGAGAGACCCGGAGAGAGATCTGCCCTGGACTGTGCAAACAGGCACGGCYGCACATCCAGCGGGGCTCCCGTTGAAGCACAGGCTGCAGCCCATCTCCCGGGCTGAGGACAGGCTGCCCTGTGTGCAACGGCCCCAAATCCCCTCTTAGCAGGAGAAAAGAGACTCCCCCTGCCCAACACGGCAGGGAGGGAAGCGGGGGATGATGGAGCACATGCCGCTCAGGGCTGGACTTCACCTCCATCATGCTCGTGYTCACCTGTGCACTTGGTTTCTTCCTCGCCTTCTCCACTGACTTCACTGTCAGCCCTGCAGCTGTGAGGGCCGCGATTCGGGTTTCAATGTCCGATACCTTTGGAGGGAAGCAAAACACACAGACAGTGTCCGGGCTGTCCACGACTGTGTCTAGAAAGGCAGAGCTGCCTGCCAGCACTGCGAGGTATTTCCATGTCATGAAAACAGCAAGGCCTCTGCCAGCTTTGTCTGCCGTCACCGAGCCTTAGGCAGGTAACCGGCTCCCAGAGTCAGGTCCTCACCTCGCTCTCTGCCTGCTGCACTTGAGCAGCAGCCGAGGCCACTCTGTCCTCCAGCTCCGACAGCTCCGAGTCGGTGGTGCCGCCGTGCTGAGCCCCTTCCTCAAGCTCCTCCAGGGTCTTCTCAAGCCGGTATGCCTTTCCAGCAGTCAGGTACACCTGAAAAAGAAGGGCCACCGTGGCTCAGCTAAGGTCCCCGTCTGCCATCTCCACTCGTGTGACTGCAGCCCCAGATACAACTCCCACCGCTGAGATAATGACCACTATTTACAACTGCCTTCTTGCCTTGCACAACCCCCAGTATCATTCAGTTCCGACAGGGCTTTTCATCTCATTTTCTCYCTCTCCTGGGCTTCTCAAGAGCAATTACCAAGTGGGTGAAGTAGTAAAAGGCTCAATGTGACTACGTGGAGCAGTAGAACTCTGTGACCCACTCAAGCAGCATCAGTTCCTTAGGCCAGGTCCTTGGTGGGAGGTGGATATCCAGAAGCAAGCACAGGTTACCAAGTCACATGGTGGCACGCTAGAAAGAGGTTGTTGGAGGATCAAGACAGACTGACTTTCCAAACCTGCTCCCTTTTAAGGGTGTCTCTGTGGCTAGGTTGCCTGGGGKCAGGGGCAGGATTTAGGAATTTGGCTTGGAGCATTCAGCCCCTGCAAAAGGTGCACAGGAGCTGCTCTGGGTATGATACTCGGAAGGGATTCCACCTGRGTGCCCCAAGTGACGTATGTAAGCATGGGGCCCAAGGCAACGAYGAGATGAACTGGGCAGAGGTGACTGGGGATGCACATTGCTCCTAGGAGCAACACGTTTACCTTGCTGCCTAGATAAGCGAGATGAAATGAGCRTGACCACCCGTCCTAGCAAAMCCACWGGATTTACTGTCACTTCATTCCTCYTTGGCTACCACGAGGACGCGAGTCCAAGCAAGGGCATTTACGAGACACGAGCGCGTCCATGTGCAATAACATGGGGCGGTCGCAGCAGCTGTTGGTGGCTGAATGATCTCGAGGTCCTGGTGCTGCCAGTCTACCTCCTGCTCCACCTCTCCTGGGTGTGCGGCTGGCTGGCACGAGCCCTCTCTGCACACCAAGGCACCGGCTTCCATCCACAGCGTAGAGCACCCACCTGATCCCAGTGCAGCTCGAGGCGCTCAACGCGCGGGTCCTGGGGATGGAGACCCACGCCTGCCGCTAACCGGCAGAGCCGCAGCACTTCCCGAGCGAGAGCACCGGGGCAGCATTCCTGGGACAGTGGCGAGCCAGGAGCGACTCCGCTGAAGCCCCAGAGGGATGTGGTGGGATGAGCCCCCGCTCCGAGGGCCAGCATGTACCCACCTCGCTGCCAACCAGCTGATGGACGCAGCCAGGAAGCGCGGAGCTCGCACCCTTCCCAGTGTCCCCCCTCCTTGCACGGCCTCACGCGGGCACCCACTTTCCCCAGGACGCTGCCGTGGATCAGCACCCATCCAGCATGCACCGTTTCTGAAGGCGTCTTGTGGCCACCCGCTTTTAGGAAGACGCCACCTCTGATGAGACGCAAGCCGGGCACCTTATAAAATCCCCCTTGTTGTCACAGGGGGTTTCTGGAAGCAAAGCTCGGCCCTCCCAGATGCAGATGCAGCTCTGGGCGCTTGCAATGKCATTTATGGAGCCACAGGAACAGCTCAAAGCTGGAGCCACCCACCTCCCCCAGGGAGTCTAAGCGCAGCTGGAAAAGCCCCCGGGTATCTGGTAGTCAGGAAATTTGCTCCACAGTCACATAAAGCTACCATGGGATTTGAACGGATCCACCAGAACCCATCAGCCCCTTGTACAAATCACCTGTGATCTTGAGACACGCTGCTCCAGCCACCCTCCTGACAGCCTTGCACTGCCGGAGAGGAACCCAATGGGAGCAGGACAAGAGCCACCCACGCCTGAACTGAGAAGAGGGTCCTGGCCTCTGTCAGGCAAGTCCTTGGCTAAAGGGCCTTTACTCTTCATCCACTGCAACCACTTGCTGCTRTCCGAGGCATTTAAGTAAACGTGATGAGTCAATCCCTTGGTTACTCCTTACCTGATGGATAAAACCTTTTCCTCTCCCTAAACTCCCCTGAACCTCGCAGCTCTGCCACTTACTATGCAACCRCTTCAAATTCCAGGGGAGGAGAAGTGCAGCTGCAAACACCATATTTTCCAGCACTTGGCTCCTCTCTCACACCCCTCCTGCCTGGGGAACGCAGGCCGGGACCAAGAGCCTGGCAGCCTCCTTCCACATCTTCCTCCCTAGCAATTCCTGCCCTTTCCTTGGGCACATCACAGGATCTCTACGTGCACATGGAGATCAGGCACCCAACTCTCCAATCCCCAYGGGGCACCTAGCCTCCTAGTGCTGAAATACCCCCTGCCAGAGGTTTTGTTAGTCCTCCGCGTTCCGCCCTTCCCGCCCTGCTCACAGGGAACGTGTGGGAACCTTACGTTTGCTTCAAGGTCCCGGTACGCTTCGGCCACCTCTCCGCYGTCTTTCAGGCCGGGGAGGGCGCAGGTGCCACTGCCCTGGCTCTCTCCATGCACAGACTCATAGACCGCTCTCTCCGTGGCGTTTATGGCCCTCAGGACTTTGGCCGTGATGTCGCTCAAAGCCTGGGCTGAAGATCTCTGCAAACGCCCGGCGCAGCCGAAGCGGAGGGTGGGCAGGAAGAAGGGAGAGGGGAAAAGAAAGGACATTATTTTAGCACAAAAAACGGTGTGAATGGGGTGAAAGGGGCACCGGAGGGGCCTTCCGGAGCCGGAGGAAGACGGAGCTGCGGTAATGACGGGGCCCGCATTGTCCCTGGAGGGCTCTCAAGCGGAGCCGGGAATGCAGCTAAAAGAGCGCTTTGATCTCAGCCCGTGCGTCCTCCACGATGGCCGTGACAAAAGAAATCCCCCGGACGCGCAAGCGGAGAGCTGCATTAGCCGCGGCCAGCAACACCGCGCCGCAAGCGGCCGCGCCGTTTCCTCCCAGCATCCTGCTCCCAACGGGGCACGGGGGCTCTAAAAGGAAGTTATCCAGGGACACTTTTCCTCYCYRTGACTGGTGGGGCCACCGGACAGCAGCAGCCCTATAGGACACAGGGATGGGGCACCTTGTGGGGCACCCTGGTGGGTCTCTGTTGTGGAGGGGCCTTCCCTGCAGTGCCAGTGCCTGGAGAGCAAGCCACTCTCTTGCCCCATTTCCTGCCATGTTGCCGCCCRGGATGGCCAGGTCTCCTGCAAAGGTCCCCTGAAAGCCCCATTTAAGTTCTAACTGCTACATATTGCTTTATATTTCAGTAGGTCTGAGCAGGGATATAAATAAAGCCAAGTCTGTGGCAAAGGCCATTAACATTTCATGTAACGTTACATTTCCCCTTCTGCTAAAACCTGGCACTCGTGTCCCCCTTCCCTCACCCCAAGGAGCTCTGACCACAATATCGCTTGTGAGCGCTGCCTGCATTAGCCCTTTTGCTTGATAAGACATTAAGCATATTTAAAAATAGACTGAAGAAACTCATCATCCTCCTCTCTGCTGATAATTCCCTAGATACCAAGGAGATGGAGGTGATATATGCACTGGAGACAAACAGTTGTGTTTACAACCACACGTATTTCCCGGCAAGCCGTTCCGCAACGAAGCAGCTCCCTCCATCCAGCTGATATTGCTTTATTGTGCCTCAGCGGCACAGCCAAGTTTCGTGTTTTCCATCAGGAAGGATGCTTTTATTGCAGTGTTCCCTAGCTAAATTTCTACCCGTCCGGACAGGATGCTCATCCCGAAACAAACTCTGAATCACACAAAACCCAAACCTTGATGTGGGCAGGCCAAAGAAGTGGAGTGGGGCTGAATGAAAACTTGTGCCCACTGCCATGAGTTCACAGGCCACTGAGGATGCACCTTGCTATAACTGTATCCTAACAAGGGGTGTCTTCATAAATTATGTCTAGCAAATACCAGGAAAGCATAAGGAGCGCTGTAAAAATAAATGAAATGGACGAGCGCACTCATTAAATGCACGGCACACGTGTGCACAGAGCTGCTGCTTCCACACTCTTCAGGCCATCTGCCCAGCAGCAGCCAAGCTCTGCCTCGCGGGGCCCGAGGAACAAAAGCGTATTAAACACGGTGCCTGGCGGCAAAGGAAAGTGCCGGMGATCTCGGATGAAAGGAGCTTTTTGGGGAGAGGATGGGGGCAGCGCGGCCCCCGCGCGCTTCCTTTGTGCGGCTTGGCAGCAGCGGATGTGTGGAACAAACAGGCACGCTCCACCYGCGAGCACGGCGCGAGGGAAGGCACGCACAAAGAAGCCATTAGAGACCCGCGGGAGCGCCGGCCTTTGAGTGCTTAACCTCCGCTAATGGACCGTCTTGATCCACACAACTGGAGAGACACAGAATCCCCCTTCCCTCTACGCACATCTGAATCACCTGGACCGTCATCAGGCGCCTGCCACCGAGCCCAGGTGAGCTCAGGCATCCTGCTTTAAGCAAATGGGCCACAGTCCTTGTGGCCTTTGAGATGACAATGTTGGCCAGAGCAACAGACCTCCAGTCACAGCACAGCGGTGAGGGGCTCACAGCAGATGGAACCGCAAACGGTGCCCAGGAGAGCACAGGCAGGAGGACATGGATTACCTGGYGGGCCTCGCTGGCCACGTCATCGCTGGAGGAACTCATCTCCGTCTTCTTCGCTCCCTTCTTTTCTTCATGCTCCTCTTCTTCCGAAGAGATTCCTTTGTCACTGATGTTGCTGGCTAGCTCCTCCAGCTTCCTCTTCAACTCCTCCTCCTCAGCATCAGGATCAAGCTGCGACGCTGGGGCTGGAGACTGCGGGAATAAGAAGCAGGTTGGTGTAGCAGTCTCCAAAGGCTGACCGTGGGGCATGCCTGGATCCACACACGCTCACCAAGACAGGGCTGCTGTCCAAGGCTAAAGGGGGACCCGAAGCCACCCAGTGTCATCGATGACATCCCACACCCACATCCCATAGTCCTGCTCACACATCTACATGTAGGACAGGCAGTCAGGGAGCGAAATGGAAAACGGTCCAAATTCTTCACGTAAAGCACATCCACACACATAGGATGTGCTTGTTTTCCCCTATGGAAAAATGACTTTCTCCCTCCCCACCCTTAAGAAAAGCAGCACCAAACTAACACTGGGGAGGCTGAGAGATTTGAGGCCACACATCGTGGTATTTTCATTTTGAATTGCCACCCGGCTGGAGATCGCCCAGCCCAAAGCAGCCCACTTGGCCGAGATAGAAGCCATGAGAAATACTATTCCCCAGCGTAGCTTGGCCATATGAGATCAGAGCTTTTTAGGTACTGAGAAATCCGAAAGCACACAGGAAATTGTCCTGTAAGAAAGAAGCCATATTTCCACTTGGCAGTGTTATTACCTGCAATTTATTTTACCTCAGGAAGAAATCCTAACAAAATCTCAGCAGCTGGAAGGGATCTCCAGAAGTTACTGAACCCCTTGTCCCTGGCCTTAAGAAGGGAATGCAATTACCTGCCTCATACCTGATGGCTTCTGTCCTTAACAACCTTCAGCAACAGCACTTCCACCAGGCAACACTCCCTCCAGGCAACCCATTCCAGGGCTCTGACATCTTTTCTGCTAGAAAGCTGTCCCTAATAGTTAACCTGACTCTGTCCTGGAGCAGTTTAAACCCCGTTACCTCTGCTCTCGTCTGCCGCAGCCATGAGAACAGAGCACTGCTGCTCTCTGAGGGAGCTTTCTACCTACATGGGCACCTAAGTCCACCTCATCTTTACCTTCTGAGAGGCTGAACGGCTTGCATTTTCCAAATCTTCTCCTATACAACTTCTTCTAGTTWTATAACCATTCTGGTTGTTCTTTTATGGAGTCCAGCTGATCAAAACTATAGAGGTTTTCWTGATATCACCCTTGACCACTGTGGCGCTCAGCCTGGTGACATCTACAAAGGTAACGTGCTTGTCTTCTACTCCACCGTCTTGATCTCAGTGGAAAACACAAACATGGCTGCCCCCACTATGAAATTTGAAATAGAAGAAGAAATTGCACTGTTTTACCTATGCCTAGGTGGCTTTTCTGTAATTATTAGTCTATTCCACTSAGTGATCAGCAGCCAGAGCAGTTCATTGTAATGGGCTCATATTAAGGAAAAGGAAAGAATATAGCCTAAAATTAGAAGGCTGGAATCAATGCAAAGTGACCTATGTATTCACAGATTCTATGCTGTTGCTCAACTTTAACCTAATTTAGCTGCCTTCTTGCAAGCTTGATGGCCTTGTAGGGCCAGGGCAGTCTAGAAGAGAGATAAAAATCCCTTCAACTAGGACCTTTTACTCATAATAACCAGGTCATGCTCCTATAGATACAAATGGATTCTTCCATGGTTTCAAATGAGCTGTCACATCTCTATATGCGTACTGACACCCATCAAAAATACTACTGAAATTACTATTTTACAGAATATCAAATTGAAGCCAAATTCCTCTTGTGCCAAAGAGGCACTAGCCTGCATGCGGGCCCAAAGGCCACAGGTTAAACTCACTTCTGTTTCTGTCTTGCCATGCAATGGTTTCTAAGGCAGATCTGAAATGTGAGAGGAGTTTCCAAGGCTCAGAGAGAGGATTAAAATCAACCAGCCAGCCCTGAATCATCAGATGCACATTGAGCACCACCCTGCCAGCASAAGGATGGATGCAAAGCATGCCAGGCTGGCTCCTGGCATCTCCTCYGCCTTCAAGGAGGCCAGGAAAGGGCCAGGAAGACAGAAAGGCTGTGGTCACCCTGGCTTTGCCCCATTACCTCCTCAGAGCGCACCAGGATTTTTTCCTCCAAGCGGTTCAGCATGCGTTCGATTGCGGACATGCGTTTGTTGAGCTCGTGAATCTAGAGGAAAGGAGAGAGCAAAGGAGTAGAGAGCTGACCAGCTACCACCACCAAGGCAGGGAGAGCAAAGCCCAGGGCACGTGCAACCAGCAGGAGACAGAAAACGGCGAGACACCATCACCATGGCCCGTGAGTAGTCACAGGCAAGGTGGAGGGCAGGTAGGGTTTAACACAAAAGAGAGGGTGGTGCAGGGACTCGATGTGCACCATGGGCTACAATTAACTCCAGAGTTAATGGAGTGTTGCCTTGGCAAARCGGTGCCTTGCTACGGGGACTGTGGGTCTGAATGCAGTTCCAGCCCTGAAATCACACTCCTCTGCATGATGCAGACATGTCAAAGGAAGCCATGGATGTACATGTTATGTTGCCTGTCAATTGGTGACCAAAAAAAGTATAAACAAACCAAAAAATGGATGAGGCTTAAAAACACCAGCGCTTGAAACCCGTTGGAGCTCCAAGGGGTGCATGGCCTCTCCTCAAATCTGGAAAACTCAAAGTAAACATCAAGCCCTTGACATGCTGCCCCTCTTCTCTCAGTCCCTCCTCCAACTGTGAGAGGAAAAAAAAAAAAAAGGCATGGAGGAGAAGGGAAGTAACCACAAACTCCTGAAAAAAAACAAAGAGAAGGTGCTTTCTATGCTCAAGAACCAATGAACATTTCTGTGAAAATTGCTGAAAAATATAAAAGGAAATTCTTTCTCTCTCTCTCTCTCTCTCTCTTTTTTTCCTTAAAGAAGAAACTTTTCCCAAAATAAATCTTTTTCCTTTGCATCAAACACAGGAGCTACAACTAATGAAAACATTGCCCATTCCATGCAGGGGCAGCACCAGCTTCCGCGTTGCTCCGGCTCTCAGCATCCGCCTCACGGTCAAAGGGGGCCGCGTAGCAAATACAACAGGTCAACCCCACAACAGAGAGACGTGAGGGCCGCGCTCTGCTCCTACAACACCTCCATCCGYTTGCTGGATGGATCTTCAGCTTACTCGAAGATGAATATAAGACCCTGACGCCCAGGAGAGCGGAGTGCTGTAATTACCATCCCCAACTGATTGTGTCATTCGCAGCATTAAACCTGCAGGCAGGAGGGGATCCAATACATCTGTTAAGAGTATGAGGGCATTGCTCCGATGATGAGGAGACAGCAACAGATCATCAACTTCCGAGCGGGACACGGCAGCGAGCACAGTTGCATGAGAGCTTCAGCTTCCTCCAGGCTACATGAACTTGGTCACAGCAAAATCTGTGCTAGGTGCCTCCTCCACAAACCCTCATCAGGGCTGGACCGCCCCACAGCGCTCCGCCCTGTTCATGCCCACAGTTACCTCTGGCTGTGTATTAAAACATCTGAAGTGAAGAAACGTGATGAAAACGCAGCCCACAAGGTGAACACTGGGTACCACAAACTCCCACCGGCTTGTGGGCAGCGAGCTCAGGTTCCCCTGCGAGGTGCTGCTTCCACTACCCAAAGCAACTGGGAGTAGCTCCAAGACCTCTAGGTGAAGGGTGTATGTGAAGGAGAGGAGCCAGGAGGCAGGAAAGAGAGAAGACCCAAGATGGGCAGAGCTTTGGACATGTAGAACCTCTCCGCTSCCTCAAGGTAGAGCAGAACACAAATGGCTTTGGAAGAGAAACTCAACCAGCAAGCAAGTGCTCTTCCAAGTGGCTTGGCTCTGTTCCTGCTGCAGCCAAAGACCTGGGTCTCTGCTGAAATCATAYGGTTTTTATGCAGCTGCAGGGTCCTACCCCTCTGGGCTCTTCACAAATCTTGTCAGGTTTGACAGCTTTTTTTTTCCTTCTTTTTAAAAACAAGAGTTTTAATACGTCCAGCTCCTGGAGTCACAGGGCTAGGGAACAGTCTTTGTTTTTATTCCCAGAAAAGATAAGTTTCTTGTGTTCAGGACTGCAAAGTGTGCCCTCCCTAGGGTTAAAACACAATCCAAAGCAGCCTAGTGCACACATGGTGACTTTCAGTTCAAACCTGTGTTTTGAAGAACCCACACGAAGGGCCTGGTGAGCTCAGGAGAACCCAGTCTGCTGCTCACTGTCCCTCCTCAGGCCCCCCATCCTGGGGAGGAAAGAAGGAAACCAACCCCTTTTGAGCCCTCCTCAGGTACACCAACACGAGTACTAGACCCAAACCCGTGTTTTCTTGTCTGCTGCAGAAGAATGATTTCCCTCTGAGTTTTCAAAGATGTTTTTGCTCGCTCTCATCTTCGGGTTGGCACCCGGCCTCTCCTCAGCCAAGGGCACCAGCGCTACGTGTGTTGCCCTGACGTTAATGGGCCAATGGGTGCCTGGTTTGCTCCTCGGGGCGAGGAAGRCTGTGTGGGAAGGTGGTTGCTAGCTGTAAACGCATCAGCATCATAAAGGCAGGAAGGATGARGAGCTATTTGAGCTAATGAACAATGTTGGCATGAGAACAAATGGGGTTAAATCGGGAATTAGGAGCTGACTTGCAACCATTAGAGTGACCAGCTTTCCTGACAGCCTTCAGATGGGTGAGATGGATGTTGCACCAAAGCATGCTGAAGCACCCTTAGGTGAGGGCTTGCCCAGCTGATGACGGAAGTCATCCGAAGCGTTGGTAGGAATTTGGCCCCATTTCCCCACTGCAAAGCACCATGTGCATTTCATGCCTAACGTACCGTGGTCTCATTAAGGACATCCACTTACTGCTGACTGGAAAATGAGGAGCATTTGCTCATTAAAACATACATTGAGAAAATAACAGCAGAGGAAAGATTATGGATTACCCAGAAGTGTCCACCAGCAAAYGCAGAACTACCAGCTGAGGGCAGAAACCAGCACAGGCTTTTCCCACATTATCTGTGTAGCAAAACACCAGCGTGAGTTCTGCAGCCTAAGAGGGCTGAGGGAGGCTTTGTGCCATGCCAAGCATCCTTAAAGGTGCCACCAAGAACTCCAGGTCCCTGCTTTACAATTAAAGCACATGCTCACAGCCCTTCAGACACCTTCTCTAGACAGCTCCTCTATTATGATTCAGGAGAAGGATGTGACAAGTYGGCCTGACCCTGTCCTAGCGGGATTGCAACACTCTCCACACTGCAAGAGAAAAGGATCTTGACGCTRATTCAATATCCCTCTCCAAGCTTTGCTCTGATCATACAGCACCAGTACATTCAATTGAGAAGGGTCTTTTTGGGGACATGGCAAACTACAGGTGACGCACAGGTTAACAGGGACAGGCTGGTAAATCAACAGTACTGAAGGYAGAGGTTGTTATTGCAGCAGTAGGTGCAGAGTGGAACAACAGTGCTCGATTTTCCCTTTGCCACGAACACGGTGGAAGGAGGGCAGAGCTCCAGAGTATTTCTGCACGAGCCTAACAAGGCAGAGTGCTGCATCCAGTGTGCCACCACTGCTGTTGCTTCTTCTCCGAACCAGATAGCACTGTCCTGCACCTCACAAACAACAAGCACGGTTTGTGGTCACCAGCCTGGTCCCACAAGAAGTTTAACATCTGCTGGGTACCTGATTTCCAGAGGGGCTGACGTTTTCCTGGGAGGAGGCTCTGTTCCGGCGTTTCACGTAATGGGATGCGTAGCTAGTGAACTTCTGGGGCCCCTTGGCRTCCTCGTCGGACGTGTCCATATCCGCAGAGTACGGGGACCGAGGGTGCTCGTTCCAGGGGCTGCCTTTGGGGAGAGAAGGCTTCAATACAGAGACACAAGAGATTCATGCCCAGAGTTACCTCTAACACTCACAATTACTGCTCCCCAACAGGAGGCAGGAGGAGTCTGGCCAGAGGCACCTACCAGGGTTCGYGTTTCTTTCCAGGCTCCATCTCGGCGTGTTGACCGTGAGCCGAACCTCCGTGCTGAACTCCTGCTTGGGAGGGCTCGCGCGTGATCCCGGCTCCTGCGGGACGGGGTGGAAGGCCGATGCCAGATCTGCCTCCTCAATCACGGACTCCTTCCGGGAGGCATCCTCAGAGGAATCGGGGAAGTCTGGGAAGGCCTGAGAGACAAGGATTCCTGCTGAGGAGCCATCGTTAGGATACTCTCCATCATTCCGTTGTCGAGCTACAGAGCCTAGTTTTGCCCTCTAATAAATGCATACATTGATCTTTCATAATGAAAGTTCTTAAAACTCCAGATAAAAACTACAGATTAATTTTTTAAGTGTTTATTTTAATCTTTCTGGTGAACCCCCAGCACTACCTATAGCCACTGCCAGGGGGCAGCGTTAAGTCWTATGAAATCCAGGCACTTTCATGCTCAGGCTGAAAAGCTTGGTCCTCAAGATCCAGCCTTTAAAAACCACCACGTCCTCTCTCTTATTAAAACAAAAACAATCTCATGTCCGTCAGGTAGTTTTGAAAACTCCAAACTGAATCCAAATGGTCTCAACAGACTTCAGTCCTCCCTCGCCTCATGTCAACTTTGGCAGCACGTGGGCAGGCTCAGGTAAGGAAAGAACAAGCCCATTTGTTTATCCCTAATTCTGACCAGCATATACTAAAGCATAAAAGTCCTCCTGCACAACCTTTAAAATTCWTTTTTTTTTGGTAGCTCTCATGAAAGGGAGGAAGACAAAGACAAAAGAAAAGTCTCTAATGTTCAYAGATTTCTGTGCCCCAAGTCGTCTCCTCCAGCATCCTGTCCCTCAGGTACCCTCACGAGGGTCATTCCAGCTCTGCAGGAGCTTCACACGGGCAGTGTGTGTGTCTGTCCCTTGATTCTGCTGCCAGACTATGCCCCTGGTGCCACCACATGGAGAAAAGGGCAAAAAACAGCAGAAGAAAAACATTTCCTGCTGCCATCAGCAGAGCAATCGGGAGGAAGGCCAGAGAAACCCTTGTTGTCCCATCCTGCCGCTCGTCCTTGCTGCAGATYGATGTCCTACTTCTGACTCAACCTTAGACAAGGGATTTCTTGCAATGAAAGAAAATACATCCAGGAGGGCAAGAGGGAAGGCACCTGCCCAAACCACCGTGCAAGCGATAGCTGGAGGAGGTAACAGAGATAACGAGGAGGGAGGGAAGAAGAAACGCAACGGCCCGCTGAGCTCCTGGTACCTGGAAGCCGTCTGGGCTGCTGGSTGCTGGCGAGAGCTGTGCAGACTGGCGGCGGGACTGAGCAGAGTAGTCCGAGTCCAGCTCAAAGTCAAAGGGATGAACAGACAGCAGGCGCTTGGTCTTGCGCACCTTAGGCAGCGTGGAGGGAATAATCAGCRTAAAACCCGGGGGATCTTGGAGAACGGGAGAGGGAGGGTATCCGTTCTGCTAGTGGAGAAGAGGTGGGTATGGGCAGGAGCTGGGGCTTTCATATCTGTTAAGGACCCCTTGGCTGTCAGGACCAGGCCCTTCTTTTACAGAGGGCAAATACCTGCAGTTTCACAGACTGGCTGTTTCTACACAATGTGAAGGGGGTCATTGCTGATTTTGAGCGAGGCACAGAGAGCCACCACCACCACCATCACCCAAGGAAGACCGAGGGCAGCAGCCGAGGGCACAAAGCTGGGCAGAACAGACCTCAGGTGGAGACACTCACTCTGCTGTAGCCCTCTGCTTCAGCTCCGCGCAGGACATCGTCTTCGTTGTCACTGTCATCCCCCGTCCCACCACTGGTGGGCAGCTGGCATTCACCTGGAGGAAGACAAGGGCACCACATGTGTAGGTGACTTCAGCACCCTCTTTCCTGGCAGTTTTCCCCTTGGGCACACCTGTGGGTGAGGTTGCGCTTCTTATCTGGGTTGAAAGAGGCTGGATAAGGAGTATCTAATAATATTATTTTTCCCCTCTCCACATTCTACAGCATGGCCAGCAGGTTGCATAGCTAAAGAGATGGGGAAAATGCATGGAAAATGGGCAGTAAATTCCCATGATAGCCTCATCATGGCCTGGAAGCTAGTGGCCTTTCTGGGGTGCAACTTCTAGGCATCAATATCTATGGGGAAGCACTTGACCTTGCAAAAGCTCGAATGGGCTCTCACTGCTTCACCTTCAAGCTCTGTCCCTCATCAACACGGAAGTGACCACAGCAGGAGCCTGCCCCTCAGGGACCACCCTCAGTCCCCACGGCTGGAGGCCATGAAGAGCCAAAGCCCATAAGAATCTACCTTGGATTTGAAACCTGCTGCAATCCTCTTTTAAAGAGCAATCCCAAGAATAAACTCACTGTTAATATCTGGCAGGCTGTAAACTCTGTCATGAAGACCTGAATGCGGAAAAAAATGGGGGGAAAAAATATATAAATACATTTTCTCCAGGCACATCACACAGAACAAGTGTCTGAGCTAAAATCCACTGCCCTGCCAGCACGAGACACCACTGGCAAGAAAACTCAGCAGTGGTGAGGGCAGAAATCAAGACTAGCCACGTGCAGAACCTGATTAGCCACAGGCAGCGTCGAGGAGGAGGAGGAGTAGGAGGAGGAGGAGAGCTTCAACACCCGAACAGCGTTGCCACCCACCGACAAGCGGACGCTGGGGGTGACACCTCAGTGCCGGGCTGCACCCGCAGCCCCGGGGAAGGGCTCGCTGCAGCGAGGGGCAAACCCTGGAGCGCYGCGGGTGCCGGATGCCTCGGATGGGGCCGCGGACGCCGGCAGCTCCTCACCTGGCCGCAGCCTGCCGCAGAGCGACTGCAGCACCTTGGCGCTCCCGAAGCGCTTGAAGCGGGAGCGCACGTGCTCGTAGTACCACTCGAGGGACCCGATCTTCACAATCCTGCGCGGGGAGGGCAGAGAACACAGAGGTGACGCAGGACACCCACGCATGCCCACCGCGGGGAGCGCAGGGCCCTGAGCAGGCCCGTGTGAGCGCCGGGTACCTGGACARGCGGCAGGGATCGCAGACCCAGCCCTGCTCCTTCTTGTTGTAGCGGCTGCAGCCCTTGCAGGTGTAGAAGTGGCAGTCCAGGCACTGCCGCTTGCTGTTGAGCAGGAACTTGAAGGGCTGGAGGCAGTGCACGCAGTGGGTCTCGTTCAGGTGGGACTGACGCGTCAGGAACTCCCTCTTGCTGCTCTCCTTGTCGATCTTGCACTTCAGCTCCCTGCRGGAGACCCCCAAGCAAAGCAGGGGYRTCAGGGGAGGGGATGGGGACACAGGCACAGAGTATGTCCAGCTGCAGCCTTGAGTCCCAATGTTGCTGCTGCTCTCACTGCTGCAAACCTGCAGCAACGCCCTGGCACCGACTTTGACATCGGCGCATCCGCGGCCAGGATTTCTCCACTGATTTTTGGTTTTTAGGTCACCCTGGGTGCTTTTCCCAACACGGTATAATCCCACCACTYTGTGCAACCTCCCACATGCTTGATCGTGGCAGGGAACTAACCAAGGAACGACCCCGAGTCCCCRATGGAAACAGCTGCGGGGCAGAGCTAATTTGGGAACATGCCACAGGTTAAACGAGTGGAGCTGAGCAAAGAAGTGACTGTGGGGCTGCAGGTTCAGCGCAGGCAAGGATCTCCCGCTGTGACGTTTGAGGCACGATTTGGCTGTGCTGAAATCCGTCTTGTTTCACCTTGCATGATACGGACCACAAATGCCAGGAGTCCTGGCAGAGCAACTGCTCTTGCAAACACTCTGGCCACATCCCAACCCACTGTGACCTTTGAGCCTGGAGCCCAGCCGGGAATTAAAAGCTTTTCTGGACTTCTTAGCAACAAAAAGCAATCAGAGATTAAAAAGGACCTGTCAAGCAACTGTGCCAAAAGACCCAACCAGAGAACTCCCTATAGGTTGGAAAAACCGGGCTATATTTGCAATGCCCAGCTATGAGCTTCGAAAGCAGCTGCCTGACGCAACTTGGAGGAAAGAAGAGAGTCGCATGGAGCTTCACCTAGGGATCTCATAYCCGTCATGAGCAGATACATCCAAGACCTTCAGGGCTAAATTCAGCAGCGTTTTCTATTGAAGGCAGAAGCAACACGCAGCGAGGTCGGGGCTGTTCCAGTGGGAGCAGCTGCAGGAGGTGCCCAGGAACGTCCAGCTAACGGGGGCGCCTTCCAAGAGCCCGCGCTCCCGGCACCCTAACTTGCCTGGCTAGCCAGACCAGGTCCCCGCGTGGGTTCAGGCCAGGACCAGGCCTGCAGCAACAGCCGGGGACAGCTAAAACACACACTGCAAGCTACGGAGCCTCCAAACCGAAGGCAAGGACCTCTCGCCTTGCCTGAGGGCTATTTGTTCTCTGGGCAACGCACTGGCTCAAATATGTTTGTCTTTGGGGCTACAGTCTAAAGCCRGTATTTGACTTGTAGGGAAGGTCCTAGAAGGCTTGTTTTCTGTAGAGGCAGGGTGAGGAAGCTGCRTTTTCCAACAATCAGGCCCACGAACCTCAAGCAACCAGATGGCTTCTCAAGGTCTGCGCCCTGTCTGGTCGCTGTGCCGTGGCTAAACCTTCCTCTGGGGCTTCCCAAAGGAGAGGGGGTGACCGAGGGTCAGCAGCATCACAGCTGGATTAACCACGCCAGCTCAGGGGGCCAAAGCTCAGCCGACCTGGAGCACCTTCCCCCAGCACCCCGAGGACGGTCGGGGAGGTCCCAGGGCTGCTCACAYGGAGCAGGAGGCTCCTGGCTCTGCTCCTGGGCAGCTGCACGGCAGGGGTATAATCAGACAGAAAATCTCCGTTTAACCACGCATGCTCATTAGGGCTGAGCCTYCGCTTTTCCCCTGGGAAGACTTTCCCAAGGCGCTTGCTGCCAGCGCACTGGACCGTGCTCACTGCACCCGGCGGCGTCACCCACTGACATTAACAGCCGCGGATCCAGAACGCGTAMAACCAGCACAGGGACTGCAGCGGAGCCCATGTTTTATGTTTAAACAGGTGCTGCAGGYACCTGACGCGGTGCCCCGATCGCAACCCCGTCGAGACGGCAGCGCTCGTGCCCGAGGATCAGCAAACAAGCAAGGACGAGGAAGCGCGTTTCCTGGGGACACTGCTCGCCTTTGAAGGTGGATCCGTGGTTTGCAAACAGGTCCTACCTGGCCATGGCTTTCAGGAGCCACCCCGAAGCTCCGGCTCGTCCCTCTCCACTCGGGCTCTTCCCGGCAGCGTCCGATCTTTCGCCAAACTGCTCTGTCTTGTTCTCAGAACTGGTCAGACCCCTCCGCCCCCCGCTTCGCCAACGAGAGTTGCCAAAGGAAGGACGAGCCTCCACCCGAGTAGTTTGCACACCGGCCATCGCGGCGTTTCGCAGGCACTGTGCTCCTGCTTGCATGTCAATGYGGCGTCGGGCCGGCCAGAGCTTTTGTCCTGGAGCCAGGAATGGCTTTTTGCAAAGAAGAAAGCTCAGAGGGGGCGCRGGGAGGAAGAAAAGGGCCGAGGAGGGTGGCTGGATGTTCCTCCAAGGCTTGCGTGTTGGGACAAGCCGAGGAGAGGAAAAACAAGTGCAGAGGGGCGAGCGGATACATGCAAGCAGGTCCTTGCACGCCGAAGGCCAGTTGCATCGTGTCCCGACTTGTTGCAAGCAGAAAAACGCTCCCTGTCTGGCGTGGGAGAGCATCTCCCACCCGGGGACCCGCCTGGCAGCCTGTGACGGGCGCGATAGCAGCCCCAGCAGGGCACGTAGGCAGGGCCCGCCGCTCTGCCGGGGGCACAGCCGTGTCAGCTCCCTCCTTCCCCCCGGGCGMGGCTCGGGGACGCGGTGCAGGAGACACCCGGCCCTGCTGGGTAATCACGTCTGCGTTTGGAGGACACCCTCGTCTGATCTGCGTCCCGCACTCGAGGGCTGCCGGCAGAGCCAAGGCGGCAGACGGGGACGCGGAGCCATCTCTGCCGCCCTCACGGGCTGGATTTTCTGGATCACCCACGAGCTCCTGTGCAAGCAGGAGCACGAGGAAAGCCCCATGATGCGGGGCTGTGAATCCCCCTTGGCAGCAGAAGGGGCTGTTCCCTGGGCAGCTGTCACCAAAGCACATAGCGAATGGCAGAAGTAAGAGCTGGAGTCTCCCCTCATGGCCTCACTTGCCATGAAAAGTTACTTTTCCTCGTCATTTTTTCCCCAAAACATTGATTCCCCTGGTGAGCCCAGGACACGGGCCCTTCTCCCCATCAGAGTTACCCGGGAGCTTGCTGCCCTGTGGGGCGCCCGGTCTCCCAGCTCCTCCRTGCCAAACCGGGCGCTTCCACTGCATGGAGAGGCGTCCCCGGGCAGCCCGGCACGGGAGGCTCCCTGCGGACGCTGCCCAAGGTCTCGCACCCACCAAGGAAACAAGCTCCGAAATGCTGACGCCTCCGAAACACGGCTGTGAAATGAGAACGACTGGCCCTGACTTCGGCCCTCGCTCAGCAGCAAACTGCTAATCCAGCAAACAAGGTATAAAAGGGCACAGGTTCCTAAATCAACACGTAGCACCCGAAAACAGCCGGACAGACACCGGCCTGAAGGATTTAGCACATTTAATACGCTCACCAGAAGAGAGATCCCCACAGTGTTTCGCATCACATCTGAGCTCTTCGGTTGCCCTGACCAGGTTTAGAGGCTGCTCGGATGCCAATATCCCATGCCAAGCTCAGCCCTTGCCCGCGCCATTCCTACGGCTGCCTCCCGCTCCTGCCGAGCYGCCTGTCCAGCTCTCAAAACCGGGAGCGAGCTGGGCTTGGCRGAAGGGCTGCGCTGCCTGACGCAGCCCTGGAGCACCAGCACCGTGCTCCCATAGTGAGGAAAGCTTAGCCAGAGCCCAGCAGGCTCCACAGGGATGCTTAAAATTAACTTGAGAAACTTTTGAGTTCCAGGGTATCATGAATGCGGATGGGGAACCTTCGCATGCCGCTCAGCAATGCGATGGGGCCAAATCTGACGGCTGATCCCCTTGGTGAAACCCACCCAAGCATCACAGCCAACTCCAGCCCAGRCATTTCCTCCCCGGGGCCGGGGAGCCGGACACAGCACCCGTGGCAGCAGGAGCATCGCCGGTACCGCRGGGATCACGGCGCCCGAGCCCCGGGCTGCTCCTGCTCTCCCAGAGCTTCAAGCAGGGACCTTAGGTCTCGGCGCCGCGCGAGCCCGGGGAGAAGATACTCACTCGAGCCGCTCCTCCTCCTTCTTCCGCAGATCAAAGTCCCGCTGCACCACTTCCCAGACATGCTTGGCCTCGTCGTCCGTGAGCTTGGAGAGGTCCAGCTTCCTGCCCATTTCGCAGCGCCTGTGGGAGAAGCGCGGCTCGGGCCGGCCAGAGCACGCCCTCGACGCGGCGGCTCGTCCGGACACGGCCGGGCGCTGCTCCGGGAGCGAGAGCCCGCCCCGGCCAGGCAGGCGGCGGCGCTGGCCCGGAGCTTATCGGCGTCCGACCGGGAGAGCCGCCCTGCCTTGGGCGGGCAGCGCCGCGGGCGCCTCCGCGCTCCTCCGCCCGGCTTTGTGCCGCTCGGCCGCAGGTGGGTTGCAACCCAGCCTGCCCCTGGCATGGGGCGTGCGGCTCCCGGCCACCCCAAACACCCGCCCGGGCCTCCAAACYGCTCCCCGCGTCACCCTTCTCAGAGCCAATATCGGCGTTCACCCCTTTCCTAACCCCKCCCCAGCCGGCACCCAAAGGAAGAGCCAGAGGAACGGGACGAGCAGCGCTCAGGCAGGCTGAGCRAGCCAAGGTCGCCGCGACGGGGCCCTCGTCACCACCCAGGCTCCTGCCACTCGGCCACGCAGGGCTGGACATCACCTGCCCTGGTACCCCACTCCAAGCAGCGACCAGACTAACCTCTGTGAGCAGAGCCGGGTAAGGGCTTGGGATCCAGATGCGGACAAATTCGGGGCGGAAAAACCCAGTAGTTGCAGCTCTCACTGCAAGCTGGACGTTGGAGCGGAGCTGGATACCACAAATTGATTCCCCCTGCTGCCCCGCGGGCAGAGACACGACCCCCCCGAGCAATTAGGTTATTGGCAGCAGCGAGACACGCGGGTCGAGCTGCTCCTTATATAAGCGCATTTGAGAGCCTCRCTGCACCCGAACAGCAGAGCAGGTCAATAGATACTAATTAACATCACAAGGGGACCCTGTTCGAGAGCCTTTCGGGGCAAATATGCCAAGAGCCCCAGCGCCTGCGTTTGCACCAGGCGAGCGGCTAAGGGGCTGGTGGGCAGCGGCCAACGTCTTGTGACCGGTTGCGAGCCCCGGAATAAGGGAGGAGGTTGAATACAGGGGGGCCGAGGCGGCCTCCCGCTCAACCCGAGTGTCAGTGAAGCACCAKCAAGTGCCAGCACACCCCAGAAAGGGATGGTTTAGCTGGAAAACCATCCCCTGGGCTGCTTCCTGCACACAAGTCCACAGGATGAATCACAAGGGRCACGTTTTTCCCAGGAAAGGCACCCCGGAGAGCAGCACATCAGTCRGCAGAGGGAGGCTTCCCTTTTCCCTTGCAAAGCAGTTTGTGGAATTTTGCTGAAATTATCAGCTTCCAGAGAGCACAGACGCTGCCTCGGGAAGGAAAACTAAATCTTCCAGACCACAGCAGCTTCCCCATCACTTCTTCCTCTTACAAGCAGGCACAAARGCCCCCAGATCTTATTAAATCACATCCAAGAACAAAATAAACCCAACAGAACCACACCGGCACTGACACTAGTATCACAAGCAGAAAAGCCAGCAGAAAAGCCAGACACCAGGGTCTGCAGAGGTTGCAGATAAGTAGGGTGGAAGGGATGAGTCTAGCGTAYCCCGAAGCCTTTGACTTCAGCCAAGCTTGAGGCACCTGGATTTCTTCTTGGCAAAACGGGAGAGAGAAACATTACAAGCTAAAACGGGCAAGGATAAAGTTGGGCTCAGTTTGGAGATTTTGGTCCTGTCAGATAAAGAAACAGTGGAGTTTGTGCACATTGACCACCAAAGGCAGCTAATGGTCTGCTACGGACAACTCCGACCCACGTCCTTGCTCCCGGCGTGCGGACACCCCAGGCGCCCGGCCAGGCTGCAGGAGTTCCCGAAAGCCGGATGGAGTGGGCCCCGGAGCCGCAGGTCCTCAAGGCCGTCCTGAAGCCACGGGCAAGGYGGACACAAGGCCCTTATTGAGGGCAGCAGAGCAAAAGCAGCCCGGCCGCAACACGCGAGGCRGCCGGGAGCCTCCGTCTCTCCCTCCGCCTCTCCGCGGTCATCTCCGAGTCATGAGATTTCTCATGTCTGTGATCACATTCCTTCTCCCTTCAGCTTCTTGGCAGATTTATAAAGACCTCTTATCCTCTTGGTCATGCTAGAGCAAAACAAGCAGGGTACAACAGCAGGGTACAACACAGCACCTATTTCTGTATGCGACCCATCAGGCATCGTTACGGGTCTTACTATTAATATGACTATTTAATTATGTTACYGCGTGACCACATTTGATGTGGAGGCAGCCAGAGTGACTCCAACAGCCTTGCCCAAAGAGTTTGGTCCTCCAACATCTTTTGGTCAACTCTCACGGACAAAAATGCTCCGACTTTGGCTGCAAGCAGAAAGCTACAGACACGGAGGAAGAGAAGACATTTGCTTTACTAGAGCAAGACTGAACAGTTTCTCTTCTTGCCTTGGAAAGAATAGTAGTGAATTTCCCAAATTCTGTGCCTGAGTRCAAAGGGAAACGAGGAGAGGCGCCTACAGAAAGGCTGTGGTGAGGGGTCTCCCAGGAGCTAAATCTTTGCACAGGAGCAGACTTCTGCCTTTGCATTTCCACCAGAGAACTGGGTGAACTTGGACCTATGGCATTTGCAGAGATTGAAAGCATAAYGCAAGCATCTGACTGCTGACAGGTAGTAAAACACTTGGCAAAGGCTGTCACCTCCAAAGCTCATAGAACTCACCAAGGTAAACAGGAGCTGAACAAACACGAGTTAATCCTGTCTGAATCAACGTGACTTTCAGGCCACCTCAGACACAGGTGTTTAATGGACCGTTTCCTATTGCAGCCCAGCAATAACAGCTAAAAACACAGCGTATTTGGGGCTCAACAGATTGGCAGCAGCTGTGGGTGAATCCTACCTGCAACCTGGGAGATGTGGCTCCAGAAATGCTCAGAGGGTCAGAGCCACCAGGACCTGGGTGGCGTTTGCCACCAGTTTCAGCACTGGTGTTTGAGGGGGTCGTGCTGGACATCAGTAGCTCAAGACAGCTCAGGTGTGAAATGCTTGTGGACTAGGCCAGGAGCAGAAGTATTTCAAAGGATCACAAACGTGGAAGTCTTTAAAGACAGCTCAAATATACATATAACATAGGACATAGGTATCTTGTCCTGAGGCAAAAAAATGTGCTATTCTGCTCTGTTTTGTTCCCATTGACTGGCCCCAACCAGTTTACAATAAACTCTAAGGTCTTCATATTGTTTGACAATGATAACATGGAAGTTCTTCTGAAGACAAACAATCCTACCAAATTAACAAGAGATACTATTTTTCATTCTCTCCTTTGTCTTACCTGTTATTTATATGGTGACTAGGATGACAGCTTAGGTCAGGGACTGGAAGTAGCACTGTCCATATGGAGAGGAATGTGACAGAGGAGGTTGGAGGCTGTGGCAGCCACACTGAGAACCACGAACACCAGGGAAGACGCAAGAGGAAAATCAGAGTTCCTATCAAGCAAGGACACTAACTGGATGTTCCTGCTCGCTCAACCGGCAGCAAAGGTCTCCACTTGCCTAAGGAAAACCAGAGGGAGGTCCCTGGGAGTCAGCAGAGACAGACAGAGAGCAAAACAAGACTAAATGCTGCTTTGACGGTGCTTTGAGTCTGGGAAGAGCTGACCATTCCTGCCCCAAACAGAAACCCTTGCCAAGGAGCTCCTCGCTGCCCAGGAAGGAGCAGGATTTGCTTCTTAATTCCCCATGCACCCAAGACCATGCTGAGGAGGCGGGAGCAGGAAGGGGCTCAACATCATCTCCAATGCAAACCCTGCGACCCCCAAAATGCAGAGCGCCCTAATGCCAACTGCACAGACAGAACACCCGGGATTTTCAAGATGACAAGGCTGAAGGAAAGGCAGGGACCAAGGGCTGCTCCTTCGGCACGCCAGTGCAAACAAAACGCTCCTTGTTCACAGCCCGGCTGGCCAGGCTCCCTCCCCTGGAAAGCAGCCGACCATCCAGCCCCGCTCCGCAGAGGGGAACGCGCTCCCTTTGGCTTGCACAGAGAGAGGTGGCTCCTCGGGCACCCTCGGCAAGGCTTGCTAAGCAGGGCACCCGCGTCGCCCGCCCCACAGGACGCCGCTGATCTTGCCTGGCCGTTTGAGATGGCCCGATAAATCACGTGGTTATCGGCGCCGCCTGCGGTCACGAGCGGACGTGAGCGGCTCTTCTGCAGCCACCCGGGCTGCGCTGGCGTGGTTCGGGGCGAGTCGCATGATCSCCCGCCCGAAGCACGTGAGCTGCCCCGGGGCAACGCGCTGATGGGCTGGCAAGGGAGAGGCGAGTGCGGCGCCTCTCGGAATCGCTCGCTCCGTCCGGGGTGGGAGCTGCCACCCGGAGCTGCTCTTGCTGGAGGGCAGATGAGGGAAGGGGTAACGGGCTGGCCACGGGACCCAGCAGAGGCGGCCAACTGCATGGATGTCTCCAGACTCGAGCGGAAGCAGCGATGCCCCCTGAGCAGCAGGGGAGGCAGAGTTGGTGCCAAAGGATCCTCAAGAGAAGCAGGTCACCGTAAGCCCATCTAGAAAGCAGGTTACACCTAATAAAAGTAGATTTTTCTCCTATTAAGAGCCAAAACAGCTTTTTCTTGTAGCCGTTAGCACTGTTTTCACTCTGGGGTTTGCCCAGAGCTGGAGGCATCTGGGGGTCTCAGAGCCCTCCAGTCTCACTTGGCCACATGGGATGGCTGGATTGCCAAAAGCAGCTCGTGTGTGTGTGTGTGTGTGTGTGTGTGTGTGTGTGTGTGTTCAGAGACATCCCAAGTCAGAAGGGGCCCTTCCAAAAACCTATGGGGATGGGAAGGTTTCACAGAGTCGCCTCAGGTAGCTGACTTAGGACAAGGCCGCATGGAGGGTGCAGCAGAAGTGCAGAGCTTGGAGCTTGGGGAGATCAGTCCCATTTGCATCTTCCTCCTGGATCCCAGCAGACAGAGCAGTTTCCTTGTGCCACCTTGTGGACTCTGGTAAAATATACACTCGCCCAGGCATGGGAGGAATGCGAGTGAAAGAGGCATTTTTTGATTTAAAGAAAAAAGCAGGACATGCCTCCTTTGCCTGAGAGGTTGAAGATGTTCACAGGGAAGGACAGGGGCTCTCCAGAGCAGCAGCTGCTGTTGCTGGTGCCTCGTGGAGCTGACATGGAGATGTCTCCGCCAAGCCACGGACTTGGAATCACAACTGGATCCAGGGGTACGCTACCTTTTTGCCTGGTGGGCTTTGGGGATGGGGAAGACTCCTCATGGCTCCCCAAGGCTTTGACAGCCTCCTTGCACAGCATTGCAGATCGCTTCCCTCTTCCTTGGCAGGGAGGTCCCCGAGTGCTCCCTGGGTTGGGCATCACCAGCTGGGCCGTCGCTGGGAGGGGACGGGTTAACCCTTCCCTTGTAGCGTAGGAGAAGCCACGCTAGTGCCCCTGCTGTGGACGACAGTATGAAGGAGCCGTCATGCAGGGTCGGCATCGGGAAGCGCATCCTTCGGCTGCCGTGGGAGGAGGTGCCCGGTCCTGCTCCACCTCCTGCAGCTTCTTGGCAGCCAGGCCTGGACAGGAAGATGGTCACGGCTCTCCCTCTTCGTGCAGCGCGAGAGTCGCTCGCGCATATTTGAGTCCGGTGTTTGAGGGCTGCAAAGCAATCCTGGCGTTTGTTTCTCTTGGAGGACGGAGGAACACTCCTCTGGCTCCTCTGAGCTCTTCTTTTCTCTCCCACCCCCACTTCCAAGCGGAGCGCTCCGATTTCCGAGCTGTACATTAACCCCAGGAGCAGCCTCAGTGAGGAGCGCTCATCCAGCTGCAGTCTCTGGAGCAACCTGCTCGCTCCACCAACCCTGAGGAGAGACATTTCTACGATACCTCAAGGCTGCAAGCGGTGGTCTCGGCAAATCCAGACCATGACCCAAAGGTGGGAGCTTCCCCACGCTCCTTGCTTTGGTACTGCTACCTCTCCCAAGAGGACAACTTCTCCAGCTTCCCCAGACGACCACTTGGCACTTGTGGTGCCTCCGGGGAGCTGGAGGAGCCTCACGGGGTCTGGTGCAGGATGAACCATCGCGCCCCTCTGCGTGGCCCGAGCAGGCCTCGGGCTGGCACATGAAACACACATCGTGCCCAGATCTATCAAGGTAAAACATTGCTCTTCCCATCCAGCTGGCCACAACCTGGAGACGTCCTACGGGCTGGTTGCATGGCACCTCAGTGTGTGAACACTGCATCAACGCCCGACACACGGGGCACATCGGTGCCGTGTCCGAACGCGGTCGGCAGGAACGCCCTATCGCTCCCAGCCGCCCAGATCCCCCGAGATTGGACGCTCCGGAGCGGCTCAGCCGTGGGGCCATGGGGCCTCCTTCAGCCGGGCACCTCCTGCTCATTCCCTGAGCTGGGCTGGGCACGCAGACACAACCCCGGGGGTTTTTGTCTTGACCAGGACCCTGCAAACTTCTCTTCCATGAACCGCCTTGAGTGGCTCTCTTGCCAGGTACCGTCAACAAGGAGGTGGCCTCCTCACCCTCCAGAAAGCGCAAACCACGGAAAAGAAACAAACACCATCTCTAAGAGCCCCTTTATGTGTTTTTTTATTTTTGGAAAGTTCTCCCAGCCCTCGGGGAGTGCTTGAGACGGCCCTTTCTCCTCCCTCTTCCTTTGATTGCTAGAGAAGAAAAAGCCCAAGCGCTGTCCCATGACTGGTGAAGCCCAGCCAGGGCTGGCCTCCGACAGGGGAAAAACACACGTCTCCTCCTCTTTCCTTTTGGGATTCCTCATCCTAGCTGAGGAAAGGCCAACTTGGCACTTTTGTGAAGTGTTTAAAGTCATTCTGTAGCAGCCTGACTTGCTGCTTCAGAAAAAAAAGCAGATTTGGCCCTTGTTCTCTATGCATTTAGGTCCACCTTGTCCTAGGTAAACTCTCCATCCTCCTTCAGACGTCCCCATTAAAAACCTTAGAGCCACACTGACTCTGTGGGGATGGGGACCACGACTTTGTGGTGGGGAAGTGCCTGGTTTGGGTCAAAATGCTGCATTTGGCTCCATTTGCCACTTGTCTGTTTGGCCTTATCCATTGGGACGCGAGTCCTTTGGGTCCAAGCTCATTGCTCATGAGGAGTTTGCCTAGCACTTGGCACAACAGCTTAAAATATGTATGTATTCATTTATATCTATTATTTACACGTAYATAAAATATGCATAAAGACACTACAGTTCACCCGTGCCACCTGCGGCCACAGAGCCTTCCGAACCAGCAGCAGCTCTCTGGCCAGGCTGGGCTCTGTCTAGACTGAGTCCTCAAGGCAGGTCCATCTACCAAAGCAGCTCTGCTAGGAGGAGAACGGAGAGCTGGATCAGTCCTTCCAGGGAGGCGACGCACAAGTTCCCTGCAAACCCCCTCGCCTGCCCTGCGGAGGCACCGGTCCCAGCAGGGGGTTATTCCACACTGGATGCGTTTCCACGTTTCCGTGCAGCCCGACGAGCGGCTCCTTTTACCCAGGGCCTCGCAGGGAGCTGGCGAAGCGACGCGGCCAGATGTTTTCCTGAGGCCCTGCGGCGCGCGGAGGATGTCAGCGGCCGGCCCTGGAGGCTGCGCACGAGCCCGGAGCGGGTGGGGAACGCGCTGCCGTGCGCGCGCGGGACGTACGCGCCGTTCTCCGCGCCTCGCTGCACGTCCGCGGCGCCTTCTCCAGGAGGACGTTTTGTCCCTCGCCAGCTCAGCGCGGCCTGGGAAGGCTCCTCGCTGCCACCGTCCCTGCTGCCCACGCTGCTCTCATGCTGGTGGCCAGCGAGGAAAGAAACCCGCCCCCCCCCGGGGCAGTGTGAGACCTCACAAAGCAAAAACACACGGCAAGGGGCTCTGCGGTGGCCCTGGGGTTTGCTGGTGAAAGGGCACCAAGTTTGAGGGGTTAAGGAATAAAAACTGCTGCTGCTGCCGGGGTGCRAAAGCCTTCCCAGCCATTAGACTGCTCTGGTGGCCAGCAGGGAGCAGAACATGGGTTAACTATGGTCTGGGGGAAGAAACAGATGACAGCCCTCCGCAGTGCAAGGGAGGGAATCTGTCGTGTTATCACAAACTTGGCATTCACAGACAGCACAAGCTGAGCGCTCAGCCACACTGCGAGAGGAGATCAAGGCTCTTCTGGAGATGGCCAGAGAAGATCCACCCCTGCACTGCCGTGTTTGCATCTTTGCAGCCTCCCAAAATGGTCCAATTAAGTCTTTCTGCACCCAGCAAGCCCAGCATCTACCGGAGGGTTTAATGGAGAGCGGGCTTTAGGACAGAAGCTTGCTAAAGTCATCTCACTTATCAGAKGAGAAARACAGATTTGGGTGCCCCAGACTCTYAATGAACCTCCTACAGAGATGGAGAAGGGTGGACAACCCTCTGCAAGCTCAGGATGAGCCTGCAAGAAAGCCACAATCCTGCAGCAAACCTCACAGGAGCTGCCCGCTCGGCCGAGCGACCTCCTTGCCCACCACGCACCCGGGAGGGCTGTGATGGTGCCAGGTGCCCGTCTGCAAGCACCAAAACGTCTCCTTTGCCCCACACTCCCTCTCTCCGCCCGCCTCCTCCYTAGGAGCGTCAACGGGGAACTTGCACGCTGGCCAGCTCATTCCTGCACCATGGGGAGCTAGGGCCACCCGCTGGGGCTTTGCTGCCCCCCGGGCTCATTCCTCCTGGGTTTCACCTCTCCAGGTGCTCAATCCTTCCGCAAACGGTGGCCTTTTTTTGGGGACAAATGTGTCCTCGTTCAACCTTGGGCAACTGATGCGGCTTTCGCGTGTCCTCCATTCCAATGAATGAATGAAATGTTTGACCGAGACCGCATTAGTAAGGCTGGCACATTCGCCAGATCCACGTTTTACAAGGAGAGCTGAAGGCTGTTTTTCCGCTACCTCCTGCCACGAGACCTTGGAGAGGGTGGTAAACAGCAACAGTAACCACGCAAGCCTTCCCCACCTCTTCCTGCCCCGGCACAGGTTGATCTTTCACATCCCGGGATATCCCAGGCGATGGGAAGCTGCGACACGGCTCCACGTGGGTCCCACTCCATGGGCATGTGCAAGAGCTGGTGGTTGCCCAGAGGGGACCAAGATCTGTAGGTGCAAGCCGGCAATGCTGAAAAACTGGTATTTGGTCAAAGAAAATCCATCTAGGCACTGATTCACGTGCATTTCTGCTTCAACACAGTTGGTAGGTGACAGCGGTTTGCTCCTTGGCGTGAGAGGCRTGGAAAAGCCCTTGCAACAGGAGGCCTCCTTGCAAGATTTAGCTGGTGGGGCGCCAGCTTTCTCCATCTGCGCTACCGTCTCCCTCCGATAACTGCCCCAGAGCACATACATTCACACAATGTGCAGAGCTCTGTCACAGATTATTTTTATTACCTCTTCTGGGCTTATTGTGCTGCCATGATTTATGAGTGGTATTAGGGTCCCTCGGAAACATCATCTCTTTTAAGCCATTGCTGATTTCTCRAAAGTGAGATGTTTTCTAGCACGTGCAGAGCTGTGAGGAGCTCGGATTTGGGCCAGAGGACACACGGTGCAAGGCACTTCATGGACTCCTGCGTGCCCGACTCCCAGCGCTGGGTAGGAGATTTGCCCTTGGTCCCATCCAACCCACTTTGCAGCCAGCATCCCTGTGTCAAACACGATATTGAACGTAGTGCAACACGTCAGGGAGGCGTCGGCGTGCGGGCCACAGAGAAACAGAAGGTTTAGAGAAAAACAGCACCGAGAAAAGCCTCAGAAAATACTCCCTGGATCGCTCCCTAAGYGGAGGGGAAGCATTTGGAAGAAGGCAATGGCAAACCCGGCAGAACTAACGAAGCCCACGTAGTGCAAGCAGAACGATAATGCAAGCCGGGATGCAGCAGCTCCCTGCAGGGTTTGTGAGCAGAGATCCTATCCCGCTGGTGGTGCTCATGGAGCAGAGTTACAGCCAGACCGGCATGGCCAATGTCCCGGGCAGATTCCCAGCGTGCTGGGAAAGAGAAGAGAGGGTGACCCACAGCTATGGCAAAACTCGCAGTGGGGCCCGGCCGGGTTTTATGGAGGCGTCCCCTTCCTGCAGGGATATCGGAGGAGACGCCAGCAGATGGAGCTGCTTCCATGGATGCTCTTCCCGGCGCTCCTCCTCGGCAGGAGAGTGGCTCATCCCAACTAGGAGCACTGGGAGCAGCRCTCCTCGCCCGCCCCGTTTCCCTGGGAAGGAGCATTTGTGCAGGCAGCAGGAGCARGAAGAGGTGATGGATGGAGGAGCTGATCTCCATGCGGCCCCACACGTCCTGGCCGGCCGCACATCCCCATGGCTGGCTACAAAGATGAAGCGAAGCCTTTCAGCTGGCTGATTACGTCCCTAAAGCCCATCCCAGGAGAATCCGAGACCTCTCTTGCTCCCGTTTAAGGATTGATCATCATTTTAAAACGCTCTCCTCATTCTTTTGCTGCTGATTTTAATGATTTACTTCACACATAGCTGAAGTAAGCGTGCCGTGCATCTCTGTTACGGCTCTGCRTGACGCGGTGCGGGGACAGCGGTGTGTCCAAGGGCCGTGCTGGGCCCCACTTGGTTGAAGTACTTCTGCAGCCAACGTGGGAGGCCGTATCTGCTCGCCTTGAAGCCGTGTGTTTGTCCCAGCAGAGCTGAAGGCTTTAGCACAGACAGGAGACCTCCTTGGTGTCAYATCCCTGCAGCCACGAGGCTCAAGGCACGACTGCAACGTGTCACAGCGGTGGCAACACAAGAGCAAGGGCCATTGCATGGAGGACCCCTTGCTTACTGCCACTTCCTGCAGTGCTGGCACTGTCACTGCACTGCTCCTACCCACACCCAACAACTGCATTTTAAAGGAAAATCCTTTGGGTTGGAGCCCTGCAGCAACATGCACCTTCACCACAGGGACTTGGTCCTCTTAGCGGTCCCTTGCTCCGTCCACACTGCTGTTGCTGATCATGGGATCATTATGGTTGGAAGGGACCTTCAAGATCATTGAGTCCATCTGTAAACCCATCAATATCACACCTGCTAAACCATGTCCCTAAGAGCCTCATCTACAYGGGCAACGTTCCTTGAACGCTGCCCAGGATGGCGACTCCACCACTTCCCTGGGCAGCCTCTTCCAATGCCTCACCCCTCTTTGCATGTAGATATTTCTCCTAGTATCTAACCTGAACCTCCCCTRGAGAGGGATCTCTCATTGCTTCCCCACAGACCTTGCTGTGGTTCTGCAAGGTTTTCCTGCCCACTCATCCCTCGTTTAGCTGGAAATAAGGAGTGGGATTTATTGCGCTGTTGCAGGGAAGGGACTGACTTTATGTTGGACACCTTCTAGGGATGCTTGACTCGCWTCCTTCTGCGAGGTTGGTGTTCACATTTGCTCCTTAGCACAGTGAGGAAGCCAAGCACCAGGGCTAAAACCAGCTATTGCATCAGTTCAAGAGCTCAGCACTTCCCTGAAGCATTCCATCTATTCTTCATTTTTTTTTCCATGTGGCTAGTTTGTCAAATAGCACACAAAAAGAAAAAAGAAAAACCAAGAGCAAACATAATAAATCTCTATTTCAACCCACCAAAGAGGTTTTGGCCGTTTGATTCTCGCGAAACCATCTCCATTCCAGCCTTATAAGGACAYGAGCAAGGGTATGAGATAGGAATTAACATTTCCCTACCCTAGTTCTGTACAAACAAAACCTGATCCAAACCGAAACGCTGAAACCCTGCCGATGCCATTCCCTCCTTTCAGAGGCAGAGGGCTAAAAATACCCCCGGGGCTGCCCCATTGCCTTTCCTGAGGAAAGGTAGAAGGTGAAACACGTACGTGGGGGAGGCAATAGTCACCTAACTGACCTGGCACTTGTTCATCATTTGAGCCCGGCTCGGGGAGAGCGCTTTGTGAGCTTCTGCTCCGTTAAAAAACGTTATGCTGCATATACATATATATGTTTTAGGGAGACATACCTATGTGTGTGCATGCATATATTTATGTTGCTCGGTGTGTTGTYTATGTCCCTATCTCCTCTCTCCGAGGTAGCGCAGGGGGAAACAACCCCATGCCCTGCTCCACCCCTGTCAGAACATGCAAAAACTGCTGCATGCAAAAAGGAGATGAGTTTGTAAAGCTCCCCCCAAGCCCCTTCTCTGTCCCCCTGCACGGGGCAGACCCCAGGCAGAGGTGTCCCCAGGCTCAGCCTCCGTCCCGGGCTGCAGTGAAGCCCGGCGCGACTTGGCAGAGCCCTCGGCACATCCCGACCCATGGACCGAGCACTTCCAGACCCACGGACGCRCTTTTAAACACAGACAGGTCGGGGGGATCCACGCGCTTCCCMCCCTTCCTGATTATAGATAATAGTGAATAATATTTAAATAAAAAGGAAAAAGAAGGCGGCGTTTCAAAGGCGGCGGGGCCGGGCCGGGGGGGCCGCGGCGAGGACCGTCCCAGGAGGCGGTACGTGTGATGAGGCGCTCTGACCTCAGCCCGGCGAGCGCCAGCACAGGCGATCTGCATCTCATTTGCAGCAGCACCGGCCCCGGGCTCCAGCGCGAGCTGCCTCCGGTCCCACGCCGCTCGCGCCCGCCGCCGCACCGGGACTTTCGGGACCCCCCGCCGGCGCTGGGGAGGACGGCCACCACGGAGGAACGGGGAGGCCGAGCGCTGCCATGAAGCAAGGGTGAAGAGGAGGGCTTCGGTGGGACAGCTCTGGGAACAAGCAGCTCYGCAGGGCGGCTCGGGGTAAGTGCCRCTTCCCAYGYCGCGGCGCCCGGACACGGGGCTCRTGCCYCTGCTTGGCRCCCTCCTTGGCAGGGGGCTCCGCTTTGGGGAGTGTTCAAGGCGTTTCAGGCAAAACTGCTTCCGCGCTCGGGGTGCTCTTGGGTCAGTGGAAAAAACTCCCTGCAGGCGTTTGGGATGCTCGGGAGCGCGCCGCAGCCTTGCTCGTTCCCAGCTCTCCGGGATCCTACAGTACAGGTGCTCATTGAGCACCGGCCATCTGGCAGGGAATTAACACCAAGCCACTAATTTARACAAAAACGAGCAGGTTTATTTTTGGCCCTTTGGGTTGGCAATAGCCTTTGATGCCTTGGAACTACTGCGGCAGCTTTGTCGGGATGGGWCGGGGAAAGGCAAGGGACCAAGCGGGATGTGCCCAGTTGGGACAAGCGTCTGGCAGGACAAGTGGCCCAAGGAGGGCACGGAGCATCTACGGCGCCCAAGGGCAGGTCTGGCTAAGGACTTTCCCGAGGGATATTGGCCAGATGTGACCTGCAAAGGATTCTCCAAGCATGCCCAGCACTGCCTCCGTATCCCGGGTCCCTGCTGGCGCCGAGGCCTCGCTTCCCGGCGTGACCAGCCCTTGCAGCCAAGCGGGTTTCCTGAGCGAGCCCGGCGGCCAAGAGCCGCAGCGGAGGCGGCCCGAGCTGCTCTGGGGCCAGCAAACGCAGTGGAAAGCGCGGGGCTCAACCCGGCCCTCACCGTGATTCATCTCCCCCGCTCTGCGGAGGAAGGCTGCCAATTTTCCCCTCAAACTTCTCTCTACCCCCTTGCTTGCTGGTTAAAAACAAAGTATAGGTTGGTATTTGTGGCTGGATAATTATCRCGCTGAAACAGTACTCGAGCTCATAGCCTCAATCCACCCTCTTCATTGCCAAGAGGTGAATTGCGACCAGGGAGGCAATACCGTTTCGGGAACGGGAGCATAGGACGGCACGCACGCTGCTGCCCAGCATTGTCCGCTCATTTGGTGCATCCCTATCCCGTTCTTGGTGGGGAGGCAATCCCCACRGTGTTCCCTCTGTTCTTTTTATTTAACCACATTTGCAATTTCCCCCAATTTCAAGGTCAGCTAAACCAATTCCCACTGTATTTCTCTCTCTGTATATATACATATATATCCAAAAAAAGATGGCTTTGCTCTCAGCTCTGCCCCCAAGCCTCTCTGGGAGCAGGAGGGAAGGGACCACCGCATCACCCGAGCTGGCGCCAGCTCGGATGGCCACGCAGCTTTGCCCGCCCCAGCTTTGCCTCCCGCTCTCCGTGTGCTAAGGTTGGGGCGCAGGGAGGGCCCCGATGCTCCGTTTGCGGCGCGGGCTTTGCTCCAGGTGCCGTTTTCCTGCTGTGAATCACCAGTGAAGCGATGCCCATCACTTTTTCCAGCTCCAAGGCTCTGCCTGCCACACTGAGGAGCCCGGTTGTTTGGAGAGGAGCTGCCAGGCTGAGGTTACTCTCTATAAAGAGACATTGATCTTGGAGGGAGTTCCCCAATTTTTTCAGCAAATATTCTTTTCCCTCCCATGACTATTTTAACCTCAGCCCTCGGATGTGTGTGGGGGAAAAAACAGCCAGATTTTAAGCCAACAGCACAATTTTGGGATGAGAAATTCCCTCCGAGATGAGTGGGAATTAACCACTACCCTTCCCTCCAGCTCTCTCTTGGGGCGTTTGGCTGGGGGCAGTATGATGTGTTGCAATGTGTCCAACCTTCAAAGCCAGCATTCAGCCAAGTAGCACTATGGAAAACAACATGGTTGCAAATAATAATAACAAAAATATATAATAAAGGGAAGGCCTTCTGGCATCCTGGTTGTTTTTTAGTGCTGCGGTCTTGGTCGGTAGGAGGAAGCGCTTTCAGAAGCTGCCCTCCACCCAACCACCCTCACATTTTGAGGGCCATCAACACCAGAGGGCAGCAACATGAATGAAAACCCTTCAAAAGGGCTCCTGCAAACTGAAGGGGCTCCACCAAAGTCCTTGGAGCCACCAGTTAACCGAGGCTCCGTCCCAGGCAGCTCATCATGACACATGAGATGTCACTGAGAGTCCCCTAGGAACAGCCTCCCTTTTCCTCTCTACCCACCATATGGATGCATACATCCATATATAGGGACCCACACACCCTATTTTATATACATGCTGGAGCCATAGCCGCTTCCCCTCCTTCCCCAAGCCCAGCTGACAGGCATATGCAGCGAATCAAAGTGATAGGCAACAGCTGTAGTAATTTCTTCCTGCCTTTTATGTTTAGCTTTCTCAAGCCCAGTCATCTGGTTTGCACTTTTCTGAGTAATTTCAGCTATACGCTCGTGAAAGAGTGAGGGGTGGGGAGGCGATTCGAGAAAGGGGATTTCATTTCTCAAATATGAAATTATGTAAAATGTCAAACTTTATGCACAGGGAAGTATGCAAGAGGCAGAAAATAGCTGCCGGGGAAATATTTAAGGAAATCACTTCATTGCGCCCGCGGTAGAAGCGATTGCCTTTTGAAAGCATTATTAGGACCAGATGGATATCAACTGCTGAAAGCGCGGCCGCCCTGGTACATTAAGGGGTCACTGCACATTATATGCACTCTAGGCACACATAAACCTTCTGATTACCAAGCACTGTGTGAGTTAATCTTCCTGCACGTGAGTTATTAACACACGAGTTATTTCTTCGATAACAGCTCAGCTGCTCAGCAATCTGATCCCAAAGGCGCTCTGCACTTTTCAGAGCCTTTTTCAGCTTACAATGGTTACACGAGGAGCACTATCATGGCCTTCCCAAGATGGGGAGAAAACTCCCATGAAAAATAAAGTTCCCAGGAGGAAAGCAACTTGCCAGCCAGCCTTTCCTTTCCACTATCTTTGGACAGAGCTTGGCTCACCTTGGCTTTAGGCTTCGCCACACCACAGCTGGGGGCAGTTTTCCCCGTGCAAACCCTCCTTCCAGTACCTACCACCTTAAGCCTCTTTCTGGTCCCTTTATTTTTGTGCCATGAACAGCAACAAGCCAAAAAGAACAAAATGGCAAATCCAGCTCTCTAGCAGCAGCCTGTGAGGTCAAGAGTTAAAGCGAGAGAGTTATAACAAATTCACATTCCCATCCTCCTGCAAGCGRGTGCCGCTTCCAGCTTCTCCAGACCGGGGCGTTTTTGGGCCGTGAAGCGACATGAGCTAAGCCAGGCAGCCTCGTTGCTTCCGCACCACCTCCACAGCCCAAGCAATGCTTAATCCCAGGCACCCAAATTATAAACACCACGGCACTGAGAGCACCAAGCCCACTTCTTGCACCGAGGCACATGCACTGTTGACTCAGCCAAGCCAGAGCAGCAGCCTCCCAAATCAAAAACCACCCCAAAAAGCATCTTACCTCTGTAGAAACACTGCTGGCTTTGCTTCTCTTCCAGGACCATAACCTCTCTGCTCGCTAGTTCTTGCAGGTCTCTAACACCTTTTGCAYTGCCAGCAGCTCCGGGACTACTGCTTGGATCAGGAGCTGCTGCTGGGGTGGGAAGATCAGGGAGAAAATCTGACAGGGAACTCCTGTGCTTAAAGAACTGTCTTTTTCCCCTAAATATTGGTCAGAATATGCAGCAGTTCACCTCTTCCTGCAGAACTTGTCTCCCTCTCTAGTAACCAATTCAGTATGTTCTTGATGACCAAGATTTTATGACAGCTTTGGGCAYGGGTGTCATTAAAGACCCTCTCTCTGCCCCTAGGAAAGAGCAGCAAGAATCTTGGCTTTCATAGGACCCAAAATACAGGGTCCAGGGTTGTAGACAAAGCTCAGAAATGGAGCCAGAGGCCTCCTGAAGGCTCCAATGAAACAGAAGTCAAAGGAGAAGCAGCCAACTTATTTCTGCTTGAAAGATGCATCATATTTCTGGAAGTGGCCAGAACAAATAAAAGAAACCCAGGATAGATTGCTATTTTAATATAGGGCAATATGCAAGTTGATCTTGAGGGCTGACTCGTGACTCTTAGATGTTTGGGTTTGCCAGGTGTGCAAGCGAGCAGCCTCTCAAGCTGCTGCTGCTGCCCCACATGGACCTTGAGCTCCTTGAAAGTGGGTCTGGCCAAGCATAAGGACACTGCAGAGCTTTGCAGTCTGTAGACAGCCTTGCAAGGTTCTCCACAGCTGCTCAATGTGGAAAGTAAAATAAAAAAAAAAGGAAAAAAAAGAAAAAAAACCCAGATGTTTGGTCCTTCCCATCACTCACCAGCGAGGGAGTGACTCACACTGATTTATCTCCACATTTCAGGCTTTCCAACTGTTACGGAGGCAGAGGCTCGCTTGCAGGATAGATGGGACTCTAGGAGTTGTTAAATAGGATGATAATATCACTTCCTGCATGTCAGAAAAGAAATATGAGTGCTCTCACGGGGGACGGCACTTAGGCATAGGAATGAAACTTCAGCAGCCCACTTTGCCTCTCTCTATAAACCAGCCCTGCACTGAGATGCTCCAGCTGGGCTTTCGTGGGCAACTTTTGCAAAATCGTTGCTTTTTGCAACCCCCAGCCCTGTGCACCACAGACAGTGATGCATGTGGGTAACTTTGCTTTARTAAACGCTGTGAGGAAAGCGACAAAGCTGGAAGGGGAAATGAGTCCCACAGCCCATTTGGAGCATCTGGAAGAGCGGATATTGCAAACTCTTTCTCCTGAGAATTTTTAATTTCCAGCAGTTGACAGCACCCAAGTGGAAGTTTCAGACTCTCGACTAATCTCTGGGAAACAGAGAATTAATTCCCAAACAGATGCAAGATGCCTTTTCCTGAATTTTCAATCCAGATCTATTTCTGGATTGAATTCTGGATCTGCTTCCAGACACGCCAGCTATTGTCACTTCCAGGTGACAACTTCCAAGTGTACAACTTCCAAGACTCTGTTAGAAAACATGTGAGTCTTCTCACCAGCACTCACTTCTACTGTGTAGGACTCATTGAGTTGCTGGAGTTGGCAAGGCTAGTAACAAAAAAATTATTATATATATTTTTTGATGATGACCTGGTTAATAGTTTGATATATTTGAATCTCCTTTGATTCATTTGAGTGATTGAGCTCCTGCTGGTGAATGGAAAGCCCTAAATCCCTACATTTGCTTTGGGGAGGTTATCTCTTTTAAGCTAAGCAAGCATTATAGGCTTATGGTACGCAAGCTTGGAAATGAGTATTAAATAATAAATTGGCCAACTCTATGACAACAGATACGTAGCTTTCCTGGAGGAGACATCGTTTCAGAAGGTTTGCCGGGGAATCACAGATAAGAAAACCACACGAGTTACGCGTTGGCGGCGGCGCGCGGGACATTTTTCTTGGCATCCTTCGGAAATGTGATCAGCCAGTGCAGGTTATTCCACAGCCGGGGCCAGTTTTGCAAGATGCTTTCCCAAATACTCAGCATATACACTTCATGGGGACCTGGAATAACGAGGTTTCTCCTGGTACCTTTGTGATGGTAGTGATGTAGGTTGACTGCTCTCCTATATTAGAGGTGACCTCGGGGTCTCAAGTGCAAAAAGGAAGCCCCCAAAAGTGATTAAATGACTGCTGCATGAATGGTGGTTGCTCTTCCAAAGCCATGCTTGCTCACATAGCATCTGGCCATGCAGAGCTCGTGTGTTGCTGCCAAAGCTTCAGCAAAGCATCATAAAACTTTGTCTCAACATCYCTCTCTATCTCTTCCTTAGGTCTCACCTTTGGTGCTTGGAAAAAAAAAATATATAAGAGGAACCCAAAATAAAAGAGCAAAATGAGGAAATATCGACACTTGCCCCTCGGGGTGATACTCTGCCTCCTGCTCTCGGGCTTTGGTTGGCTCGACGCGCAGCAGCAAGCAGGTAAGAYGGGACCGCTCGACGCGGCCTCTCCTCCGCGAGAGCGCGACGCTCGTTTATGGCAAAACCTCCTCTGGTTTCCACGTGCATGTGGGTGCCCCGTTGTGATTTACGTGGCGCTCCTCAGCTCCCGGGCGGCTGAGGGCCCCCTTCCACCCGGGCTCAGCCCAGGGGCACGTTACCTTTTCCAAGCATGTCGCTACTCGGCGCGGCTGCCTGGTGATGCTCGGCGTGCCTGCCGAGGCGGAGGGCTCGTGTCCAAGGCCCCTGGCCAGCTCTCTGCATCCCTGGGTGATGGAGGAGCCTCTTGGGGTGACCTGTTGCTCCTTTTGCATGCACAGGAATGGGGGAAAACAAAGGGCGTCTTGCAGTGAGAAGAGCGCTGCCGCCCCACGGCAGGTTTTAGGAGGACACGTTGGCTCCTCGTGGATTGCCACCTCTGTTGTAGGGAACCAAAACACATAGAAAAGCCAGGCTGCTTCAGCTAGGGGGTCCCTCCTCGCTCAGATACCACCACCAAGCCAGTGAAAGCACCATGGGCGACCTCGGCGCCCAAAGCCCAGCGAGGCCACTTTGCCCCGTGCAGTCGCATATGCGTTCTTCCTGGCTCGGGGGTCCCGGAGGAAGGAAGAGGCGGCATTTCGGGGAGGGCAGGTGGCTGCGCAGGACGGGGTGCATGCTCTCCTCACCCGCTGGTGCAGAGCTCCCCACTGCCCGGCCCCCCAAGGCGTCTCGGCTTGCTCGGCACGGTGGAGGGAACACGAGTTGCACTTTGGTGAGGAGGCCGTCGGAGGGATGCTTGTGCTGACCTGYAGAAAATCCTAAACCCCGATCTGTTTTTTTAAAGCTGGCCAACCCGTTGCTGTGGCTGATATAATATTTCTAGTGGATTCCTCTTGGAGCATTGGCAAGGAGCATTTCCAACTCGTTCGAGAGTTTCTGTATGATGTTGTAAAAGCGTTAGATGTGGGCGGAAATGATTTTCGCTTTGCACTGGTCCAGTTCAGCGGCAACCCCCACACAGAGTTCCAATTAAACACGTATAACGCGACCCAGGACGTGCTGGCCCATATCGCAAATATGCCGTACATAGGGGGAGGCACCAAGACTGGAAAAGGATTAGAGTACCTAATCGAGAAGCATCTCACTAAAGCTGCTGGAAGCAGAGCGAGTGATGGCGTTGCCCAGGTTATTATAGTGTTGACGGATGGACGATCCCAGGACGATGTGGCTCTGCCGTCATCCGTCCTTAAGTCGGCCGCTGTAAACATGTTTGCAATCGGAGTGCAGGATGCAGTGGAAGGGGAATTAAAGGAAATAGCAAGCGAACCCTTCGATATGCACCTTTTCAACCTTGAGAATTTTACTGCTCTCCACGGCATAGTTGGAGACTTAGTGGCAAGTGTCCGTACCTCCATGACTCCAGAAAAGGCTGGGGCCAAAGGACTGGTTAAAGACATCACAGGTAATGGCCAACTGCTGTGCTCTGYGCCGTGCTGATAGCTCCGATCAGCCTGGGCGTGCTGGCGTCGTGCTGCCTGAAGCCGGTGTAGGGCTGGACTGAGATGGACAGTCTGAGGTCTAAAAACAAAGGTTTGAAGCATGTGGCCATGGGTTTGCAAGCTGAGCTGAAATCCCTGCCAGAGCTCTGAGGTCTTGCCCTTAGGAGATAGCGTAGAGCCCCACAGTGGCCAGTGGTGGCTGCAGAGAGACACATAAGGACACCTCTGTCCACCCAGCACGTGCCAACATCCCAACCACGTACCTCAGGGTGTCAATGGGGCCGGGCAGTGCATTTGCCCCACAACCTCATGGCCCCTTTCGTTTCTGGCTGCTAAGCACTAACAGAGACACCCCAGCAATCATGAGGGGCCCTGGAGACCCTAGTTAGATCATCAGCACAAGGTGACTCTGGAAAGTCACCTTCCATTCCCTGCCCTTGGCCAAAGACAGCAGAGCTCACAGGCACTTGGAGCAGCCGGGGTGAAAACCRCCCTCACCCAATTGCTTTCCTGAGCTTGCCCGTGAACCTTGCACCTCGTCTGCTCAGAGGAGGTGTGTGGCTTCAGATCCCTTCTGCAAGGCCACTTAGGCACCTTCCTTATTAGCTGAATGACTTCCTCCAGGCAGAGCTGCAAATCTGCCCGCTCGTCACTCCCGACCGCTTTGGCTTCAGCGGGTCGGGGCTGAACCAAATTTGCCTGCCCCAATAAAGCCAAAATAAGCTGGTCTTCGTCTGTCCCTACTGTGCTTATGAAACCTCRGAGAGGCTGCGTTGTACTTTAGAGCAGAAGCCCGAGAGATCAAACCTTTCTTTTTACTCCTGAGGCTCCATCTGAAGGTCGAGAGCTGTCGGGGGCGGTGCGAGGCGATAGCGGTGTGACGAGGTGTGACATTAATCCCTTTGTGTCGTCCTGTCTGCTTAACCCCTCGCGGCCATCGCTGCATGGCCCCGGGCGGCTCGCGCGTGCTGCTGCGTGAGGCGTCCACAGGGCAGCCCCCTGGGCCCGAGCGAGCCGATGGCCGCGCCCGAAGGAGACGCGCGCCCCACAGAGCCTGCCCACGCGGCCCAACACGGGCGTTCACCGCTCTGATTGCGCACMCGCAAGCGACCAGCCAACCCACCAGCGTCCCGAGGCGCTGACGTCCCCCTGGGAGCTTGCAGGCCGCATCGTGTAGGTCTAGGAGGACTCGGAAACCCAGTTCCCCTTGGGGATGGTAGGCGCAGGTGTTTCCCTCCCCACCCAGGTAGCAGAATTTCAGCTAATCCAACCAGCGCAGTTTTGTCCCCATATGGTTCACAGTGACGACCTATAAAGCGAAACTATGGCTCAAAAAATGCTGTCCCGGGTCCTAACCACTGGAAGGGAGCACGTAGCGGGCYGGGCCTGGCACACGCAACTGCTTGCCTAAGCCTCCAAGAGGCTGTTTATTCAGCTGATAACTCCATGCAGCACCAAAGCGTGGAAAAACACCACGGCTGTTACGCCAGGAAGGAGCCCAAAYGTGAAGCTGAAACACAAAAAGAATAAATTTATACAACCCCATAGTATCACAGCGCACSGATGCTGCTGGTCTGTGACAGTCCCCAGAGCTGACTAGTGTGAGCACGGGCAGTCAGTGCGGAGTTTGCCCTGGTGTACTCGTYAGATCTGTCTGCCTCATCTCTTCGCTTAGTCGTATAACAAGCATGCTTTTATATGTCCTCCAGCACCGGCTTGTTCCATAAATGTGCACTGAAACACCATTCGTTTTTACAGTGATGACAAATTATCCAACACTCGTATCCGTTTCAGAGCYGTTTGCTCTTCTCTGGGAGCTGTGGCCGTCAGCAGGTCAAATTTCATTCCTCAGAAACACAGCCAGGGTGTCCAAACCAGAGCTGGATAAGACGGCCTCGAGATTTTTCATTGCTTTATATTGTTAAGTACAACACGTACAGCACAACCRAAACTGGCACGTTAAAGCCAACTTTAAGCACTTTCACAAGTTTTGATTTAGCGATGAAAAAGAACACCCGCCTCTGAGCTCTTTGCTATTCTTAACCACATTTACGTTGTCTAAATGACAGTGGTCACCGAGTTTGCCYGGCTCCGGGAGCCGGGACAGACCAGAGAGCCTCTTCCTGAATCTTTTGATGGTATTGAGGTGCGTGAAAACACCAGAAAAACAACCAGAAAAAGATGGTCTCTACCAGCTAACAGCCAAAAAAAAGGGGTAAATTCCTGTTCTGCTAACGTAAGTGCCAGTTTTGCTACTGGTTTCACCCACGGCTTTAAAAATCCCACCATTCAGAGCCGATTTCCAGGCTCTGAYGTGGCCTGTCAGTCACTTGCAGGCCCTCTCCAGCTTGGTGTGCTGCCAAGCACGGCCACGCTCGCGCTTCCCCAGGAGGGCTTCCCATACTGCACACAAACCAGTCCTGGGGATGCTGAGGGCCGTTGCTTGAGCAAAAGGAGGAAGAGCAGACACCAGGGCCTTTTTGGTCTGCTTCGGTAAGTCTCACAACCAAAAAACCATAATGCTTCCCTCTGATAAGCACCTTAATGCACCTAAAAGCTTCCTTGGGTGTGTACATGTTCTCTGTAACTGGGCACAACAAGACGGTTGGATAATTGTGTCATGACTGGTTTCATCACCCTGTTTTAACCTGATTCTGCATTCCTTGATTGAATATCCAGTATCTACACAAAAACCAGACCCCTCTAGTGGTAATCAGTGCATCCTTGTACAAAATGGCAGATGCAGGTTTTGCATGGCAAGGGTTGACCAACGGGAGGTCACCTCGCTGCACACTCTCCCTTGTGCATAAAGAGTAAGAACCCCAGACTTTCCAGTCGATCCTCAAAAATTCATTCAAACCATAATCACTCAAGGTAGAGAGAGCCGCTATGTTCAGCTGCTCCTTGGAAGCAAAGAAAAAAACCCCMAAAAAACAGCAGAATCGCAAAAGAAAGGCTGAAACTTTCCATGTATCCAGGAATYGCTGGCTGAAAGCAACATTTCTGCGTTCATGTTGCATTTGTTTCGGGATACCCATTGGATGTCATGAGGAAAACCTTCGGTGAAGGATTTTGTGCTCGACAATCATCTTCATGGTGAAAATCTGCTCTTTCCTCTCGGCTCTCCACACCTGCCCACACATGTAGACAAGAGGCTGGATAGTGACGAAATGGATCAAGGTTCCCACAAATTACCTTTTGTAAAGTTTTCTCCTCACGGTCCAGAAACGTTAATGCCCGTGTATCTGTAGCCATGAGCTACATGGGTTGTCCCSACATGTGATGGTCCCTCAGGAAGCAGATGCTGGGTCTGGTAACTCATATTCAATCAGAATGCAGAACTAAGAGGCAAATTTCACCTCCCTAAGTGAACACGTGTTTTGTTTGCTCATTTTTTGTGTTTCTTACTGGTTTTCCAAGATACATGTCAGAACACTGTACAAACTGCATGTAATCACTTGTTTTAATGCTTTCACCTTTTGCGTTTCTTTTTTTAAAGCTCAAGAGTCCGCTGACCTTATTTTCCTTATTGATGGATCAAACAACATCGGAAGTGTCAATTTTCAAGCCATACGTGATTTCCTTGTAAATTTGATTGAAAGCCTCAGAGTCGGAGCTCAGCAGATACGCATTGGGGTGGTGCAGTATAGCGATCAACCCAGAACGGAGTTCGCTCTGAACAGCTACCCCACAAAGGCGGCCGTTCTGGCTGCGGTGAAGGCGCTTAGTTTCCGCGGTGGCGAGGAAGCTAACACTGGTGCTGCCCTGGAGTTTGTGGTGGAGAACCTCTTCACCCAGGCGGGAGGCAGCAGGATAGAGGAAGCGGTGCCGCAGATTTTAGTGCTGATCAGTGGCGGAGAGTCTAGTGATGATATCCGAGAGGGCTTGTTAGCGGTGAAGCAAGCTAGTATATTCTCGTTTAGCATTGGGGTCCTGAATGCTGACAGTGCAGAGCTGCAGCAGATTGCCACTGATGGAAGCTTCGCATTTACTGCCCTGGATATCCGTAACCTTGACGCGCTTCAAGATTTATTACTGCCAAACATTGTTGGAGTGGCCCAAAGACTCATTTTGTTAGAGGCCCCAACCATTGTTACCGAAGGTATGTATGCCTTTCTGGACTGTTGCATTTTGATGAAATGAATGCGCTTTTGCACGCTTAAAAGGGGGAAAAAAAATATGCAATGCATCTCTYTGGTTCAAAAAAATGCTCCTGGGGCTAACGTACTGAAACTGGTTTGCCCCGTTCCCTTCCCTTTGGGGAACCACAAGGTTTCGGAGCAATAACTGGCATGGCAAGGAGCTCGAAAAGGCACGAGCAGCGCATGCATGTAATTGTTACTGTGGTATCTAAGCACCCCTGGAGGTAAATGCTGCAGCATGTTCAGCTCTAGAAAGATTTATGGCATGTAAGCTTACACTATTTGTCAGTGGACAGTGCCGTCAGAGTCCACTGTGGAATTGGACTGGGGAAGCTCATAGGAATGTAAAAAGAATCCCTGTTTTGAAGGGTTAAAGTTAGTTATGATCTTACTCAGCCAGCAAAATTAACTGCACAGCCAAAACAGTGCATTATCCTTGCAGAAACRGTGCAGTCCCATCCAGAAACCTGTAATGTTGAATTTAAAAGCAAAACAGCCCTTATTTCTCCTGGAAGGCAATCCTTGCTCTGCTAGGTCCTCTTTAGCCCCAAAATTGAGCACGTTTGCAGCTTTACTCAAGAACCAGAAAGYGTGGCTGTTGATATTCCACTTAAATCGCTTACTCGCTTTAGGGCCTCGCCACAATTATTTCTGAATTTACATTAACTTGGATAYAACTGGATAACAACACCTAGTTATTACCTGCTGAATTTATGAAGGCTGCAGGTATTTAAGAGTTTCTCATCGCTAGTTTCACAACTCAGTTACATTTACGGGTGGGGAGCTTTACAAACGGCCCGACAGGACATATGGCCAAGGCCCCTGGGAAGAGCAAGCCTGCAGTCCATGCACATAATTACCAGCACTCTTAATGCAAACCACGTTTTTGGGGGGGCCAAATGCCAGTTTGGAGTTCTGTACATATTGTTCAATTCCTGATGTGCGTTGACATACAGAACTGCATTCCAGATGTCTCCCCTGATCTACGTCTAAACATATTCGCTGTGCCAGGGCTAACAGCAAAGGGAGCAACTGATTTAAAGGATCTTTTTGCAACCTTGTCCTGACCATTCTGGAAGAGTGCATAAAGAAACTTTGCTTATGACATCCCACAGGAACCATATTTAGCTAAATAAACTAAATATATTAAATATATGTCTACCTAAAAGCATGCATGGATGGACCCATGCAAGTCAACAGCAAACCCCCTTTTCTGTCCCCCTCCAGACTTTAATGGTATTTGAAGCCCTGTTGTAGAGGCCTTTGCAGGGGGCTAGAAGGATTTAACTTATTTTCAACGCTTTGAGCTTTTAAAATTGAAATACATTTCTCCTCAGCTATTTAATCAGGGAAGAGCAAGATTRAAAATGATGATGCATACTGTTTCCCTTGTACTTGGGTATTTCCTTTTCACAACACCAGCACATTTGTAGAAGGCGCTACAACAGCATCAACCTACAAAATCATATGCAGTCGTACCTCCTAAATGCAGAAGAAGTCAATCTTTTCAAAGCAGATTTACCTCCRTTGCCTAGGATAAATAGCTCACTACAAACACCTCTCTGCCTCCCTGCTCTCCTGTCCTTGTAGGTGATCTTGCATGACTGGCTTAGATTAGATGCCTCCCATAAATATAGTTGAGACATCARCTATGAGAAGGGAAGATCTTCAGGGCTGCATTCCCCCCGATATTCACTCCCAAGAAAAGGCAACAATTTTCAGATCTTTTTTGATCCCAAATCCTTTGAAATTCCTGGGATTCATCAGCCTCACCAGGCTCTGGATGAGCCTCAAAGARATATTTACAGCCTCCCCTCCTTTTTTTTTTCTCTTCTTTAATTGTGTCCATTGACATTAGCACCGCAGAGYATTTCCTCCTGTGGGTTTTGGTTTCAGTTCTTGCATTCCTCTTCTTTAAGGAAGTGCACTGCAGAATTTGACAGCGGCAAGCGGAGTTACTAATGGAGAGAATTATTCCTTCTTGGCTTCCCTTGTCTTTGCAAAGCCCTTTTGATGCATCCCACAAACTTCTATATAAAGGCAAAAATTTCCAGGGTCTCCATTTTTGGGTGCCTAGCTGCTGACAAGCAATGGAAGTGCTTTTGGACTTCCCTTCTGGATGATACAAAGCAGGGGCTGCAGGCGTTGTGATCCTTTTGGAAAGCTGCCTGTGCTCAGACCTCTTCTCGGAGTAATKGAAGAGGCAAAAGAAAACCTGACCAGGGGAAAGAATATTGGAAACGTGGYGCTGTGAAGTGGGTTAGTTTAAACAACCCCTCGTTGCTGTATTTTGACTGCCTAGGTAATAAACGCTCCTTCGCTCCAAGCCACGGACAGATAAAGTGAGGCTGTGGCTGGAGCACACCCTGCCCCAGAGCTCTTGTGCTCTTTGTGCACGGTTCCTATGGCCTCATGGCCGATAGCGGGACAGTGAGTYGCCTTTCCAAGCTGCAAAGTTGGATGGTCCCGAAGCAGTCCTTGCTCAAAGCGTTCCCAGTGGAGCCTCCGAGGGGCACGTGCAGAGCCGCGCGCTCGCCTGCCCGGGCACGTCTCCGAGGTCTCTCTCCACAGGCCCCTCTGGGGACAGGGGGCAGCCAGGTCACAGAAGTCAACTCTGAATCACTCCTTGAGGTGGCCCAATCCCCTTGCACTGCCCAGCAACGAGAAACCCAATGGAGACCGGCCTCTCCAGGCAAAAGTTGACTGTTGGGAGCGCTGCATTTTGTGGCCAGCTGGGAATTGTCCAGGAAAGGACCAAAGCCAAATCTTTGTTCTTTGCTCAAATCCMAAGTAAATAGCACCATGCAGGGGAGCTGTGTCGGGCTGAGGGGCTGCCCTTTCCCTCCGTGTCATGATGGAGAGTATTCGCTTCTCCTCAACATGAACTGTGCGAGATACCATCACTTTTGGGTGTCCCTTTCCCCTGCTCTCCATCAGTGTGCTGGTTGTAGCACCTACTAGGTGAGGGACCTTCCACCTTGGGCCTTGGCCTGATCTCAGGAGCCATTAGATAGACCGTCYGATTAGATGATGCTCAAAGCCAGCAGTAGCTTTTGAGTATTCTGGCCATCCAGGGCGAAGGCGACACGCTGGTAAAAATACTCTTTACTCTCAAGTCTTATGCTTCAGATTATGCTTATGCCTTATGTTTGGTGTTCTTATTTCACCCAGAGAAATGAAGTTTAAGAGGTTTAAAAAAAGGTGGAAGTTAAAAAACACAAACTAAAGTCTTTCTCCATCCATTTCTCTTTGGGGAAGTCCATCCCGGATTTTCTGCTTAGTAACTCTGTGCAAATGCAACAGGTCCTGGTATAAACCCTGTTAACGTAATTACCTTCATCACAAACTTTTCCTGATTTGGGCCCCATTTTCCATCACTGTATATTTTCAGAGCTTTCTGGAAATCAGGGGTGTTAAACAAAAACTGTTTTTTAAATACGCAGACATCAAACTAGGGCCTGATCCAACATAAACCAGGCACAAAGCAAGGTTTCCTTTTTCACTTCAACAGCATGAAACTGGGTAGATGATACTGAGGGAGCTTCTTCACAGTGTCGGCTGTGACTCACCACTCACCGCTTCAAAGTACAAGCATGGGTTATCTAAAGAATGGTCTTAAAATCATCTCCATAATGATCACGTGCAATGTATTTATCACARTGAGCATTAGTCTTATTAATATCTACTGTTGTATTTTATACATTTGCTCTATTAAATATGACAGTATATTGGCTCCAGTGCCACAGAACACTTTTTTCCCCYTCTGAATCCTCTTCCTCCAAACTTGGGACCTGAAAACCCAGTTGTGCTCTATCTGCACTCCATGCCATCGTCAGTAAGTTTCAGAGATTACAACCTAGGGGACCACTTTTGTTAAAGATATGGCAACTGTAATAAAACACAACTCTTCTGTGGCTGGCTGTGCCGAGAAAAATCCTAACTTGTTTCCGTTAGATAAGGAATCAGATATAGGACATGAAGACCCAAAGTCCAGGTATGTGGAATACATTGCGACTCTTCTCTGCTTCTGTGGTTGCTCTTGCAAACCYAAGCCTTTGGAGACCACGTCTCTCTCAGGCTCCCCTGTAGACAGAGGAGCATCACCTGCTTATTTCCAGCTTAGTGCAACATTTTGCCTTGGCTGTCTTGACACCCAGATGCATTTTAAACTGTGCCCTGAAATGTGATTTTTAAATGACACTTTGTAGACAGTGTAATTTTGCAGCTTCTCCATTTTAGAAAGGGGATATATTTTATCAGAATTCCTATTAGCTCTGTGCCAGAGCCTGAAAAATAATTTTGTTTGGAAGCAAGTCACCTAGAAGTGAGATTCTTCAGAACTGAACCACCTCTTATAAAGGTGTTGAAAGCAACAGGACTTCAAGCAAATGAGAAGTCCTAGACATTGCTTGACTGTTGAGGAAGTATTGATGCATGGAGCTTGTCAAGGGCCTCCATTAATGYTATTTTTCTGTGTGTGTATTGTTACTTGCAGTTATTGAAGTGAACAAGAAGGATATAGTCTTCCTGATAGATGGCTCCACAGCTTTGGGGACTGCCCCCTTTAACGCAATCCGCGATTTCGTTGCCAAAATYGTCCAAAGGCTGGAAGTTGGACCCGACCTGATCCAAGTAGCCGTGGCACAATACGCAGACACTGTAAAGCCAGAGTTTTATTTTAACACCCACCAGAACAGGAAGGATGTGATGGCTAATGTGAGGAGAATGAAGCTCATGGGTGGCACGGCACTCAATACAGGGTCAGCGCTGGACTTTGTTAGGACCAACTTCTTCACCAGTGCTGCTGGATGCAGGATGGAGGAAGGGGTCCTTCCCATGCTGGTGCTCATCACGGGCGGTAAGTCTAGGGATGATGTTGACCAAGCCGCAGCGGAGATGAAGAGGAACAGGATAGTGATCCTTGCCATTGGCTCGAGAAAYGCAGACATAGCAGAACTGCAAGAAATTGCCCACGAGAGAGATTTTGTGTTCAACCCAAACGACTTCCGCCTGCAGTTCATGCAAGCCATTCTTCCCGAAGTGCTGTCGCCTATCCGTACGCTATCCGGAGGAATGATCATCCAAGAACCGCCACCAGGTAATTAATTACCTTGCTCTGARCAAAGGAGATATCGCTGATGCGCAGCTAAATATTATCTCTCTTTCCTTTGCAAAATGTGCATGAACAGATTGATATTTGCTAGTGTTTATATTAAGTTTGTTGTTCCTTCCCTTGAGATTTTGTCCCATGCCATGTGTGTTACCAATATCCAAAGCCTGGACATGAAAGATGTGCCTTAGCAGTGAGGTACTCAAGGCATTTGCTGAAGGTTTTCTCTGGTGGAGATTTGTGTTAGTTATCAACAGGGCACATTGTGAACATTTTTAACCACTAACACAGTAAGCAAATCACCTGTAGTGGATATTTGCTCATGAAAGTTTAAACATTTCTTCTTAGTGTAAAGCAAATAAGAAGGTTTCGTTGTTTAGATGGTCAGAGAAGCTCAGCCTACCACTGCTGGGCTGAGATTGGCTCTTCAGGAACACACTTAGTYTTTTTTCTCATCGCTCAGCTCAAGCCATAAGAGGCACATGAGACTACTGCAGTGTTGATTTTAATTTAATCTGTTTAGAAGATGATCCAAAGCCCTGCAAAACCAGTGGATTCTTTTTMCTTTATCTTTCCACTGACATCAGGAGACTCTGGAAGCGATCCAACAACTAGAGCAGCGCCTTTTGAAGCACTTTCCCCTGCACTTTAGAAGGTGTTTTAGCTTCATAGAGATTTTTATACTAAATTGCTCAGGGTTTCTTCCCAATAGAAATGCYTCAATTTGAACTCTTGTTGTGCCAGATCAGACATTAACCTTGCATTTCTRTCTCTTCATATGAACATGAAGAAAACAGGACTTCTTCCAGCTTCCTGCAAGGTCAACAGTGAGATTCCCATAGGCTTAAGTGGGTGTTGAACCACGTCCTTGGTATTTTGCCCCATTTCTGCAAGTAATTTTAAATTATAAAGCAAGGAACTTGAGCTTTTTTGGAAAGGGCCCTTAAAAAATAAAAACYCATGACTAATCTTTATGAAGAACTGATATTTTAAAATCAGTTTGCCAGGGCTTGTCCTTAATTAAGATGAATATCACGGGATTTATTCATTTCATAAGCTTTTTTCAAAACGTGTTTCTTGCTAATACCGTTTTGCATGGCTCTACACCACCCCTGACGTTTTTATTTTTTAATGCAAATTAAAAATGTTCATAAACTTCCATGTTCCTTAAAGCTTATACATGCAGCTTCTCTTTTTCTCCAGTTCCTGTGCTCTACTGTACTCATAGCTGTACACGTACACAGTAAGTGAACACCTCCCACTGCATTTCTGCTGGATTATATAAAGAAATTATCTCACCCCGAGCCTTGAATGCTCTTCCTCTGGGAGGAATTATACATACAGCAAGCCAAGACAATCTGTGAATCTGAGAGGAATCACTGTACTCCAAAGGGTCCATTGCTCCCTTTTATTTTTAATAATCTTGGTGTGGGGCAGGAAGCTTACAGGGAAAATAAGCTAGGGAGATACATCAATATCTCCATAAATCCAGAGGTGAATTTTTTAAATGGAAAGAGAGAGAACAGCATTAGCAACGGTGTAAATATTCTCAGATAGCTKCTTTGTATGTGGAGAAAGACATTCCTGTGATACTCTGGAAGAGCCTGTGCCAGGCTGCCCAGGCAGATATTTATATATATCTTTATCACACACATATTCCATGTATCACATACCTCAGACTACATCTCCAGGCGCTGAACCCACCATTTGGGTTTCTACTGCCACCCCTCTGGTATCCAYCTAGAAATCACATCAAAGCTCCTCCACAGACCTCTGTGAGGTCTTACCTCAGTTTTTCATATTGTTCATCTGTCATATTGACAGGACATATTTAGAGCAAAAAGCACAGGGGGCATCCTGCAGAGTCTTTGAGCAGATACTGCAGGTCTAAGTCTCACACCTGGTGCTAGAATGTAGCCCGTGAAGAATTTGGCCTTAAAGAAAGAGTCAAGAACCAATCTTCCAGGTAGTGCCAAAAATGGGCAATTTCTCCAACTCCTTCTGCAGCCCCTGCCAAGAAAGCACAAGCCTGAGACCTCAGCCATGAAAACAGAGCTTTCTATATCAAATGCAGACATCKAAGTCAAGCAGATGTCAAAAAAGATACTCAGGCAACCTCTGCAGCCTCACCAGGACCAACCTTCTCAAGCCTATWGGTAAAGGCTGTTTTAAACACCTACTCAAGGAGATAAGATTCGTAGATAAGCGAGGTCTCTACAGGCATACGTCAGTGCTCGTCCACCAAACTAAACGAAGCCATGTGATATCAGTATCTGACCCAGGATATGCAACTTTGGCATTAGTAGCCATTGAAAATATCTACCACACAGAGGCTCAGCCCTGCCACTAAAAGGTGCCATTTAAAACACTTCTCAACACAAGTCAGAGCCTCCCCTTCCAGATTCAGGCACTTCCAACAATATCCTTGCTCCCTCTCTGTTCATCATAATCATTGCCTCTTTCTCTGCCTCTCCCTGCTAACAAGGTATGCATGTATGTACATGTATACTGTATGCACACATGAAATTTTTCCATTTTGTTTTCTGTGATGTCTCATGTTATTTTCTGTGCTCTACTGCAGTTCAAGTAACCAAACGGGATATCATCTTTCTTTTGGATGGATCACTCAACGTCGGAAATGCCAACTTCCCCTTTGTGCGTGACTTTGTTGTGACCCTAGTTAACTACCTTGATGTCGGAAGTGACAAAATCCGAGTTGGCTTAGTGCAATTTAGCGACACTCCTAAAACYGAGTTCTTTTTGTACTCGTACCAAACCAAATCAGACATAATTCAACGCTTGGGGCAGCTGAGGCCCATGGGGGGGTCAGTGCTGAACACTGGCTCTGCACTGAACTTTGTGCTTTCAAATCACTTCACCGAAGCTGGTGGGAGCAGAATAAATGACCAAGTGCCACAGGTCCTAGTCCTGGTCACAGCAGGGAGCTCGGCCGATCCCTACTTGCAAGTTTCCAATGACTTAGCTCGGGCCGGAGTGCTGACTTTTGCTGTTGGAGTTAGGAATGCGGATAAGGCAGAGCTTGAACAGATTGCATTTAACCCAAGAATGGTGTATTTTATGGATGATTTCAGTTCTCTGGCAGCTTTACCCCAGGAATTAAATAAGCCTATAACAACCTATGTTAGTGGAGGTGTGGAGGAGGTTCCACTCGCCCCAACAGGTAATAACCACCTTCCTTCGTGTTGACTGCATTAAGTTAATCATGTTTATCTTGACTGTTTCTTCCAAGTGCACAGCGTTGCGTTTCGCCAAGACCCTGAGCTACTGGAATATATAGGCTTGTGTTTAACCTAAAGCATGTGGCTTGACATGGGCAGCTCTTAGTTTTGCTGAAGTCACTGCCAGCAGGCTTAAAAGACAGCACAATTAAGGCCCTTTGGTGTGTCAGGATCAGAGTGAATCTATGACCACCGTCACTTATTCAGATGTTCCTTTTCTATTTTCTATTCCTGTACCTTGGAATGCCTTCACAACCTGTAAAAGTGCTGTCCCTACGAGCTCGGGCACAGGGAGCGGTTGTTTCTGGTCAAAAGGAATAATGTGAAAAGGTTAAGGGCAGTGCCAAAGAGCTCAGAGGAGCAAAGGTCTAAGCAGGGACAATTGGTCAAACCCTTCCCCAGAGCCACTCTGCAAAGGTGGTTGTTGGGCTGCCACGGAGGCAGGTTCTGACTCCAGATAAACACATTTAGTCATCTCACATCAAACTCAAAAACTGAAAGGGGTTAAACTTGCCAACAACAGATATTCACTAATTCTTTTGTTGTGGCTATGTGCATATGACCACAGAAGAACAGTCCTGAGTGATTGTTTACCATGGAAAGGAGATTGTTAGGACTAAGAAGATGTTAAGACGCAAAGACATGAGCTGCTTGGTTTTGCCATATCTTTTCAATGAAACCACCAGGGCACCAAGCTGAATGGGTAAAAGGATTTTCCTCCTCCCAAAGTCAAAAGTCATTTCTGTATTTGGTTACTTTGCTATGCAGCTAAGGATTGTAGCAGAATTCAGAAAACACTGTATGTATGAATTAATGTCAGTGCATTTTCTGTTGAGCCCTTAAGTGGAAAAGAAAAACCCTCCCTTGCTCTGCATTGCATGCCTGTATTATCAGCAGAATGTTAAAACTCACTGGCCTCTCTGAAATAACCAATTCACAATATGATTGATACCATGTGATCTGWTACAATATGATACATGACGTGAGATTCTGGTGCCTGAATTTACTCAGTCTTACGAGAAGGAGTCCATGCTTTCCTTTCCTCCTTGGAAAAGCACGTCAGAGGTACTGTTTAGTCTTCTCACTTTTGAATGCTTCAGTGAATGAAAATCACTTATTTTGCATATTGACACTGAGCTAATTTACAGAGAAGTTTCTAGGATAAGATTTAAGAAGAAAAATGTCTTCATCTCTTTTCTTCCCCTCTTTTCATTTGTAAATTTATTCTAGAAAGCAAGAAAGATATTTTATTCCTGATTGATGGGTCAGCAAACCTCTTGGGTAGCTTTCCTGCCGTCCGAGACTTTGTGCACAAAGTTATTTCTGACCTGAATGTGGGTCAAGACGCCACCAGAGTAGCGGTAGCTCAATTCAGTGACAACATCCAAGTMGAGTTTGACTTCTCTGAACTCCCATCTAAACAAGATATGCTTCAGAAAGTGAAAAGGATGAAGATCAAGACTGGGAAGCAACTCAACATCGGCGCCGCGCTAGATGAAGCTATACGAAGGCTGTTTGTGAAGGATGCTGGAAGCAGGATTGAAGAAGGGGTGCCTCAGTTTTTGGTGCTGCTCGTTGCTGGAAGATCGACGGATGATGTGGAGCAGCCCTCGGACACGCTGAAGCAAGCGGGAGTTGTGACCTTCGCTATCAAAGCCAAAAACGCAGACCCCGGAGAGCTGGAAAGGATAGTTTACGCCCCGCAATTCATTCTGAACGTCGAGTCCTTGCCCAGGATTTCAGAGTTGCAGCCAAACATAGTGAGCCTGTTGAAAACTATCCAGCTTCAGCCAACAGGTACCGGGGCCCAGGGTTTCTTCGCTTTCCGAAAGGTCCAAGTGCATCACTTGTGTGCCCYGGTCACTTCAGTACATGTGGCAACYRGGCCCRGTGATMCTTAAAACGATCACTTGGAAAATATTATTGTGCTTGGATTTTTCTCTGGTCAGATGCTGATTCAGTAAAGCACTGAAGTAGAAACTGAATTTTAAAGATAAGTAATTCTACCGAAGGAAAAAGCCTCCTGCACAGCCACAAAAGCTGCAGTAGATCCCATGACCAGTGTGTAAAATATGGTACAARCATGTAGTAACAGACAATCATTGCCCCAGGTCTCACAGATTTATATGCTTTGCTGGATAAGGGTTAGAAATAGCAAATTTAGGCTTTTCTCTGTTCCTCTTTCCATTTGGAGAGGAGGAGAGGTGGGATGGAAGGAAGAAGCGGATAGTGGCACTGCAGAACCAATGTGATCCCACCACTCAGCATCAGGATTCACCTGTTCTGTTTCTTTGGTGATCTGACTGCAATTCCTATATTTTACACACCAACAAATCAATTAGATGCCCTTGACTCAGTTACCASCTACAAATAATTGAATATGGATTAATTAAGATTAGGAAAAAAGCATAAAAAGCAGCACACAACCAATTATAATTCGACAGCGTGGTACTGGAAACTATGCATGTCCAGCTATGCATTTTCCCAGAGGCAGCCCAAATTTGATAATCTCTCTCGTCTTTCTGACCAGGGAAACCATAACGTCTTCCACATTATCTCTTCAGGCACATGGACTTAGAATCATAGAAACATGGAAAAGAAATAGGGCTGGAAGCGATCTCAGGTGGCCGTCTGCTATATACTCCATTGTATGGACACCCCATGTATTTATAGACAGGATCTACTTGACCAGAACTGACTCGCATTTGTCTAATCTATTCTGAAGCCTCCCACTGGAGGAAACTTCCCCAGTCTCCCTAATGGATGCATCTCAATCACTTTATTATCCTTATCAACAGCTGCTTTCCGTAACATCAAACCTCTACCTTCCTAGTCTACCTACCATTTAAACCACCTACTTCTCATCCAGCCCAGTGAGCACATGAATCTTAGGTCACTCCCAACCGTGCAGCACTTTATTTGAAGATAGTGGGCGTGTCTTTGCTCAGGCCTTATGCCCTTAGCCGTAGTCTCAGCTCATTCAGTCTTTCCTTGTAGGTCTTGTAGGTTTTCTAGAGTTCCCCTCACTCTTGTCTCTAACATCAGCATATTCCAGACAACCAGAGCATAACCACGTTATCTCATGCTTGCGGTCATCTCTTACCCCATCTTTTCTCCATGGAGCCGCTCATCTCTTACCCCTTCTTTCCTCCATGGAGCTGCACCCTAGCCACTCATTCCCCATGCCATTATTTGTGCGGTTGGTTATTCGCACCTAAAGCAACTGGTGTGTTCAAATGCATCCTAGTTTTTCAGACCATTTCTCCATCTCATCGAGATAATTTGGAATCCTATCTACTTTCCCGCATCTTTAAAGACACACACTGCATTTACTTTTTACCAGTGGTCTTGTATCTCCTCCAGCCTGTAAGTSCTCAATAGAAATTGCCAATTTGTCTGGGAGTGCTACTGCTCTTCCAGTACTGTAGCCTGAACTCCATGAGGCCCAGATCATTTTAAAACGGTTTATACTTAAACTGAAGTATTCTTTCCCTGATCTTTTCTTATGTGAGACAGAAACGATATCCATTTGTTTCTAAATTGTCTCAGGCATCTGCTTTCTATACTTTTTATGGGAGAAGGATGCAAAAAAAGCCTTAAACATTTTGCCCTTGTTGGCATTATACATCAAGAGCTTTCATTGCATAGCAAACCAATTCTATTTTTGGCCTTCCTTTTACTACAGAGATATTTACAGAGCAAATTCTTGTTTCTGCATACCCTCCTTGCTTACRGTATCCCATTTTATGCCTTTGGTAGTTCTGGCTTTCCAGACTAGTGCTTAGTAAATTGATACTATTCACACTTTTGTGACTGTTCTCATGCTTAACACTAACGAAAAATTCCTGATTTACATACTTTTTCAGAGTAGCCATTTTTCCTTAAAGACTTTTTCTCYTCCATGAAATTTTACTTCCCAGTTTTGAGCTGSTTGGAAAATATGTATATAWATGTTTGTGTGTGTATATGTATATATACATACATATATATAGCTTTAAGACAATAGGCTTCTTAAAGGTCATCTGTCCTAGTGATTTTTACTGATAGTCTTACTTTCAGATTCTTGGTTTTTTCTATTTCTGGATAGAATCAAAGAATCGAATTCAGAAGATTTCTAGCCATTTTCCTTCCTTTCTCTATTCAAATAAGTGTTATTAGTATATACCAAGAGTTTAATAAGCAGCTTGCATTCTTCTGCATTCCTTTCTGCCTTTCCCAGCAGACCAGAGAGAGGTTAACATGCCTTTTGACCACCAAGTATTGTAAACAATTCTGCTAATAGCTCTCAAACAGCTGCATCCACCTCTTTTCCTTGGTGTTCCTGACTAAAGSAAAGCCACCTTATGAAAGCAACTGTATTTTCTCCTCTATCCAATGCCCAGAGCCTTTTGGCAAGGCAGCCGTCCTCTACCATTGAGCAAGCATTACACACTGGGATACACCAAGCCCCCATTTCAGCTATCCATACTTGCTGAACAAGCTATATTAATATCCCAGTCCTGTGTTATCCCACCACATTTCCAACATTCCTCTTAAGTAATAAACTTGACCTAAAGTCTAACCAGACTTAGGATTGCGTTTAATAGCCCTTTCTTAGTCCTTTTACTTCTGTTATCCATTAAAGCAGCTGTTGAAGATTCTCTTCAAATGGACAAATCATCATTTGCTTCTCCCACTGATCTTGCTATTAACAAGCCAGTGGAACATTTGGGGATAAAACTGCTCAATTCCTGTGTCTGGAAGACAGTGATGCTCTTTCACTCTTTTATTAGCCAATAGTAGAACTTATCAACATTTTTCAGATCTTCACTTTCTTGGGCTTTTTAAAAGGATGTTTTTGAATTTAAAGAAAAACTCTGAAAAGCTTCAAGCACCCAAAAAAAAGTAGTTTCTAGAAAATTGTTTCAGCATTTTCAGATGGGTATGTCTTTGAGCAAATTCTTATTTTGTCTGAATTCATCTGCAAGATCACTCACCTCTAAGTTCAGTAATTCCTGAGAAAAGCTTTTCTTTCTCTTCAGCCCTCTGAGCACCATATCTAGAGTAATCCTATGAAATCATTTTCTTCAGAAGCTCAGTTTTCTCTGGGAGCAAATGGTCCCTAATATCCCAGACTCCCGWTGCATTTGCCAAAGTCACAGGGCAGCTTCGCAGTCCCTGTTGAAGCACACAGCTCAGGGTAGTGGTGGCCCCTGGAGATACTTTGCACCCTATTTCCTATGACTCTATGGTTCTATGACCTGGTGGGTAAGGCACAACAATTGCTGTACTGTGGTTGCCACCAGTTTCCACCCATCTGCCTCTTTGCCAAGGACCTCATATTGCAAAAGGAGCAAATCAGCCCTTCTGACACATCGCTTTTCCCCAAGCTTTTGTGTTCCTTTGGTTCATTTTTGTGCAGAGAATAATAATAATCACTTCGTAAGAGAATCTCACTTATTCCCCCTCCCCTTAATTGTCTCWAGCAGTAGTGGAGAGAGGTGAGAAGAAGGATGTGGTGTTTCTAATCGATGGCTCAGATGGGGTCACAAGAGGTTTCCCTGTCCTGAAGACCTTTGTTCAAAGAGTTATTGAGAGCCTGGATATTGGCCGTGACAAGATCCGCGTTGCCGTCGCGCAGTACAGCAATACCATAAGACCCGAATTCTTACTCGACGCCTACGAGGACAAAGCAGATTTAATCAACGCCGTGCAGGGGCTCACAATTATGGGAGGGTCTCCTCTGAACACAGGAGCAGCCCTGGACTATCTCATCAAGAACGTATTCACGGTGTCAAGTGGGAGCAGGATAGCAGAGGGCGTCCCTCAATTCCTGATCCTGCTGACTGCTGACCGCTCCCAGGATGACGTGAGGAGACCCTCAGTGGTCCTGAAGACCAGCGGCACGGTGCCTTTTGGCATTGGGATTGGAAATGCYGACCTCACAGAGCTGCAGACCATTTCCTTCCTGCCAGATTTTGCTATCTCTGTGCCCGACTTCAGCCAGCTGGACACAGTGCAGCAGGTCGTCTCCAACAGAGTCATCCGACTAACCAAGAAAGAGATAGAATCACTAGCCCCTGACCTGGTTTTTACATCACCGAGCCCAGGTGAGATGTTTGTGTCTGCACCGAGAGCCCGTGGCAAAATATGATGTTTATTAACATCATGGTTGCAACACAAACTGAGAAAAAAAATGAAACTCCGAGTCTCCCTGTTAATGTATCTCTCCATGCACTTGGCACCTTCACACCGCTGTAGATCAAGGTCACCTTTCTGCTCAAAGCCACGCTAAAACTTTCTCATCTGTCTTGTATCTCTCCCACTCATTCAACTGGGGGAAGAGAAGCTGGAAGTGGGTGTCAGAAAAAGGATCAGACCTCCTATTTCTGGCCACGCTGTGAGTGAAATCCAACTGGCATACGCCTGTCTTGAAGGGATGAAGCATACCCACCCCAGATCACTGCCTTTGAAGTTATTCAGGCTCTGACCTGGACCACTGCAAAAAGCATTTTCTCTAGGAAAAAAAAAGTCATCTCTGAATTAGCAGAAGCTGGGAGAATAATCCCCAGAGGACAAAGCATAAAAGGGGTGGTAGTGAGTGTAAAACAAGGCAGGGCTGTTTGGCAACCTGTCCCGAGTAAGGAGCAACACCAAGCAACGGTTTCTTGGGAGGAAATCCCATCCAGATTTATTCTTCTGAGTTTCCCCATTTTCCTTTCCTTCCCTTYGCTCTGCTCTTGTGCTCCTTAGGGACATGCCCAGCAGACTGGTCTTGTCTCTGGGTTGAGCCCAGAGCTGCCTGCTGGCTTGCAGGAGATATCACGGGGAAAGGAACAGCCAGTGTCCTCCCCATGGTCTCTGCTCTCTGCTGAGCCTGCCTCTGAACGCCTCAGGGGCTCTCAGAAGGCAGTGTATGACAATACATCCTCTGACCACTGTCTTGTTCTCCACAGCGGGCGTGAAGAGAGATGTCGTGTTCCTTGTTGATGGCTCCCGCTACTCTGCCCAGGAGTTCTACCTGGTCCGCGATTTAATCGAGAGGATAGTGAACAACCTGGATGTGGGCTTCGACACCACGCGGATTTCAGTGGTCCAGTTCAGCGAGCACCCCCGCGTGGAGTTCCTGCTCAACGCTTACTCCACCAAGGACGAGGTGCAAAGTGCCGTGAGACGGCTGCGGCCGCAGGGGGGCCAGCAGGTCAACGTTGGGGAGGCCCTTGAATTTGTGGCAAAAACCATCTTCACCCGGCCCTCTGGAAGCCGCATAGAGGAGGGCGTCCCTCAGTTTCTGATCATCCTCTCCTCCCGCAAGTCCGACGATGACTTGGAGTACCCTTCGCTCCAAGTCAAACAAGTCGGAGTGGCCCCTCTGGTTGTAGCAAAGAATGTGGATCCCGAGGAGATGATACAGATCTCCCTAAGTCCTGATTATATATTCCAAATAAACAGCTTCCAAGAATTGCCCAGYCTTGAACAGAAGCTGCTGACCCCCATTGAAACCCTCACTGCKGACAGAATCCGACAGCTCCTGGGAGATGTTCCAACCATCCCAGGTAAGGTATCAGCTGTCCTTCTATTGCTATTCAGGTAGACATTGCCAAAATACCTATAATAATATGTATTATATATATATATATATGTATAAAATAATGCTTACAATGGTTACAAAACTTAAGCAGACTTGCCACACACATTTCCTCTCRTCTTGTTTTCCTGCAGATATTTCTGGTGAAGAAAAGGATATAGTTTTCCTCATCGATAGCTCAGACAMCATTCGGTCCGATGGGCTTGCTCACATTCGGGATTTCATCGGCAGAATCGTTCAGCAGCTCGAAGTCGGGCCAAACAAAGTGCGAGTCGGAGTGGTGCAGTTCAGCAACAACGTGTTCCCCGAGTTCTACCTGAAAACCCACAAATCCAAAAACGCTGTTCTGCAAGCCATCCGCCGCCTGAGGCTCAGAGGAGGGTCCCCTGTGAACGCTGGCAGAGCCCTAGACTACGTYGTGAAGAACTACTTCATTAAGTCTGCAGGGAGCAGGATAGAGGACGGAGTGCCCCAGCATCTCGTGCTCTTCCTCGGSGATCGCTCCCAGGATGACGTGAACAGACCTGCCAATGTGATCACCTCAACTAGCATTAAACCCCTGGGTGTAGGCGCGAGGCAGGTAGACAGGGGCCAGCTGCAAGTCATTACCAACGATCCTGGCCGTGTACTTGTGGTACAGGATTTTACAGAACTCCCGTCTTTAGAAAAGAAGATCCAAAGTATCCTCGAGGAACGTCCAATACCTACAACAGAAAGCCCTGGATTTATAGGACCCGGTAAGACTGCTGACCATCCTATAGGCRTTTCTGGTTGGTGCACAGATAATTYAYGYAATGYRTAAATGRCTCCATAAYAAYACCCTTTGAAAGGCAAATGTTTACTTGTACTGCTTTAAAGAATGCCTTGCAAAACATGTTGTTGAATGTAGGGAAAAAATAGAATCTAATCTGCAAGGACGTGACAGTCTCTACCAGAGAAACAAATAACATGACATGCAGTGTAATAAATGTACTTTATAAAGCCTTTCTTTTTGTGAACTTGTAAAAAAATCATGGAAAACAGTGATGGACAGTGTAGAAAGAAGAGAGAAGCACAATGCTATTTCAGAAAACACTAGTCATCTTAAATAATAATTGCTTACAGCACCTATAACGACTCTTTCTTCTTCCTTCCAGATGCTAAAAAGCAGGCTGACATCGTGTTCTTGCTGGATGGCTCCATCAATTTAGGGAGAGACGGTTTCCAAGAAGTTATCCAGTTTGTGTATTCAATAGTGGATGCCATTTATGAGGACGGCGATTCCATCCAGGTAGGACTGGCCCAGTACAACTCAGACGTCACCGATGAGTTCTTCCTCAAAGACTTCTCCACCAAGCCCCAGATTTTAGACGCSATCAATAAGGTGGTCTATAAAGGAGGCCGGGTGGCAAACACCGGCGCAGCCATCAAGCATCTCCAGGCAAAACACTTTGTGAAGGAGGCTGGCAGCAGAATCGACCAGAGGGTGCCTCAGATCGCCTTCATCGTCACGGGAGGGAAGCCCTCGGACGACGGGCAGGCCGCGTCCCGGGGCATAGCGCAGACGGGCGTCAAGGTGTTTGCGGTGGGCGTGAGAAACATTGACCTGGAGGAAGTGAGCAAGCTGGCCAGCGARAGCGCCACGAGTTTCAGAGCGGCGACAGCTCAGGAGCTCTCCGAGCTGAACGAGCAGGTTCTGGTTACRCTGGCTGCGGCTATGCAGGAGAAACTGTGCCCGGGACCGGACGTTACGAGAGGTAAATCCCATCCTTTAATCCAGGTCGCTCCCACGTGCAGTCTTTTAACACGTAACCAGCATTGGCCACTCAATCTTGGGCAATAAGAACTTCTCTTGCCAGATTGGATTAACAGGTCCTGAGCATCCATTGGATCTTGTTGCAGGTATATGAGAAAAGGCCAGGGCACTAGTGGTTATAGTATACGGCAAAACTGCCTTACAAGAAGAGTTATAGCTCTGTTCACTTCGGAAGTCAGAAAAGGGAAAATATGGCAAGAGATTTTATGTGCTGTCAGACTAGACTCCCCGCAGCTGGTTTGGTTCACTAGCAAGTCCTACTCCTCACACAAGCAGCTTTGCTCTGCTGACCATACCTCAGCCTTCCCAGTGGCTTTTGAGGAGAGACATCTCCTGAACCTCCGGAGAGGCCGAGGAAGAGCTATAGTGACTGAACAGAGCAGCAGCTCCAAGCTGGATGGAAAAAAGAGGAGCACAGGGAAAAGAAAAGCACAACTGGTGGTAACTGCAAATGCCTTCCTAATTCAGGAAAGAGCGGTACCACCCTACAGTTTCAGCATGATTAATGTTAAATACATGTCTTGGCAACAACACTTTCACTTAATATGGCTTCTGGATCTGCCCTTTCTGGGTCACTGGAACATTTGTAAGATTGAAGTCATGCAGGATCTCTGGCCGTCCTGAGCCTCTTTCAGCCCATTTGCAGCCCGGGTATTGCACAGAAGCAGCCCCAGTCTCCACAATTGAGTCACGCTCTGCTATTACTGGAGAGAGGGCCTATGGGGAGGCTGATGTTTTGATAGCCTTAGGAATGGACCAAGCTCAGATCGAGCAAGTTCCCTGTCTCTACAGCCAGACTCTTCCCATATTACATCCAGGGTGTCCCAAATAAGTCCTGTCCATGGTGAAAACACCTTCAGGGGAGCTGGGATCAACCAATTGGCTCTCACCTCCTACCTCTACACTTGTACGACTGGAGGTCAGTCACTTAAAACTCACGCAGAAGGTGTTTGCAGGCTATAAAATTACAGACAGGCTCCCATATAACACAGAGAAAAGAGCACTCTTGGCTGCATAATGAAAAATTAGATTGCTTTTGGACTTGGTTTAGTCCAAAGGCTTAACCCAATGCTAACTCACAGAGAAAAAGCATTTTTTCCCAGGCTAGCCGCTTAGTTATCATTACTGCAACAAAACGAAGCCTTAGACACAACCAGGACCTATCGGATTTGTGTATCAAAAGATGGCAGTTCTCAACCCAGAGATCTTCTAATGCCTAACAGAAAATTTATGAAGACAATTATGGAATAAAGCAACCACTCTATTGCTCACCCTTCCCCTTCTGGGTTTGTGTTTCAGAGTGCGACTTAGACGTGATACTTGGCTTTGATGTCTCAGATGTCGGGCCTGGGCAGAATATATTCAATTCCCAGCGAGCGCTGGAGTCCAGGGTAGAGGCCGTGCTGAACAGAATCACCCAGATGCAGAAGATCAGCTGTACGGGCAACGAGGCACCGACCATAAGGGTGGCCATCATGGCCCAGGCTCAGGGGGGACCCATCCAAGGGCTGGACTTCTCCGAGTACCAGCCAGAGCTGTTTGAGAGGTTCCAAGGCATGCGCACGCRGGGACCCTACTTCCTCACGGCCGACACTCTGAGAACCTACCTGAACAAATTCAGCTCCGCGCCCTCCGGCAGCACCAAGGTAAGCCAGCACTGTCCCTCTCGGGTGTCTCCCTGTGCTACGGCGAGCCTGGCTATGCAACGGGGCACCGAGCCAAGGCCCTGGGGCCAGCACTGTGTGGGGAAGCTGCCTCAGGGTGTGTTTTAACTCGCAAAGCTCACAGATACAACTCTGCCCTGTGGTCACTTAAACCCAACCTGTTCCCTGCACTCTCACGGCACGGCCAAGGTGCTCTGCTGACAACAGCCCATCACTGCTGCAGCCAGCAGCCCTGCACGCTGGTGGCCCTACGCAGTTTGCTTCCCAGATTTTAACCGTTAATACTTCACATACCTGGATGATACAGCACATGTGAATCCATCAGAGAGACCCAAAAGGTCATAGTCCACAGAGGACATAACCTCATCTTACCTCATGCAAAATGTCCCTTGGAAGAAGGCAAATGCAGCAGCAAGACCACCTGCCAAGCCCCAGGGATGGGTCTCTCATGGTGCAATTCTGTGGAAGCCAGAGGAGCCAAACGAGGCTGCGAGCGACTGTGCTTCACAGCTGACTCACGCTGGGCCTTAAATAACTTTCTTTCTCTCTCAGGTTGTAATCCACTTTACTGATGGTGCTGATGATTCCCTGGATCAGCTGGAGGCTACTTCAGATGCTTTGCACAGAGAAGGTAATTTTTTCACTGAGCTAGCTAGAGATCAGCGCTCGTGCTAACATACACATCGAGTCACCAACATCTCTAACGAACCACGTCACCTTTAGACAGCAATGAATAAGGAGTTCAATAGATTAGCAGTGAATTCTGAATCTATTTGCTGTTCTCCAACACCTTCCTATTTAGTTACCTATCAGCACTTAAGGAGGCCTGTGATGTGGAAAGGGAGGGATGGGCAGAGACAGAAATGACGAGATCCCGAGTCTCTCACCTCATTCAATGCGGTTAATATTTGCACAYGTGCATGTGCCAAGGCAAGCCTTCCTAGGGGACATTAGGAGACTATCCCTTGTGAGGGAAACCATAGGCCTTACCCTTTCAGACTGTCTCCAGAGTTTCTTGGGCATTGCAGAAAGACCAAGGGTAAAACACGAGGCCCAAACCAGGCTGCCAAGTGAGGAGGTTTCCATCAGAAAGGGATCAGCCACTGCAGCCTGGCCCCTTCCTGACTGAACATGCTTCGCTGGCAGTCAAGGAGGCAGAGGATGGCCACAGCACCCAGCCCTGACCCGCCACCTTCTGCTTCATCCCCTTCAGGTGTCAACGCTCTTATCTTTGTCGGCCTGGACCGAGTGAAAAATTTTGATGAAGTGATGCGACTAGAGTTCGGACGGGGCTTCACCTACAACAGGCCGCTCAGAGTTAATCTGCTGGACCTGGATTTTGAGCTGGCAGAACAACTTGTAAGTAACTCGGCACAGGCACCCGTTGCCTTGCAGCGCTGGAGAAAAGCCAAGAGCCGGATCTTCTGAAGCAGCACTGATTTACACCCGCTTGGCTCTGGCCCTCTCCCGTCCCTGTGCCCCGTGAGCTCTTTTACAGAGGCCATAACGGATAACGTTAAGTTAATCACGGCACTTTCTCATCTCCTATTACCCCCAAAGACGCCCCGCTCCAGCAGACATCACAGTGCATTACGTGTGACTGGGCTGAGTGAAGAACAGCCGTGCCAGAGAGCCAGGCCTCCGCCTATATTTGTACTGTTGTTTTTGTAACCCTAMTGGAAGCTGCTGGCTAATGGGCAGCCCTGCCCTGCCCGCGTTAAACCTCTTGCAGAAGCAGAGCTTTCTAGGTTTCCTCTCCTGCATCCAGGCAGTGCCTGTTTTTCAGACCTACTTTTGATGAATCTTGCATTTCTTCCAGGCTGAAGCTCAGAGATTTTTCTCCCTCCCGTGTACGTCACCTCTCTAGAGATCTTGGAATTAATTGAGAATTATTCCTAGTATGTCCCGGTCCCCCCCAGCTTCACATCTGCCACCAGCATTGTTCATCTCTTTTTCCAGTAGATCCAGTAAATCCATTAAATGGGATTAGACATAACCCCCGAGCCCTGTGGTAACCTTGATGGGCACTTTTCTGCAAATCAGGGTGTAGTCGTGCCACTTAGGACAGGACTTTCTTTTCTGGGATAAGACTCCAGCCCATTCCCGTCCAATTCAGTTGACTAGGAAAATCCTTTCAAAATGTAAATGTGCAAAGTGGGCAGGAAATATTTGCAGCCAGCAAAATACTTGGCAAAGAAAAGGGTATTTTTTTTATTTTTTCTTTCTAGTGGATGATGCAAAACCAAGCTGCGATTTCTCTGAATTCTTTTTCTTTTTTGGGTGTGCTCAAAAATTGTTCTCAGCCTGTGGGTGGCTGGTGAGCTGCTCACTGCAAAGATTTTCTCTTGGCATCTTTCACAGTCTAGACTTGTTTCTTCAGAGACAAGGTTGTTCTCYTTGGTGACAGGAACTTCTTTAAGGACTGATCCCCTGAAAGGACCTTCTCCAACTTCCATGCTATTCAGTTCCCACTTTAACCCTTGCCTTTGGTGTCTGGATGCCARAGATCATGTTGTTTGCCCTAAACACACAAATTAATCTATCTGACAACACACATTTCTCTGGGTAGCCGTCACGACTATTCCTAGGTGGAAAGAGACCCCCAAACGTCTTCCAGACTGATGTTACCTGAGGAACAGGCACTCTTGCCCTGAGGACAGGCAGGATTCATGCCGGGTTTCCATCCCGACCCATCGCACTGTTGGTGTTTCTTTGCAGGACAACATCGCAGAGCGCACGTGCTGCGGGGTCCCATGCAAATGCTCCGGGCAGCGGGGAGACAGGGGGATTCCAGGCCCCATCGGACCGAAGGTGAGTCCCGGCACCGGGAGGTCGCATCCGAAACGCGGGTCCCTGTCCCAGCCGGGGTGCTGATGGGCAGGTCTTCTTTTCCCAAGGCATTGAGCCTCCCTTAGCGTTTTTACAACCTCAATTAAGAGGCAATGGGTGGTGGGAAGCAGATGGTTAAGGGTCTCACGAAACAGGCTGAGCAGGATTAAGGGAGCCTGTTTCTTCCAGTAATTTATTTATACAGATGTCCAAGCAAATGCTTTGGACAAATCTAGGGAAACCTTGAAGGTCTCTTTAGTGGGAGATCATTGAAGTATGAAAGGAAATGAAAACTCCTCTGTGCTGTCTTCCAGGGTGCTACAGGTGACATCGGCTACGGAGGGTACCCTGGTGATGAAGGAGGCCCGGTAAGTGACTGCCTCTGCTCTGCCTGCACAGTACAGCTCAGATTAGGCACCTAACCATATCCCTGTGGTATTGAGGAGCCCTTTTGCTGAGTATTTTCAGCATGAGAGAGCAAACAGGACTTTACTCTGCCCCCTCTCACTCATGTGCTGAGTTGCTGCTCCAGTCCCCAACTGCTCCTGGGGAGTAGGGAGCTCCTCCAGAGCTAGAGAGGGCCTAGTCAGGGCAATAGTTCCCATGTTTCAAGGTGACTCAGCTTTACGCTACCCCGCAAGGCAAGGGGGAATGTTTGCAGCTGATTCCAGTCCCCTTGGAGCACGACACAGAGAGCTTGAACACAAACAGAACAAACTCCTGGCTTTCATTAAAGCAGTAACCTATTCTGAAGGTGTCAGTATCAAATGCAGCAGAGAGAAGACTCAAGTCACTCCAAACATCGGGCCAAGAAAGGAGTGTTTCTATCACTCACAGTGGCAGAAAACATGAGTCCCGTGATTTCTTATGAGCACCACTTCATCCAAATTCTTACCTCATGAAATACCACATCACCCCTGGAATAAACAACTCCCCAGGCATCACGCCCCAAAGGTGAAACGGAGGCCATGGGGCTGGCTTTGCTGTTTGCTTTTACAATATCAGAGGCAGGGGCCAAATGCTGCCGTCAGATACTACTTGCAATATAATGTTTGCCTGAGGAGATAAGGTCAGACTTGGATCAGAGCTTTGTGTACAGCTCCGAGGGTTGCTTGTCATTTTTTAAAGGAAAATATTTAAGGCTGTTTCAGAGCTGAGGACCTAGAAATAATTTGGAAAGGGTGTTTCAGTGGTGAAGGCTTAGAGCTGGCCTCTACACAACAAAGGCAGGGGATGGTGGGGATACTCCTAAAGCCATTGGCAGGTCTTGACTTTGTGAAGCCTGATGCTTTATTTAATTGCAGAGTGCTTCCATGAGCGTGGCACCAAGAAGCCACCTCTCAGGCTTGCAAGTGCATATAGGCAGCCAGAAAAAATGTATGCAGTGGGCAAACCTTGACTATTGCACTTTTTCTTCCATGTGACAGGGCGAGCGTGGGCCGCCAGGTGTCAACGGGACCCAAGGTTTCCAGGGATGTCCTGGGCAGAGAGGAACAAAGGTATGTGTGTGAGGAGCCTGCAGAGAGCAGACCCGGAGTCAAGCTGGTGGAAATCCACTGAGCCCAATTCCAGGCACTTCAGGATCTCATGCAACAGCCCCAAGCGTCTCCTTGAGTGGTAGCATCTACTTGTCCAATGCTTACAGCTTTACACCACAGCATTAGACTCTGGGTCTGCTGCCAAGCACAGCCCCTCCTTCCCCAACAATTCCTGCAGGGATGAGCAGGGCAAAAGTTGAGTAACCTCCTTTTCTGATCTCTTTAGGGCTCTCGTGGATTCCCAGGAGAGAAGGTATGGAGCTATTTTCTAACGCTGCAGTCGTGAGTGTGAAAGGGTGAACGCGTCCGTATTTCATTCCTGCTCAATGAACGTTTCACCATTTGCACCTTGCTGCCTCTCTCTTGCAGGGCGAACTAGGAGAAATGGGTCTGGATGGTATTGATGGAGAAGAGGTCAGTCATTGTAATTGCTCTTCTTTCTTTATAATGAGATGCTCTGAAGCAGCACAATTTTCTCCAATGCATTTTTTTTTCCTTTTCTTTTGCAGGGAGACAAAGGTTTGCCAGGCACCTCTGGAGAGAAGGGATATTCTGGCAGGAGGGTAGGTTTTATCACATCAGCTGTTACAAAGGAGTTGGTGGATGGTTAAAGGGTGGATTTGAGCTACTAGAGGGCGAGGATAGCATGGCGTGGCCCTGAAGCAGCATTGCAGTGCATCCCTTGGGGCTGTTATTGCAGAACGGGGAGGTGGGTCAACTGGGACACAGCAGAGAAGCTCTCTGCACATCCCTTTCACTAACCGTGTGTGTTCTGCCACAGGGAGACAAGGGAGTCAAAGGCGATCGAGGAGAACGAGGTGACCGAGGGCTCCGTGGAGATCCGGTAAATACGACTTGGGCATCTTCTCATCTTCCACTGCTCTCTGCTGATGCCACTAAATGCCACCTGGCCAAGGGCAACAGCTACGGCCCATGTAGCTGCAGCCCGGGCGCTGCTGGCAATGGGTAATAAGGCTGGGGTTACTCTCTGGAGTGCTGTGGAACAAGACATAGATATTTCATATGTGAAATGGTCTGTCTGTATGAAAACCCCAGCATTAAATCTAATCCAGAATAAAATGACAGAGAAAAAAAAAGAAATGTTAGTTCTGAGCTATCATGGAAAGGTTTTCGGTGTCCGACTTTCATGTCCCACTTACACAGCTGTTTTTCATTGCTGTATTGCTTTCAGGGAGATTCAGGAGCTGATAATACTCAGCGGGGCTCCAGAGGCCAAAAGGGTGAAATTGGACCAATGGTAAGATTTCTTTGTTGTGTTTTGTTGTTTTTGGTTTTTACAGTAAGGCAGAACAAAACAAGTAGGAAAAAAGGATGCTGCCAAAAAGGTGCAAGTTTCTTAAGCTCATCCTGTGTTTGTAGATGGGACAGCTTTCCTATGGAAAAAGTTGATAAACTGCAATCAAAACTTTCCCTGGGAAAAGCTCAGCTTGGGTGATGTTTTGTGTAAAAGGCCTATTTTTCATTTACAAAATGTTCTGGAGGCTGCCGTTGAAAACAACCTTGTGCTTGCAAATTAACTTCACGTGGTATTACAATTCAGGATTGAAAGTTTAGAACTCTCAAATCCGAATGCTCTGATTGACCTGAAACCTTTCAAAAAAACCCCAGAGCTCTCTTTTCATTTCATTTCAGAATAAAAATGCATCTTAAAATGTCAGATGGCATTTGCCAAGGAATGGAAATGTCAGCTTGCACTCACCCAAACACTTGATGCAGTGTCTGCCTCAGTTGTTAGCATGATTTCCATCAGTACTAGAATACTGAATAGCTTGTGTGAACGTGTGAAGAGATCCATTTTTACAGTGCCTGCTTATTGCAGGGCACTCACCTGAGTTTTTGTATTTCCCATAGGGAGAACCTGGAAGCCCTGGGGCAGGCGGACAAGGTGGTGGAGTCGGAAGGAACGTGAGTTTCCAGACCTGCAGTCAAGGGGGCACGAGTTTAGTTTATATCACCCAGAGGTCTGCTCCTCCTCTTTGCAAAAATCTTGTTCCTAGGCAGTAACATCTTGGCTTTTCCCTTTCCACAAATGATTTAAAAAACAAACAAACCAAGAAACCCCACTTGAATGGAAAAGCCTAATGGTTTTTCTACAGTTTCATACTTATGAGGTCTAATCCTGGCTTTATTCACTCCAGTGTGTGAATACCAGTGAAGGTACACCTCATTTACTCTGGCAACATAAGACAGCTGTAATTGCCTGCTAATATGTCAAGAATATAATTGAGCCAGCATCTCTGAACCTCTGGGATGTGATCCCTCCTGCTCTGCTTCCACTGGCGACACCTCTCCATTTCTCTCTCCCTCTTCCACCTTCAATAGTTTAAACTGTTTAAAATTTAAATTTTGGGTATTAAGAAGGGGAGATATGCTGATCTAAGGGCAACACAGAAATGCACCTGCCTACCCATACATACCTTGCCTAAYGAGTCTTGTCGTTTCTTCATTCCCAGGGTATGGCAGGACGAAGGGGACCGATTGGAATTAAAGTAAGTGTCTGGTGCCCACTATTCTCTTGGGGAGCCCTAGCAATGCACCTTGAGCTCCTGTAGGGCCATAGGCGGTGGCAGACAGAGAGCTCAGAGGGATGTGCCAAGAGGAGAGACGTGTGGGTTTTACTTCTTCCTTTCTGTCCTGTCGCTTCCCCAAACTTCCCTCCTYTGCTGTTCTGAAATTGGGCTGGCARCAGCCTCCTCTGYCAGAGCTGGATCAAGGTGCCTCAGCCACAAGGGCAATATTATGAGGCTCTTTCCCCTGTCCTGGCTGAAGGGACCTCTAGTTCAGGCCCGCATACACTGCCAGGACTTAAGTAAGCAGGAAKAGCATAAAGGGACCAAAACATGAAGAAGAATTATGTTCAGTCTTTGTAGGAGACARATTAACCCACTGGTTCTGTACTTGTTCTCTGCATAACCCCATTCTATCCCTCCAAAAAAGAGTTCTTCTTCTCTCCCATGCAACCATAAAGCAGCCTTCCCTGTCCTGAAGCCTCCTTGCTGCTCCGTAGTCTGGACCACGTCACCCCACACTAATCTGCCCTGGGTACCTGTTTTGCACTTACAGGGTAACAGAGGCTCACCTGGTCAAGCAGGGCCGGCTGGAGAACAAGGCATGAGAGGGCCCCAGGTCAGTGGATTTGCAGGCATTCACACCACRCAAGGTGTGACATGCCGAAAACCATCTCTCGGGTGCGGTAGCTTTCGCTTTCCTCCGTGACATCCGTGCTCATTCAGACTCGACGCGATCTCTCTTTTCTCCCCGTACAGGGTCCTCCCGGTCAGCTTGGCACRCCAGGCCTGAGAGGAGAGCAGGGAGTTCCTGGGCCTAGGGTAAATCCTTCTGCTTGTTCTCAGTCGGCATCAAAAGCTACTCATCAAGAAAGTCYTGCTGAGCCTAAATAAGGGCCAGTCAAAATGTTTTCCCATTTTCCCATAGGGCTCCACCATTGGTTTTGTTCTCCCTTAATAATACACYCTTCCAGAATGATTCTCCTCCTACAGATTTCTTGACCCAGAATGACAGAAAAGGGGGAACTGAAAGCAGTCACAAAAAGGGCCAGGACTTGAGGGTTTGGCCCATTATGTTTTGTGATGTCTCAAAATGAATTAACGTCACCGAGGGGCTGGCAGGGCATTTTCACCCTTTCAGGCCACAGCGCAACCACCTCATGTCCTTGCMGGGGGGCCCTTCCCAACATTATTTCTCCCTCCTGCTGTTTATCCCAGCAAGACTCATGGCCATGGTGCCAGGCATATTTTGCACTTCCCTCCTTCAGCCAATCTCCTGAGCAGGACTTGGCCTTTCCTGTAGGCACCTTTCCTGGGRGTGAGGGTTCCTCTAGAAACAATAWAGGTTGCAACTACAAATCACACTGAATTGCCCTGGTTCTCCGTTCTTCCTCTGTGTCCGTTCAGGGTGGAGGAGGACCACCAGGATCACCAGGAGAACGGGGCAGGATTGGTCCCCTCGGGCGAAAGGTACGTCTTGATTAGCACAGGACCAAACTGGGTAAAACAGCAACGAGAAGCTGGTARATAGGAGTGAGCTTAAAAAGAATAWTGGAACATTTTGGAGCAAAACYASCTCATCTTCACTGGCTTGCATAGGTGTGGACTAAAGCAAGGCTAAACAGCAAGGCTGTCTCATTAAGGTCCTATTTAATTAAACAGACGGGGGAAGCAGCCAAGGGACAGCAGCTGTGAGACCCCAGAGTTATTTTCCACAGCAGATTCTCAGCCAATGTCCACAAGGAAGGTGCTCAGGCTGGACCTCACAAGACCATCCATGTGCTTTTCCCTGTCCAGATATATGCACACCCTGGGTCATTTCCACGGCTGCTCCACTGCCAATTTACACACACAAAACACCCTGGGTGTGGGAACTTTTATCTTTAAAGTATGAATAAAGGCAAATATTGAAAGCTTCATCACATGGGTAGGACTTCCTGGCATCCTAAGCTACCTCGTTCAGGTTTCTTGAGATGACTGCTTCTGAATAAAGGGCAAACAGTTTTATTGCTGTATAGTCATAGTCAGGCCCTTCTGCTTGCAAAGAGCACTGCAGACCAATTTTATTTACAGAAACCAATATTTATGGGGAGGGAAAGGTTTGGACTCCCCTGGAGTTTCTTCAGATGCTTTAATGGATGTTTTCTTCAGGGTGAGCCTGGAAACCCTGGACCCAGAGGGCCAAATGGGCAGCAGGGACCACGAGGAGAGATGGTAAGTGTGGCCGTGCACTCAAACCTTTAGGGATGCTGGACTGAACCCTCTCCTGGAGCTAATGGGCCACAGTCCTCTTCAGCAGACAGTTCCTACCTCACACGGTGCAATATAAAAGAGAGAAATGGGCTCTATTTGTCTTCCTCTGGCAAGAGCATAGTTTGTCATGGCAGTTACTTCAAAAGGGACCTTTAATAGCTCAGATCTGCCTGCAGACAGACGTCCAGAGCAACATGGAGAAGACTTTTAGCAAGGCAGAGCACGGGACATCAACATCCCCCATGGAGGTGCTTGGGCTTGTCCTGGCTCATTGCACGAGGCATAAGTAGACACCCTGAAATAACTGTCTAGTAGTTCAAATTATTCCATAAATAGGATTTAGGAATTAACTTAGCCTTATTCATAATGGGGCCTCATTCTCCTCGCTTTATGTGGTGATGGATCATGGGTGAAAAAATAGTTGATGAAACTAAGGAAGCAAAAGCACGGGTCAGACCCACCTATGAGGTGCCCCTCCAGCACTGGCTGAACTGGGGAGTCGTGTCCTAGTCTGCTCCCCACTGCTGCTTTCCACAGAGACTTTACACATTGTGAGTATATGCTAAGCAGGTTTTAATTTAATCTGTAATTTTAGCACTATTTTTTCCCCTAATTTTTTTCTGACAAAAGTTTCATCTGAAAAAGGTCCTCTCAGGGGCACAATGGATTCTTCCTATTGAAGCTCCTGAACATTGGATCTGTCATATTTAAGCTATTCCTGGAAGCCAGCACGTTAACACCCTTGACTTTTTGATTTTAGGGTGATGATGGACGAGATGGAATTGGTGGACCAGGTCCCAAAGGCAGAAAGGTATGCACGTCCTCAGCACCTGCTTCTAACAACATCCCATATGGGACTTAGCACAACCAAGGATGAGGAACTAACAAAGGTCGCCACGCAGAGGGGTGCACAGCCTAGGTAAAATCAGGGAGACCTTCATACAGCCATGGAAATCAGCCTTAAGTGCAACCTGGTGGAAAAATCAAGACTCTTTCGAACCCTTCCCATCTGCTTTTCTCTTGGTTTCACCTATATTAGCTTCTAGCAGGATGCATGCCCTTTGGGTTGCTTTTAGCCAGAAAGCCCCCAGGAGCATCTGTGGGGTTTTAAAATTAATAAGCCAGCATCTCTGACAGCTCATTTACTGTTGGTATTAGTCTGAGAGACCTTAGAAACAGTAGCTGCTTTCCTTTCGTTAACCCTATGTGGAAGAACACTGCACACTGAACTTGTGGTCTATCTCGCTTTTCACTCTGTCATTTAACATCTCAGATTGGTGCGGATCTGTCTGCAGAACCAGGATTACTTTCCAAAATTCTTATTTCAAATGAACTCTTCTGTCGTTTCAGGGAGAACGAGGCTTCATAGGCTACCCAGGGCCCAAGGTACAGTGCAGCCAACGTGCTATGAATTCCTTTTCCAAGCAATGTAGCACTCCCGGGTGTCCTGTGCAGATCTAGAGCTACTGTTTGTGCTTTTATCCTAACCTCAGGGTTCACCTGGTGACCGTGGCGGTGCTGGAGGCCCAGGTCCTAAAGGAAACAGAGGCCGCAGAGTAAGTCTGACATGTCACCGTTGTCTCAGATTGGGCCAGTAGGCCCTTGGGCATGCATGGATGGAAAGATGGGCACGTTTCCCCCTGTCCMTTGACCCACACTCGCAGGAGCCCTCCTGCAGACAATCATGGATAGAGAATTCCTGGAGAAAGGAGATGTTTCGACTGAATAGAAACAAGCTGCAGTGAAAGGCCGTACTTCAGAGCTTTGCCATGCTGTCCTCTTAGGAAGCTCGCTATCCATTAGACTTTCCCTCCCCCCAACCTCTGTTTCTTGTCATCGGTGAATCAGAGGMCTTACCTTGTCTCTTTCTAGGGAAACGCAGGAGATCCTGGGACACCTGGTCAGAAGGGAGAGGTTGGATATCCCGGACCATCTGTAAGTGTTCATCGCATGAATGGCTGATCATGCCTCTGGCTTCCTTGCACCGTATATGATGCTCTCATTTTGGCTCTGGCTTCTGTTCAGTTCTCTGCAAATCTTCCCACTGCAGGAAGTGTTTTTTAATCAGGACAGTCATCAAATGGGCTTTTTACCCCTCTGTAAGTGGTAGCAAGAGGGAAGGAGTTGGTACCTTCTTGGCCTGGGCCACCGAGGAGTCCTCACCCATCCAAAAGCAGGGCTGATGGCACTGAGAGAAGTCAGGGCCAAGGAGTCCATTAGACTGCTTTCCCTGTGCTTGTCCCACGTGGGGACATTTCCTTTGCAGCATTTGGTCCCGTGGAAATCCGCCAACCACAACAGCTAAATCCCACTCYGCAGCATCACGAGGACGTAGAGACATCTCCCACACACTGCAATGTAGGAGATGCTGCCAAGTCCATAGCTGCAGGGGCCCCTGGCAAGACATGGGGATTGCGTGGTTTGGTGGGTTTGGGGTGGGTTTTTTTGAGGTATTTTTTGAAACAACTGGAGATCACTAAACTGCTCAGAATGCTGGTGCTCCTTGAGCTCCCTTCAGCAGGCCTGCAAGTGCCTTGTGCTCACCACACAGCCCATACAGGGAGAGATGCAGCGTACAGCAYGGACCGTCTGGCTTGACCTGTCGTGTAGCAAGGTCCATGAGGAAAGAGGAAAACGTTTCTTACCTGCTGCTGGAAACACAGCTGAGGAAAAAGCCACGCTTCCCTTTTTCTTGTGCACGACCCRTGGTTATACAGCAATTGCAAASAGCCTCACGGGACACCCTTAAAAGMCACATTCCACTCAATCAGTGTTATTTTGTTTTTCAAACAGGGACTTAAAGGAGATAAAGGAGAATCCAGAGATGTAAGTGTGACATCAGTTCTCCCTTGCTGTTTTGAAATAGTCTTCTGTTTACCATGTCACATATCTTTTTCCCCTTTTCACTCTTTTTTCTTCTTTTTTTTTAAAAGCAATGTGCGCTTGTCCGGAACATCAAAGACAAATGCCGTGAGTACATCCGTGCTTTGCTGATTCTCTGCCGCTCATCTTGTCTGTTAGTCACGTTATATGGACTGCATTGACTAAATTGTTTTTTTCTTCTCATCTTTTCCACAGCTTGCTGCTATGGTAAGTCCCCTTGACTCCTTTAAATCCTGTTATAATTATGTCTCTGGGGGCCAGATGCTCACTGAGTCAGTAAATCAGCTCATGGCAGCTCTTTGGCAGTAAAAATGATTTACACCAGCTGAGGATCTGCTCCTTGCATCCTAATAGAAATATCTGGCACTAACCGTTTCCAACACACATTTCTGGCAGGTCCCAAGGAGTGCCCCGTCTTCCCAACGGAGCTGGCATTTGCCATCGACACCTCCTCAGGCGTTGGGAGGGACGCTATCAACAGGATGAAGCAAACTGTGCTCAGAGTGGTTAACAACTTAACCATCGCYGAGAGCAACTGTCCCCGGGGAGCCCGGGTGGCACTGGTCACCTACAACAACGAGGTCACCACCGAGATCCGCTTTGCTGATGCCAGGAAGAAGTCTAGCCTCCTCCAGCAGATCCAAAACTTCCAGGCGACCCTGACMACGAAGCCACGCAGCCTGGAGACTGCCATGTCCTTCGTGGCCAGGAATACCTTCAAGCGTGCCCGAAGTGGCTTCCTTATGAGGAAGGTGGCTGTCTTCTTCAGCAATGGGGACACGAGAGCCTCCCCACAGCTCAATGAGGCAGTGCTGAAGCTCTACGACGCYGGGGTGATGCCTGTGTTCCTCACCAGCAGACAGGACCAGGCTCTCATCAGAGCTCTGGAGGTCAGTATCATGCACCCTGACTCTCTTATTTTGACCTCAGTCCAGCTCAACAGGGTAGATCAATATCATGTTTTTGTTGGCTTCTTTAGGATTGGATCAAGCACCTAGCATTAAGAAAGTATTTCAGGGCAAATTCATCCAACTCGYCTGTTAGGAAGGAATCCCACAATGCAGGATGGGATGCTGCAAAACATTAATGTTATGATGAATCTTTTGTATCCTGGACCATGGCAATAGTGTGCCAGGTGCTGGATTCATCAGAAGAAAAGGGACCTCGTAGGGGGAATGACTGAGATGGAAAGGCAATACATGAGAGATGGGAGTACTGTAGTGTCCTCCTTGGCAGGACAACAGGGTGCTGGGAAAAAAATCTCTTAGAGTTAACGAGAAAATCACTCTTCCCTACTGGGAGCTGAAAACAGCAGAAGCAGCATTCACTAACGCCATGATTTCTTTTTGTTTGCATCTACCCCAGATCAACAACACAGCAGTCGGACACGCAATCGTTCTTCCAACCAGTGGCAGTCAGCTGAACGAGACTATCAGGAGACTCCTGACTTGTCACATTTGTCTGGGTAAAGCACACGTTTCCCTTCTAGACTATGCCAAAGCCTCCCGGCCGTGCAGCAGTCAGTTGTCAGCAATGCAGAAGGGGAGCCCGGTTGGGATCCAGCCCTTTTGCTGCCAAAGACGAGGCGTTCATCCTCCTGGGTTGAGGGGAAAGCGTTGGCATCGTGAATGAGGCTCRCTGCTCAGCACGGGCGTTCTCTGCTTTGTAAAGAGGAGCTTCTTTTTTGGCCTGTTCCCATTTTGACAGCCCTAACGCCAACGGCTAAGCATGCTAAAAAATGGCCWTCTGCCATTTATGACAGAGAGCTTCAGGGATGTCCTTGGATAAAGGAGCACATGCAAAACACTAAGCGCATAACTACATGTGCTTTGGGATGAAATGGCTYTTGTATCAAGTAAGGGATGGATGAATGTCTATGGCTCGGTAGTATTTCATATGGCACAAGGGATTTTAGCAGGGACAGTGATTTTCATGTTCAGTTCATCCAAGTTCATCCTCTGTATTTCCTCCCTAGATGTGTGTGACCCTGACCCTGTCTGTGGCTTTGGTAGTCAGAGACCTGTATTCAGAGACAGAAGAGCAGCCCCAACAGACGTGGACACTGACATAGCCTTCATCATGGATAGCTCGGAGTCCACCACCCCTCTGCAGTTCAGTGAGATGAAGAAATACATTTCCCACCTTGTAAGCAACCTGGAAATCAGCTCCGACCCCAAAGTATCTCAACACCACGCAAGAGTTGCAGTTCTCCAGCAAGCTCCTTATGAATACGAARCCAACTCAAGCTTCTCGCCAGTAAAAACAGAGTTTTCGCTAACTGATTATGCATCCAAAGAGAAGATGATTAATTACCTACACAACCAAATGACCCAGCTCTATGGCACAAGGGCTATGGGAAGTGCAATTGAGCACACAATGGCTCATATTTTTGATACTGCACCAAACCCCCGGGATCTAAAAGTTATAGTTCTGATGATGACTGGAAACGTGAAAAAACAGGAACTTGAGTACCTGCAAAGAGTCGTTATCGATGCCAAATGCAAAGGATATTTCTTTGTCGTCTTGGGCATCGGAAGGAAGGTGAACGTCAAGAGTATCTACAGCCTAGCTAGTGAGCCCAACGACGTGTTCTTCAAGTTGATTGATAAGCCAGGAGAGCTTCATGAAGAGCCCCTCCTGCGCTTTGGGAGACTGCTCCCATCTTTCATCAGAAGTAAGTAGAGCATCCCTCACACGAAGCACTGTGAAAGTGGCAACATAAGATATCAATAGAGTTAACCTAACAGGTTTGATCTATCTGTTTGCTGAGTGGGCTCTGGCCTGAACACCTCTTTTGGCCAATAGGCACCGCTGAAGTGGTCTTTTTGTCCATTTCTTTTTATGAAATTTGTACTGCTTGGTCTGTTACTTCTCATAGGTCTGTCCAGTTGAATCTGCCCTTTTCTGCAGTCTCTATGTCCTCCTAGCCTTTTAATCAGTTGGTCCATCAAGCAGATTCTGCACATCTATCCAGTTTGACTTGATCTCTGGTCTCACTGGCTTGGTGTGAGTGCAGTTCAACCAGTGGCACAGCTACATGCAAGATGTTGTGTCCAATGGGGTCTGCTTGTGCTGGGACACTGGACCCTCCGAACTGCAAATACCAGACTAATGCAGGCACAGAGCCTCCAGAACATGCAGTAATTCTTTCTAACTCCAGCATAAGCATCATGTCTACCAGACATCTGCACTGCTCGGACAGAGATCTGAAGTTGCTGTATTCAGATCTATGAACCAGACAGAAAGGAGTCTTCTGCTTCTGGCTCAGAGATAAATAACATTGCTATGCTTGGGGTGCACCTACATATGTCATATGTTGAAGATTCATACCTCAGCTTAGCTAGAGATCCCAAGCCAGATCTCCAGTCAAAGCTAGTTAGCAGATATCCTAAACAGGTCTGGCCAGCAGGGACCAGAATGGGGCTTTACTAGGAAATCTAGTTTCATCAAAAAAGCCCCGATAATCAATTCACTGTGCTAAAAAGCACTAGTTCAGGGATATCTTCCAGTGGAATAGGAAAGAACCCTCTGCATATCTTTCCTGTAAATAAATGTTCAAGTTTCCTCATTTTTTCCCCCCATGTTTACTCCTGGAAATGTCTAACTGCTGGAAAATAATATTAACTGTGTGATTACAAGTGCTTTGTTATAAGAATGCTGTTTACACGTGGCAGACTAAGACGTATATCACTCACCGCAGTTACTGCTCTCGTGTTTATACATTGGAATAACAAATCTACCAGCCTCGGATGCTGCAGTAACCGCATCAGATTTCAAGAGATGCAACATAGCCTTTAACAGAGCAAGCAAAGAGAGAGGAATGTTTTTAATTAAGATAGACTATATGTAATGCAGTGTTGATAAGTAGCCATCCTCCTCAAAGGCGTGGTTTAATGCCAGGCTCTCTTTGTCCTTAGGTGATTCTGCTTTCTACCTGTCTCCGGAGATAAGGAAACAGTGCGAGTGGTTCCAGGGTGACCAGCTAGCCAAGAACCACAGTCACACTGGGCACAAAGCAGTGTAAGTACCCGCTGGGCTGTGGCAGCAGGAGCTTTGCTGATGGTCTACCTGGGGCAGGACACTCATTTCTGAATTTGCATTTAGGGAAAAAAAAAAAAAAAGAAAGAAAAAAAAGGGAAAAAGCTGCTTCCATGCTAATCAGGATCAGCAGCCTCTTGCCAGTTTCTTTAGTGTTGTACCAAAGGAGCAACAAATCTCTCCCCTAGAGAAGGATAGAAGCACACATACAATGTTGTGTCTAGTTGCTTATTTAAATGTGTATTAAAGGTAAGGAGGAGGCACGTGCTGCTGTCATCACTCACGTCAAGAATTCCACAAGCGACTAAGTAGTTGGGGGTTTCCCCGCTTGCAGCACCAAGAACTTTGCTTTCAGTTGCAGGACCTATCAAACGTATCCTCCTATTTCACAAACAGGTACGTGGCCCCTGACACGACGACCAGGAGAACTACAAGCACCAGCACCACGGTAGCGGCCAGCACGAGGCCCGCTGCAAACACCAACACCCGCGCCAAAACCACCACCCAGAGCACCACCGCCCAGACCAAAGCCCCGAGCCGAACCCCTGCGAGCACCACGGCCCAGGCCAACACCACGCCRCAGACCACAACGAGCACCACGGCCCAGAGCAAAGCCAGCCCCGTGGCCCAGAGCAGAGCCAGCACGGCGACCCAGAGCAAAGCCAGCAGCAGGACCGCAGGAAACGCCACCACCTCTGCTGCTGCAGGCGGTAGGAAAAGACATGCTGGTACGTGAAAAGCCCTTCTGCTTCCAATGCTTTCACCTCAAGCTTAGCTAAATTTTCTTATTTATGGTCGTTCAGTGAGGTTGGTTGAATTCTCAGTTGGTAAAATAACAGTTGTGGTTTGTTCAGCACTTCATCGGTGTTGGAAGCCTCCTGGAGAACAAGGAGCTTCTTCCAGATGAGCAAAGTTAGCGTAAGAGAGCTTTCCTGTGTGCTCTTGCAAGGGGGTGAAAGCACCTCTGCACACATATTGCAAAAGATTTGCCTCGATTTGCCTTCTGTTTCTAGATTGCAGCAGGTTATTAAGCAAAATCACTTGCTGCTGGGCACCCGAGATGCCCAAAGCCATCGGGCCCCTCTGCACAACTTGGTTTTAATGATCCACAACTGGTTGTGGGCAAATTCAGTCTCTGGACTGAGTTCTTCAGTGGACTGAAATAGAGCGTGCACAGCACTGAGCTACCTTTTCCCTCGAGACCTCTCCTCTTCAAAACCCTTACTTAGTGCTTACTTTGAATTGCAGCAAAGACAAACGACATCCAGATCACAGACGTCACCGAAAACAGTGCCAGGCTGCGCTGGGTCAGCCCGGAGCCTGCAAACTCCTTTATTTTTGATATCACCATCACCTTAGCACACGACCACTCTCTAGTCCTGAAGCAAAACCTAACGGGCACCGAGCGCATCATCGGAGGCCTCAGGAGCGGACAGAAATACTTTGTAGTCATCACTGGCTACCAGAAATCCCACCCCAGAGTGACCTACACGGGAACATTCACCACAAGTAAGTGGCCACCAGGGGAAAAAAAATAAACAAACCTTTGTTTTCCAGCTTAAAATGTTGGACAGAAAAACATGGAAAAAACTGCATGAGAGATGGGAAATCAATTGGTAACTAAGATCCAGGCCTGACAACGCTCCGCTGTGTCCATGCATCCTACAGCCCAGCAGCAGGACCTGGTTGTGAGACAGGGAGAATATGTTGCTTTGGCAAACGCAAGCTGACACTTCAGTGGTGTTAAATCAAGACAGATTGCAGTAGAATTAAAGCCACTCCCAGAGGGGTATTTGTCTTATTGTGCGTGCAGAAGGCTTTACACAATGTATCTTGATGGGGTCCAGCAGGCATTGCTGTAATTAATAATAGGAGTTAAGCTGGTCTAACACAGACCAAATTCAGCCCAGCCCAATTGCAAAATAAGCAAGAAAAGCTGGTTTTCAGATGGTAATTTCCATAGCATCTATCTGCTTTCCATAATACAGTATCCAACAAAAACATACAGAAGGGATTAAATGGCGAGTTTCATCCTCTGGGAGGTCACATGTGCCCAAGCCCTTTGGCACAGGCAAAATTTGCTATATAAAGACAATATTGTAATGGTTTGGCATAGGTGGTGTGGAGAAGCTTGTGCTGGTCCTGTCAGGGCTGCACTTGGCTTATTCTGGCACTCCAGAGCCTCTTCCAGTGCTTGCAGGGAGTCTCTCCATTGAGTTCAGTGGGTTTGGATCAAGCTTGAAGTCTCTTACCTTCATGAGCAATAAATGTGCCCAAAAAATTGTTGGGAAAAGACATCAACATGCAAAGCAACATTTGCATGCCATGGCTTGAAGCTCATGAGGTCAAGAGGAATTACGTTGCCTATAGAGCAAATCCAGAAAGGGAACAGTTGGGGCTAAAGCCACCCATATCCACAAGCTGCTACCTGGACTATTAGGTTTCACTGCCACCAGTCACCCAAAGCCACACATGACTTTCTACCACCACAGAAGAGCAAATCCAACTCTTCCTGGCTCTATCCCTTTCCTGCCCCATGGAAGATGAGCAGTGATTTGCCATGGGAAGTGCAAGATGCAATATGATGCAGTCATGCAAAGCAGGATGTAATAGGAAGTGCATTCCTCTTCCTATCACTTCTTCCTGGTGGACTACTACTACCAGGGAAGACTTCCACTACATAATTCCTATAGGCCATTGTGGCAGGGGAGTGATCAGAGCATCTCTAAAGGCAAAAGGCCTTTATGCAACACCTGGAGAACTCCTGAAGATCACAGGGAAAAAGAGAAAGGACTATTAGATCTATCAGGACCTACTTGTTCTCCTGGAGAATGGGTTTTTTTCCTCTCTAATCCCTGCCCTCTCTAAGGCCAAGGGAACAAATACGACATTAAGCTACAGAGTGTTCACAGCCACTCTTCCCCGATCACTGTTGAGTTGCAGGCCGTGCTGTGACTTTGAAGCAGCTCTCCACTGCAGCAGGGACCAGGAGCAGCTCCCTTCGGAGTCACCACCGAAGGAAGAGCAGGGCCGCACAGCGGAGCGGCCCCTGGCGAGGGCAACGYGAATCCGTCCTGGCGCTGCCGGGCGGCCGTGCATTACTCACGGAGTCAGCTGCATCCAATAAACTTTTCTGAAACGTATGCGTGCTCGGGTAAGCAGAGCCAGGCCTGACTCCTGCAGCTAGCGCGTCCTGCGTTCCCCTCGCGAGAACGGGGGCCAGGGATTTTGTTYACTTCTGCGCCTTGGCCATTGGAGGCGGCCTCCTCCGCCGCCCGAGGCCACGTTCTGGCTGCAGCCTCCTGCCGCRCGGTGGTGGGGCTCGCCCGGAGCTCTGCTGCGAGGTCCCCTTCCCTTTGGCTGACCGCTGCTTCTGCTCCCACAGAGAGCCCGCCGCAGYCCAAGGTAGCCCTGGACAACGTGATGATGAACACCGAGCCGCTGGAAGGGCCCGAAGGCGGTGAGTACCGGCACTGAAACGCGCGCGCGCCGCAGCACGGGTCCYGCGGGAGCCTGGCCGTTTGCACCAGTCTTCCCATTGCCCCCTCCCCAAACCCAGAGCAGGAATAGCCCCGCTAGGATCAGAGAAGCTGCAACAACCCAGTCCTTCACTTTGCAGGGCCTCCTACCTTTGYAGGGCTCGCAAGGGGTCTGTGCCCTCTGCCTGAACCAGGGGCTCGGTTCCCATAAGCTTCATTGAGTCTCATTTCTGTCACAGGAGAAAGCTGAGTTAGGGCTCAAGCACATGCGGTTCCCTCCCCTGACAGAGACACTCAGCACCCTMCAGTACCCTCTCCCAGGTGACCTAGGTGTAGATATAGCTGAGCACCACCTGATGCTTGTTTGCTCAGTCTCCCCTGGCTTGGGGCAGAGACTAGGCCTTGGGGTAACACAGAGCTCTAACCAAGGCTTTGCCCGACAGTACAAGGAGAACAGGGGCTCCAGTGTTGAACAGCAGCGTACAAATCAACTAAATTATAGTCTCTCTCTCTCTCTCTCTCCAGATTAAGCCCCGTCACCCTTCCTTTTTCTCTGCAYCAATGGCTTATCACAACAAACATTAACGAGCAAGCTGTCAGACCCTACTCTATTGCTCATCACATTAACCTGTTTTAGCAACCCACAACCATCGTAGCTGTTAATACCTCATCTCATCACTTTCATTGATGCCATTGATGTCATTATGTCAACACTATTACAGTCATTTGTACTGTAAGTGCTGGGCTGTATCCCTTCCTCCACAAACGTGGAAGGGCGCCCAGCCTTGATAAAGCAGCATCCTATTGCTGGCACAGGCAATGGATCTGGCATACAAACCYTGTCCTCCAAATGATCGGTGCTGTAGGCCCTTTTTTAAGCTGTTTGGTCCCACCATAGCTCATTTTCTTTGTAAGGAGACTCGGTAATGTGGAGAGATGGTGTTAATTGCGTTGGACTCTGGTAAGAATTTCGGAGCTGCCGCTGAGGTCTCGGCATTCATATTGAGTGGGAAGAGAGTGGAGCTCAGACCAGGCTGCCGCAGCCTCCTGAGGACGCCGGTGGGGCTGGCTGCCATGGACAGGCCACGGGGCTGTCACCAGGAAGGRATGTGTCATTTTTCTCTGTCTCATTGCATGCCCCATCACCACTGTGATGCTCTGCACCATTCCTCTCTTCTGCACTTGCAACATCCCGCCCTTTCCATGTTTCCCCTCATGCTGCATGGACCTCTTCTCCTCTGCCACCACCCGGACTGTCTCCTGAAGGTGAAAACCACCCCCTTGGCTTTGACCCATCAGCAATGCAGAGTTACGTAGGTCTATCCGACCCAGCAGAAGGGGGATGCACCGTGCAGGCCAAGAAGGAACAAAGCTGCTCCGAAACCCCTTAGCTAGCTGGCTGCAAGCTCACTGAACGTAGGCTTTAAATGTCAATGCAGGCAACTGCATCTCTGCTCCCGGGAACGGGCTGGGTATCGGGACCCGTTTGCTGCGAGGAATTCACGGCAGTTGGCAGTGTGGGGAGAAGGCAGCCCGAGGGCCTCCCAGGAGGGCTGGCATCAGTCACCCGGAGCCCTTTGAGCGCCCAAAGAGCATTAGGCAGGGCTGGGGATTGGCAGGGGGTTGTTTCGGTGAGTCCTCTCCAGCCTCCTGTGCGAATGGTCTGCCCTATGGCCTGCACATAAATCTTCCCACGTGCCTCCAAGGAAGCCCCAGCTTCGGCTGTCCTTATATAGGCAAAGCTGCTGCTAGCACGGACGGCCTTGCTTTGCTAATAAAAATACTGGGATTCGGTCCTAAGTTATCATCTCTAGGCAGAAACGGAAGTTTAGATCCTCATTAAGGCATTCAAAATGCACCAGGTGCGGCTTGCCTCTAAAACTCAAGTCAACACACTGCAAAAAAACATCGAGAAAAACAGCTTTGAAAAGAGATGGGGGCAAAGAGCTGAGGGCCCGATCCAGGGGCAGCGACCGGGAGCGAGAGGCTCCCTCCGCTCCGGCTCCAGGGCTGCGGGTTTGCAGGAGTGATGAAACCAAGAGCGGGAAGAGCGTGGCCAGGGAGGGCCTGGGTATAGAAACGCGAGGAAACGGAGGGGGGACCCAAATCAACTGCAAAGGCTCGATCCAACCCTTGAGTCCCTAACATTTTTGAATGCTTGTTTTTTTGTTTGTTTCGTTTCGTTTTGCTGAATTTCTTTGCCTGTTGAGCTTTTAACCCTTGCAGAATCATTTGACCTTTGCGCATTTTGCAACGCAGATTTGCCAGACCCTTGCTTGCTGGACTATGACATGGGCATACAGTGCCAGGACTATCAGGTTGTGTGGTTCTTTGACTACAAACACAAGATCTGCAGCCAGGGTTGGTATGGTGGCTGCGGTGGTAATGCCAATAGATTTGAGACCGAAGCTGAATGTGTTAGCAAATGCTTGAAACCACGTAAGTACCGAGCGGGGGGTTAATCCTTTTGCATTTTATCATATTGTCGAACAATGCTTGCRGCAGAGGGAAAATGCAAAGTCAAACCCGCATCCTTTTTCCTTCAACAGCGGCTGAGAAAGCRATGCAGCAGCCACCCCTTGAGAAAAGATTATTGCCAGGTAAAACAGAAACACACCGCCGCGATTTCCCCTCCGGCGTCCCACGCATGCGGCCGCCCTCGCCGAGCTCGGCGCATCCACGATCGCGGGTGGCGTGYGGAGGGTTTTCCTTTGCTCCCCGGCGCGCCGGCGTCCTCTGCCCTGCCGTGCACGGGSCCCTGCACGGCGCTTGCCTGCCCCGGGACGCGCGTGGCACCGCGGCCCCGCTCCGAGCGTGGGGCGCCCGCGGCCCCGCTGCCGAGGGGCGCAGTGTGGCCCATGTCACCGCGTGTGCCAGCAAAAGGCGCTGTGGGGAACCACTCTCCTGACACCCGGGAAAGGTTGGCCTTTTTTGCCCCAAAACGTCAGGATCAAAGGTGAGGAAGAGCCACACGGGGAAATTGCAGCTGAGCTCCTCTCCCTATGGAATTTCTGGGATTACGGAGTATAGTTAGCAAACCTCYTACATCTGCAAAGCCTGGGAGGAAAGCGGAGGCGTGGAATCCCCTGCACTGATTAAACAGGGATGGGTTCAGGGCAGGAACGGGCAGCCYCGTAACGCTGTCTCAGGGCCCCTTCCCAGACTACGGAAAGAAACCCAGGAGCAAAACGAGCATGGGTGCCCAACGGCAGGGCAGTAACCCCGAGAGAGGCCCAGAAGTGTKTGAGAAACCAAATTAATCCCTCGACACACCTCGCCATATTTTATTTTGCAAGTGACTGGAAGGGCCTYCTGTGCTGGAAAATAGGCACCACGAGCACAGCTCCTGCGGTTGCAACTTGAGCACGTTCAGCCAGAGGAAGCTCATGGCTTTTGCAGAAACCCGTGGCTTCAGCTTGGCCAAGGAGCTCATCTTTACTTCCAGTTTGGCCCACAGTTTCAGCTCCCGATTAAACACGTCCTGGGGCAGAGACGGGAAGCGCCCCGTTACGGCGGAGGGAAGCCGGCTTGCGGGCTCCTCTCCGGAGGGTACGTGTTTCTGCTAGCCCGGGCCCATAGACCAGCCCCTCCTGATCACCATCACATGCCTTGATGATGTTTCCAGCCACCGTCGCTCAGCCTAAATTGATATTTCATCAACTTGGCGCCATTCTGCCCTGGGCAGATAGACAGGAAAAGCAGCCGAGGGGCCCACAGGGGAGGCTTGCGTCTCTGCCCTCCCCACATCAGTCCCTCTTTCTCTAGTCACCAGCTTTTTCTGCTTGCTGCAAAGCTGGGGATTGAATCTATGATGGAAGAAGACACACGGGAGGTTACAGGCAGGCTTCAAGCCCCGCTTCTAATGGGCTGCGCCATGGGGCTGGCTTTGGGCTCAGCATGGGAGCGAGGTGCARTGCTCAGAGTCAAGTTCATCTTCCGAATCCTCCTTGAGAAGGGGCAGCACTCCCTACCTAACCATCTGCCAAAGAAAGTCTTGCAAATACTGCGCTCACCTTTAATTATTACTCTGTTTTACCGGGGCAAGATTTAGTACGAGCGCAGATGGGGAGCCCATTTCCCCAGGATTAAACTCCCGTTTCATGGTGGCTGCCCCATCTTTTGAAGCTGCAAAGCTGGCCACACTTTAGCACAGCCTTGTAGTCACTCTCCAGTGTTCCTTTGAAATTCTTAGATAAGATTGTGTTTCTTCTGTCGTATTTCTGCATTGCAAAATTTGGCATTTTGGGGAAAGGGGTTCATGCAGGAGTTCAACTGCAAACGGATCCCTGGGAATACTGAGCAGTAGCCGTTCAAACCAGGGCAGTCACCAGATGCAGCCTGATAAAAACCACGTCCTTTGTGCTCAGAAAGCGGAGGGCGGTGCAAGGGTGAAGGGATTTCACCTCAGCACCAGGATTCGAGCGGATTTTCCAGCTAACCTAATGCMGAAGCCTCCCTTGAAGCCAGCACTGAAACAGGATCTGCTGCTAAAAATGGTAGTTGAATTACGCTGTGCATCAGCTGACTCGGAGTGCTCATTCCAGTCCTGAAGGGAGAGAAAGGGGCAAAAAGACCTAGACCCTGGGCTGGGGGCAAAAATTACACTGTGCCTCCCGTGGGCTGGATGTTTTCACTCGTGGATTGCATGAGGGGTGCCCAGGCTTCAGCGTCGAGTCATTCCTGCATCGGCATCTGCTGGCTTTCCATAGTTTGGAATGGAGAAAAGAATGGAGGTGGATTTCTTTCTTTTTTTCTCTTCCTTAAAAAAAAAAAATAAAAAGTAAAAAGCCTGGCAGAGGGAGCTTTTGGCTCTAACAGACCAACGGCACAGCTGAATTGAAAGGTCAACACTGACTTCAAATTCCAAGGGAAAACAGAGATTAAAAACTAACCCCCTGCTTCCAAAAGCTACGTTTATAGCTGAACATATAAAGGCATCAATGGCCAGGAGACTCCTTTTACAGATGACCCTTCTCTCTCTGAAAGGAGCTGTTACCAGCTCCTCTTATCTAAACAGCCAGCGCGGGGCTGAAACGAACCCATAAATCTCCACCACGGGGCTGAAACGAACCCATAAATCTCCACCACGGCTGCAGGGCAGAGCTCGGACGACTCGAGTCTGACGCGTTGCACGACGGAGTTTCTCTCAGCTCCGCAATGAACCTGGCTCGCGGAGGGCAGCGTCTCCGGCGGGACAAAAAGGGGGTTCAAACGCCGGGCTGGACCCGCTCCTGTTTCCGGCAGAGCAGAGCAAGGTGCACCGCACCGCATGCCGCGCGCCCCCGTCTCGCGCTGCTCCGCGCTCCCGGGCCGCCTTCGAGGGCTTCGGGCGGCGTTCCTGCGCTCGGAGCAGCTGCCAGCGCCGGCCGCAGCCGCCTTGGAAGTCAAACTGCCACCACGACGTCTTCCCTCGCTGGGATTCGCCGCCAGACCTGCTTTCCAGTCAGGGTTTCAGGCTGCTGCACCCTCCTTTCCCTGAAAACGTTCGAGGGTTTAATGTGCCTTTTCTTTAATCAAGCCCGAAGAAACCTGCCTGCAGGTGCAGCTGTTGTATATTCATCCCATAACCATCTGTTCTTTCATATATCCAACTCGCTGTCATGCTGGGACTCGACAGAGTCCTGGTAAGATCGATCGCCCCCCCTTCCGATTGCAACCAGTGGCTTTTTCCCTACTGCCAGGCAGAGGCAGAATCACAGAGAACAGAATATAAAACGCTTTGGCCAGCCTGTTCCCACAAATCCTTCTTTCCACTGAGCRGGGCTAGGATGGCAGCTAGTTCAGGACCATCTCTGCGAGCAAGGGGCTACTTCTCAGAGCCTCGTAYGGCTCAGAAAGGGACTTCAGAGAGCCTTGGGACAGCTATCCATGATCCATAGGCAGCTTGCTTTTTTGGCAGCCGGGTGCCAACAACAACAAAAGGCACAAACCCGGGCTACAAGGGGCAATCACCCTTAGTCGTTAGATCTGGCTCAACTAACATCAGTGGACAGGGAGGGCACACGCGGTGCGGGACCCCTCCCCAAAGCCCCTGCTGAACCTTCCCGCATCTGTTTGCAGTCACGGACATCTGCCAGCTGCAGAAAGACGAGGGGCCCTGCAGGGACTTCGTGCTCAAGTGGTACTACGACACCAAGACCAAGAGCTGCGCCCGGTTCTGGTACGGCGGCTGCGGAGGCAACGACAACAGGTTCAACGTGCAGAAAGACTGTGAAAAACTTTGTGCCCCCGGTAAGGAGCGCGCGCGGGCCCGGCCGGGGAGGAGGGCCAGGGGATGGCCGGGCACGGGAGGGCACSGGCTCCCGCGGCACGGTGAGAGCCGTGCTGACGCCAGCAGCTCGAGCGGGGTGGTTGTAGCACGCTGGACTGGCYGCAGGAGAAGTTCCTCGCAACTAGCTGGGCAATAGAGTCTAAAAAATATAACCTGCACGGGCCGTGAAGTGATTAGGAAGCTTTTTGGTTAAAAAAAAGAAAAGCTCTGGACCATGTTCAGCCATGACACTACCCTGCCTTTTGCTCCTTCCAAGAAGGACTTGCTCCCCACCAGGATGGGCACGGGTACCAGGACGGGTAACAGAGCAGTTTTGCCATCCTCACCACATGGACCTACCTCTTCCCACCACGKCTTTTCCTTCGTGCCCACGCACGAAACCACCTCATTTCTGTCCTCTTTCCCCATCCCCTTTGCAGGTGGCATCAGCCCTGGCGTCGTGACGACAATAGGAACATAGAGGCAGCGACCTGCCAGCACATACCTCGGAGACAACCAGGAACACCGGCCCTTCCACCTTGCCCCCCTAGAAGCTAAGGGTATCGACTACCTTGCACTGTTCTATCTCATGCTTTTACCTTCCGAGCAAACCTTGAAGAAAGAGTTTTGCTGCACGAACCTATCAATATGGTGCTAAACTGTTTGTGGACTGAGTGCCACACGTGTCCGGGTTATATTGTATAGCTTCAACATTGCGAAATATTTACCTGATTGCAGATTGTTGCCATGTCTCAACATGTCTCTAAATCACCCTCTCCTCCCGATTGCGGCAGCCTGCCTATATGAGGCAATGTAAAAAAGAGAAAAAAAGAAACCGTAATAATAATTAATAATAATTTCACTGCAGCTGTTACATGCTTGCTTTTATCCTTTTCGTAACTGAGCATATCTTTACATGGAAAGCCTTGTGTAAGAGAGTAGCTAATTCTGATAACCAAGCGGTTCGATTTCTCATCCTTTCGTTTTTGCCTTTTGCTGGATTAGCCTTCAGACTAGATCTCTTGTATGCATTTGTACCATATGTGGCCAACCCAACCAGGCAGGAAGACGAGGCAAGGTTTTGAATACAAATGCACTGCGGGGACCAAGGCCTCAGTTAAAGAATTTTCAAATTGTGGTGTAGAATGTCTCTGGCATTCCTCTGATGTTGTATGTTTTATAAAACACAAAGCAGAGCAATTTGGGGGGGGGGGGTGAGTGGGAGGGCGAGACGGGAATTTTATTTTTATTGTGAGTTTTGTTTTGGGAAGTCTATACAAAGAACTTTTAAATAAAGTCTAAAGGAGGTTTTGAGAAACTCAAGCTCTTGTCCCCCTCTTTCGGAGAGCCCTGGCGAGCATCTGTGGGGCGATCGGCTGCGTGCCACTGCCCCACATCAGCGACCAAGGGCCTTCAGGGACAGGTAGAGCCCTCCCAGGCGCTGGGTTCCCAGCCTCCCACCCCAGCCAGGGACACAGGGACCTCTTGCAGGCCAGASCCGGTGTCTTGAACCTATTTGGAGGGAAACGCTGCTGACCCATCCAGGCAGATGGATGCGGCGTGGGGATTGAGGGGGAAACACCACCGAGGCCACGTGGGCTTTCACGGCTGGAAACGAGGCAGGCACCAGGACATCCTGGGCTGAGGTCTCCGTCCCGGGCACCCATTCAGCTTTGGAGAGCAGGGYTTCACCAGTCAGGGCTTCCCAAGGACACCAGCCGGGGCTTCTCCCATGCCCTCCTGCAGGGCAGGGCTGCTGGGATATCCACCCCATGGATATCCCTGCGCTCACGCCGCTCCCAGCCCCGCTCCCGGCGCCTCCCGTGGGCACCGCACCGGCGTGGATCCCAGAGCCGGTGCAGAGGTGCCGACGTCCGTGGCGCTGCGGAGCCTCCTGAGGGAGCGCGGCCGCCCCTGGGGCCCGTCCAGCTGCGCACGGAAGCGATCCGTGTCGGGAAGCGCCTCKGCCGGCGCGGCTGCAGGAGCCAAGCACGAGCGAAAGCCGCCCRGCCCGCCCGAGCGCACGGTGCTGTGCCGAGCCCCCGGCGCCTSTTGCTGGCGTTCGGGTCCCTGCGAGGAGGCCCTCGGGTTCAGAACCGCGTGCGATTTTTGCGGGGGGGAAAATATCATTTTGCCTTTTTTTAATGAGCGGGGAAACGCACGGAAAGGGTGACCGGTCTGGGCGAGAGCCCCTCGAGGCTGCGGGGGGGGAGCGGAGCTGCTGCCCCAACTCATCCGCCCCGCAGGACCGGCCTTGTCTCGGGTCTAACTCGCTGGCATTTCCCCTGTCCCGTGGTGCCGTCTGGCTGGATCCTCGTCACACGCTTCCCCCTTGCAGCCCCTCCATAAAAACACACCCTTCGCTGCTTCCTGCCTTTTATTGTCTCTCCAGGAAAGAATAAAACACTCCCCTAAAAATCTGCATTCGCTCCTGCCCTAATTCTCAAATTCGACCCCAATTAAACATTCCTATTCCCTCATTTACCAGAGATCGCCCTTGCGTCATCCCTGTTTACCAGGGAAGCGGTGGCTTCCACAACCTTCCTAATCCCCTTTTGGTCCTTAGGACATCTAGGTCACGTGTTTCACCGTCTAATTCCCATATCAGGTCAACATTAAATGGAAGACCTAGAAGAATGTGYCCTGGGAAGCAAAACTAGTCTTGCTCCGGGGCCTACAAGCAAAGGACAGGGTCTGCCCCACCTCTGGTGAGATAGTTTCTGCTCCTCCATGAAACTACTGCTTTGCAGCATCTTAAAAACAACACGTGTAGAGAGGCACACGGCGGTGATGAACCCAACACAGAGGTGACGGATTTATGAAATAAATCATAAMAAAATCAGGAGACAGCACTTCAGGCTGAACTTCATCAGCGGGCGGCCTACCAGAACATGCAACATCAAAAGGAATACCCTGAGTAGCCATTAATTCCCTACATTTTTGGTTCCTGGGTTCAAAGGAAAGCCTTCCACCTTTAAGCTCAAAGGGTGGCAGCGTTACCAGACGATACACCGCTTTGCTGTGAGAAGTTCCATATCAGTGTTCAACCCTTGCTCTGACAGTGAGACCACACAGGTAAGYATCAAGCCAAGCTTAAACCCAGTTTTCCCCAAAACCTGAGGCCACTTTTTGAAGCAAGAGCAGCTTCAGAGGAAGCAAAKTCTCTTGGCGAGGAGCTCTTGTGTGGCCTTGAAACCGACTGGAAACTCTCTTGACAAGCATCAGAAGCTCTGGCCCCACGTCTCGGCCCCAAGGCCGAGCTGCTGCGCTCCCAGCCCGCTTGGGCGATGGACTCGTGTGCCTGGACGTCTTGCTTTCTGGAGGTACGGCAGGCTCATGAAAGGGATTATGACTCCCCGTGACCCGTCCTCGCCTTGTGAGAGCGCAAAAGCTACATCACTACTTCTACTAATCGCTCAGGCATCATATAAAATAGTTCAATTTCAGCAGAAAACATGTCTTGGTAACCTCGTCCTACTCTGACCTGCTCACATCTTCTGGATAGGCTGCTAAGGGAAGATATTTGGCCACGTAAGCAAAATCCGCCAACTCCCACTGCGGACAAATGGAAACCTTCTATGGAGCACAAGCCCATCAAGTGATTCAGCCCCATCTGGACAGACTGGTTGGTGATGTTGCTACAACTCTGAGGCATGAAGGCTGGTAACATTATCCACATGCTCTCTCAGACAAACTCAAAGACCAAATTAGAAAAAAATATACATTTATCCGCTATTCTACCCAAGAACCATTCATTTTCTGACTTGGACGCTGAAATACTTCTATGATAGGAAGAAGCTGTTTGAATTGTTTCTCTGATTTGGTCCAGTAGATCTTTTCCACAGTTTTAACATAACCAGTCTGTGGGACCCACACCATGAGTACCACAAGCTAGGAAGGTCTGAGCATTTGCAGAGACAATATGGACAAGATCTGGTTGTCTACACACAGGCGTCATGTGCCATTTCAGGACAGCAATGTCCTCCATAGCCAACGTCACATCTCTCCACCCCACACAGGTATTTCTGACCACTATTGGTATCCTGACCAAGGCCAGGGCACTKGGATCCTGTGGATGGAGGTGCAGACACAGGAGCTTTTCAGTCTGGGACAGAATTAGCATCAGGACTTGAACMCAAGCAGCAAATCCAAGACTCACGTAGACTCCTCATGCTGGTTTTCCGAGGCAGGATCATCCCCACCTATATACATCCCGGCAAAAGCCATCCAGCCTGCCACAGATAACTCAAAACACACCAATTCCACAATTGCCCTAAGCAGTAAAGCAGACAGCCCACGGGATAAACTATTACATGGCGTTTGCAATAGCCTATCTCAAATCTCCTTTTGCATTAGTTTAGCCCCAAAAGGATGTGGATGAAGACCCAGCATTTGGATGCAAAGGAGCTGAAAATCTGATGGTGAAAAAGCAGAGGGTTCAACACCAGAATAGTCTTATGTGATACAGCAAAAATGGAGCGTAGCACAGAGCAKGGTTCAACACTGCAGCCATGCCCTTAACCTTGGGAAAACACCAACTTTCAAACGCTTGGTTAAGTTCTCTTAACGCTACAGTTTTATGTTTGATTCCATCCATCTTGAACAACCTTTACAAGGAGAAGTAAAGTGCCTCTGAAACTCTTTATTAGCCAGTATTAAGTTTATTACGCCAGTAAAACAGGCCAGTCTAAGCATATAAACACACATGTGTACAGGTATGCATGTACATATACATAGCATATGTACTCATATACACCCATGCACATGTATAATCCCCTTCAACCAAGGCAGTATGCTCTAAATGTGGACACCTCGAGGCCAAGAATTTGAGAAATCTGGTGCCTTCCATGCAGAGCATCACTGCAGATGAGGGCTGTGTGGAGGGCACTCGCTGTAGATGCAGATAACTCGCTTGAAGTGCCTGATCTTGGAGAAAACGATACTCAGCCAACCAAGACATCAACCTGGGGGGTTTCTCTTCCACAGACTTCCCACCTGGCCACTGCCTTATCCTTTGCCCCCCCTTTGCCTCCGTTCCCTCCTTATGGCATGGAAGGAGCGTGCCTGCTGACAGCTCGCACATGCCAGGAGGCAGCGTGCTGGGGGCAGTTTCTGCACAGCAAAATGCCCCCTCTCAGCGGGACGTAGCAGGGTAAACAAGCCCGGCGAGCAGCCAGGCCGGCGCTCCAGCTGCGGGGTGATTTACGCGACCGCAGGAGCGGGTCTTTCCTTCGGTTACGCAGAGCAGATCCAAGCCAGATGTCTAACCTTTATCTCGATCGCTGCAGAGCCGGAGGGGCAGACAGGGGAAGACGCTGGAGTTTCCATTAGCTGCCGCTTCGCCGTCTTCCAAAGGCAGCTCATAAAGAAAAACGAATGCCACCGGCCAGGAAACTTTGCTCGGGTGAACTATATGTTTTGACAATTGCCGCTATAGCAACCACGAAATAAAAGCGCAGGCGGCTGCGGTGACCTCACCGCACGGCGCTGTTGAAACCCGACATCGAAGGGCTATCGCTGGGGGACATCGTTGCCCGTGGGTCTGCAAGCAGGCACATCTCCTGCTGTGCTCCCCACGAAAGGGTGCCTGGGGAAGGGCAGTTGATGGGGGGGCTCATTGCTGGCAGATGTGTAGGAGCAGGTTGCAAGCAAGGTGAGGACTGAAGCTACGGGGGAGAGCGAGACCCTATAYAGGTGCCCATATGAACAATCCAACCCCTCGCCGCCCACCTCAGTGCCCCAGGCTGGAGCTACAAGAGCAAGGACCAAYGACCCCAAGGATTCAGATGGACATCGTGATGAGCACATCACGATGGAGAGCCCACGAGGGCTTGMTGTCCAGCAAGACCTTGGCTGGATGCTGAGTCAACCCGGGCAGCTCCACAAGCCTGAATCAGACCCCTAAATCCACACCACCGATTTCTAAGAGGCTTGAATCACAGCAGGGACTTACATTTTTTTGGAAATTCCCACGCCACCCATGGAGAGAGGGGCCGTGGGAGACACATGTGTTACCTATTGCCAGTTCCTCCCTAACTTCCATGCAAGAGCTGATTTATGGCCACCACGACCGATATGCTTTCAAGAACGACAGGCCAAGGAGGGACCTGCACCAATCCYGAGCCCATGGCGAGTCAGGGGGAGGTTTCCAAAATGCAAACCCAAAGCATTCATCCCACTAAGCTCAGATAGSCAGCAAAATATGCTGGAAGGACGATCCTGCTCCTTCAGTCAATCCATAAGCTGAAGCAGCTAAGCACAGCCCATCGCTGCCAACCACCTCCTAGCTACCCCTTGGTTTCCTCAGGATATAGAATTTGCCATGCTGGAAATCTTATCCAYGATATAGGTGACTACATTTTAGATATTACCCCCCGCTAAATAAATACATAAATACATAAGGCACAAAAATCATATAAACCTGTATGTGTTCAGTACAGATCACAAAACCAAGAAGAGAGAATTGCAAAACCAGGAGCTGGGTTAATGAACCAAAGTGGAAGGAGAAGCCTGAAAGGCCTGAAATAAAAGCAAGCTGCTAGTGATGAAGGCAGTGGTTTGCTATTTCTAAAACATCTGCCTGCGTCTCCAGCAGTGATTAATTCTGCAGATGGCGAGGTTGCGTTGGAGGTTAATGAAAAAAACCCGAGCATTGCATTAGATTGACTGGAAAACGGAGGAGAGCACGGYACACAGCCTGCCCTGGACACGGCCTGCTTGCCGCTGCCTTCGCACYGTGCTTTGCCACCCCAGAGAGCAATGAGAAAGTTTAAACAAGGGGCGCTCGAAAAGCAAAGTCAAAAATAAAATGCTTGTTCACGCTTTTCCCCTGGTGATCTGGCACCGAGGGGAAAATTCCCCCTGATATTTTTTCACCAAGAGCAGCTTCTAAGGCAAAGATAATCCATTTTTCAAGTGCCTGCAGTGGCATGAAGATACAACACAAGATGCTGTCAATTTGAGTACAGGGAACCTGTCGCGTCCCGGGAAGTGGCAGCTCTGCTGATCTCAGGGCATGGCGTCCAGTTTACCTGCAAGGGCAGCAAGAGCACCGTCACCCAGCGCCTTTCCCCGGTGCAGGGCCATGCAGTTATTACGCCCAAACCCCCACGACAAAAGCTGGTGAGCAGATCCACATGGTGAGCGCTCCTCCGCGAGCCTCGGTGGTGCTCGCGGCCACCCCAGCGATGACCACGGGCATGTCCCCAAGGCAGCACCCTTCCTTTGCATCTGCATGCGTGTTGGTGTATCTCTGCTACTGCACATTGACTRCAGGCTCTGGGAAACTATGTAAGATCACAAGCATCAAAGCCAGCTTCTTCCCGAAACCGGGAAGCAAGTGAGAAGGCCGCAGGCCACGTCCACGTGGACACGGAGATCGAATTTTCCCCTTTTTTACTTTTAATTGGGAGGCCGAGGGTTAGACTTGGAGAATCTGTTTTTCATCGGTTTACCAACCATTTTGGTGGGTACCGTCAAGTCTTGCACAGCAAGAAACCACGGCTGCCCTGTCCTTCCCAAACTGCCTCCCTGCCGCTGGTGGCTTTGTCCTCTGCATCTCTCTCTCTTTTCCAGGCTGGAAAGTCCTGGTCCATTCAAGCCCTCCTTTGCAACCCCCTAATTCAAGACCTCGACGTTGCTCAAAGGCGTTTCAACACTGCTGGGCTTTGGAAGGGGCCTTCTGAGGACGGTCCCGGGGTCCTAACACACCTCATCCTGCTGCTGCCGCTCCAACAGCCGGCCACGGGAACAGCCCCATTTTTTTGGAAAGAAAATAGGGAAAAAGAGGGGGAGGGAAGAAAAAAAAAAAAAAAAAAAAGAGGCATTTTTGTTTGGATCCCGGAGCCAAGGCGGTTGCGAAAGCGCGCTCCGCTCGGAGCCGCGCGCCGGCAGCACAGCTGTGTTCCGTCCCGGGACCGCCCGCGCCCGGCCGGCACGTAAAGAGCGGGATGAGAACATCCCCCTCGGAGCTGCCTTCCGCAGCTCGTCCGTCCARAGGGGACTCGGCTCGGCACGCCGCAGCGCCGCTGGAAGCCGCCGCTCCCCCGCAGGCGCCAGGCCCGCGGAGGCGACGCAATCCAGCACCTCGAGTTTCCAGGCTCTCCGATGCGCGGCGCGAAGGCCGGAACCCGGAGGATGAGGTCTCCGGCATGGGGTGAAGCGGACCCCGAAACGAAGATCTGTGCAGATCYCAGGCCTCCCTCCAAGGCTTTCCACACTAAAAGGAAGGGGGGGCAAAGCAAAGCCCTTCWCCCACAACCTCCCTGTTGTGGGGCTGCAATGGAAAAGAGTCATTTTTTTCCCCCCCCGATTGCATCCCCAGCTGCTAAAAACCTGCCCTGCTCCGTGGAAGAACAAGGAGCTGTGCCACGACCATGGGCAAACAGAGACAGAATGGAGATACCGCGTGTGCACCAAAGCTCCAAGTCTCACGGATTTGGAGCGCTGCAGTCATCCAGAGCACGGAAACAGCCCGTAATGCCCTTCCCTTGCCGAGCCTGCTTCAGGGGACCTCCACCGTGCGGTCCCAGCGGCTGAAGGAAACGCCCTGATGTGGGCGATAGCTCCAGGACAGAGGCAGGCGAGCTCAGGGCAAGGGATGGTGGAGCTGCTCTCCTGCCCTCCGGGGACCACAAAACGCAGCGCGTGTCCAGAGCGAAAATTAAGACCAGCTCTAAGTCACCTGCACAGAAATGCCACATTGAGAATGGTTTTTCCCAGTCAGTTTTGGGGCAAAAAGAAGGAGAAAAAAGTGTGAAGCAAAAAAAAAAATGCATAGGGAAGTTTTGGCACAACCATGCTTGGGAAGCAACCCTTTCTGTGGGGGCTCCYTCCCAGAGATAAGGGCTATACCAAGCACATAGGAAACGCCAAGGTGGGACCACCAGCATCTAGGGACCTTGGCCAACCCAAAACCTCATTTCTTGCTTCCAGGGGGGAATTGCTTGCGGATGAGGACAACGTCACAGGCTGGGTCCCCCTCCTCTGGCCAGAGGACGACCTGCCAGCACATCTGCAGCACTCCAGCTTGAGAAGCAAGCGCTTATTTTTGACAGAACATGCCTTCTTCTRGGCTGCTCCTTCCTTCTGCCTCTGCCCCGGTGCAGGACGTGCCTGCACGGAGCAGAGCGCCCAGGGTTTTCCACCGCGCCGCTCTCAGGAAACGGCTGCGTCCTTCCCAGCTGCGAGAGGCCCCAGTTGCACAAGCAGCAGCTCTGCAAGGCCGGCTGTGCACCGGGGAAGGGAGAGACCCCCAAGGGGCAAACAGCCCCCCAAGCCCCTGCCCCCAACAACTGCTGGAAGAAGCTGCCAGAAGGCGGGAGCAGCTCCAGACCGYGGCTCTGGGAATCAGGCCCACCAGTCTGGGGACATTAGGCTCCTTGGGAGAAAGCTGCCACTGCCCAGCCTTGCAAAAGGCTCCGGAGGCCCCCAGGGCACTTGGGCAGCCCTGCTTGGAGTGGGCGAGAGCCCCGGGCTCCACGGTGTTGCAAGTGGCCCCCGGCGGAGGCCGGGTCCTGGCTGCCTCCCAGGCACCGTGAGGTAATCGCTGGTGGGCGGCCAGCGCGGCAG
>PTEX01000086.1:659826-725049 GCA_003342815.1 Eudromia elegans | reverse complement strand
AGGAGAGGAGAGGAGAGGAGAGGAGAGGAGAGGAGAGGAGAGGAGAGGAGAGGAGAGGAGAGAGAAGAAAAAATGCTGTTCTGTTACTTGGAATTTTAGAGATGAAAAGTTAGAAGTTGAGAGCGAAACTGATTGATCCTAACTGATGTTGACCATTACACCAGTTCTGGCCAGTGTCCTTCAGACCAAGGGTCTGAGACAAATGACACCTTTTTCTGGTCTAATTTTTGCAATTTTGCTGGGAATGCAAATGGACAAAATTGCACCGCAGTTCAGCCCATTTCTGGTCTTAGTTGCTTAAGGTATCAAGACTGTTCTATCTGCAAACTCCTGTATTGACTAGAGGCCAAAGTCTTCCCAAGCAGCAGGTTTGGGTCCTGCTGAATCGCCCACACCCACCTACCCATGCATATCTAGTAGTTCGAGTGTCACCTGCCGACGCTGGGGATCACGTAGCATTGGCTATAGGTCAACCCCTTCCTCTGCTGAGGCCACCTCGCCATGCAGAGGCGTCTGTGGTGCTCGTGCCCGGCTGGTGCTCAAGGACACTTGTGTCCCTAGCGCTTCAGTCCCAAGGACAAGTCAAAATGCACTTCAGCTGGATGGTTTTGAGTGCACTACAGTGAGGATCTGCTGGATCAGAGCTAAACAGGAGACAGAGGATGAGTTAAGTGTGGGGATGGGAAGGGAATAAGAGGAGGAAGTCTCTGCTTAAAATGGAAAATATTTTATGATCCCGTCTTCCCAGGCCAGCATCCTCTTGGACGCACATTGCACAAACCCTCGTTGTCTTCTTATAGCCTTTATAGAYTGACCCTCTGGAGGGAAAAGGGCAGCATTAAAACTCCAGCCTGTTTGGGCCGAGATCTCAATCTGGTCTTCGCGGTGTTCTTGGCGGCCGGCGCCACTTCTTGGTGTTCAGACGCTGGGAAAGGGCCAAGCGATGGGGAGGAAACCTCCTCGCAGCCCAGCCCGCGGCCAACACGCAGCAACCCAAGCGACCCGCGACGATTTATCCTCCTATAAATCACGAGGGGCGAGACCCTCCCCGTCCGGCACGCTGCACACACCCTGCAGATGCACCTTTTCCACACAACTTACCCTCTGAAAAGAGAAAAATACATGACACTGAGCTTCTTTCCTCCCCTTGAGTGACTCAAGCGAGTACTACTTATTTTATCCAGTAGTCGTCTTTTCCTGGCTACAAGCAGCTTTCAGGAAGCTGTCTGTAAAAATGACACTCAGTCTTTTTTCTTTCTCTTTTTTTTGTGCTTTTTTTTTACTGCTTTTACTCGCAGTACATTCATACCATCTTAATCATTAACCATGCTGCCTAACGAGGCTTGATACAGTTACAAAGTGATGTCTGTCCCAGCCCTACCAACGTGGCTAGTTGGTAGGAAACCATAAAAATAAGCCCATAAATAATCCAGCACTCTGAGCCCTTCAGCTGTGTCATTTCCCAGAACTCAGGGACCGTTAACGGCTGGTCCAAGCCTTGTCCTAGGCAGAATTTCGAGTAATTTCCCCCAATTATTACCTTTTTCCTTCACTGCGCTTACAACATATTCTGCAGAAAAGCTCTACCGTGCCACGCAGGCTTTCATGTTCTGCAGAGCAGCAGTGGTGTTCGTGTACAGGCTGCCCAAGGATTGCCCCTCGAAGGCTCAGATTAAACTAGTTTGATCCCAATTCTGAGAATCTTCCAGGTGGTGGCTGCAGCAAGATGGGGACATACTTTCAGTCTGAACTTTGCAGATACGGGTTATTTGAACTTTGTTCAAGTTACTGCTTCCCCTAAAGACTTGCTAACTTGCAAAACTTGCTAAAGAACAGCCCTCGAATACCCAGCACGGACACTGTCTCCTCAGAATCACCCACTAAAACCCCTCGGTTCTGCTTTTGCACCTCTTTCCAACCTCCACTCCATGGGTTGCATTTCCAGAAAAAAGAGAATTCAAACGTGTTATTTAAAAATAAAAAACATTGAAAGATACCCGCTCAAAACCACAGCCCAGGGTGCATGTCTAATCCTTTGCAAAGCGCATGCACAGAACCTGGCTAAGTGCACAGAGTTATTTCAGATTATACTTCTGGTGCACAGAAAGGAAAAGCACCTCTGCCCCTCCAAAACCCCCTTCCCACCGCCCTGCCGCCCGCGTTTCTCTGCTGGCCCCGAAACACTGTCCTGAGGAGCCTGCTTATTTGGCCCTTTCGCTTGTCGCCTTCCAGCAGGAACACCCAAGGGATATTTCACAGCACAGAAAAGCCAGGCAGGAGCGCGCGACTTTCCTGGCAGCGGCTCGGGGTGCAGCTGGCCGGGAGCGGCGCGCCGCAAAGCACGTCCCCGTCCCCCCCCTCAACCCCAGCCACTTACAACCTTCATCCGTCCTCAACGCATCTTTCCGTGCAACGGCTTGAAAGGGAAAAGCCAGCAGAGGCCGGAACTCTGATGCTCCTCAGAGCCCCGCGCGGTCTGTGCAGGGGTCAAACAACCCTCTTCTGCCTAAAAACACCAGGTCTGAAGGCTCCCGAGCCGGCAGCTCGGCCCAGCTCTAGGTCTGTAAGGTTGGGGGCTGTTTTGCCACTTTCTGAGGTGCCACCCATCAGCATTACTGCTGCAGGGCAAGGAACACAGTCGTGCAGCTTGCATCTAGCAGGCCAGCTTTCCTGACAACACAGGGGGAGCAAACCCCAAGGAGTTACAGTTTTCCTCTCTTTGGCAAAATCCAGGTGCACAATAGAAAAAGAAACACCCACACCGGAGCATCCACCTCCTTGGTAGAACTCACTGATCACTGAACCCACATTTTTTACTACAGGACACAGCCACCAGCTCGCTGCAGTGACGCAGGGCTGCCGGTGGTACCAGTGCATGGGGACATCCCCCCAAAGCAACGCGTTGCAGGACAGGGGGAGGACCCCAGAAAGCACCCGCTGGCCCCTGCGCTCCCTGGGCAGGGAGAGGCCAGGGCGCAGGGCTTGGCGGAGGGGCAGTGCGGGTGGCCAGGGCTACGCAGCCTTTCTGCAAGATTTTGCAAGGTCTGCAAAGCTGATTAATCCCTACTGAGCCAAACTCAGCTGTGGGTAAATCTGCCGGGGAGGGAGATACCACAGAGGGAGAGGAGCCGTTCGACCAGAGAGCTGGCACGCTAGCAAAAGGCAGCAAAAGGAACGTGGCTGGGAAGCGAAGTGCTCCGTGAGCACGAGGGTGGCCAGCTTGCTGAGTCCTCCTGCAGGCCTGCGTGTCCTCACGAACACGCACGGCAGCTTGGAGATGCTTTGATCCACAAGTCCAAAGGAAAKCCATGGAAGTCCTGCTCCTCCCTCCCCTGCCTGGTCCCCGTTTCATCATCCCGCTTCCCTCTACATCCAGCTGCAGCTCCTTCATCCTCACCTGCACTATCAAATAGCAGCAACAACGAAGCTCTTTACAGAGCCTGATTGTATCCTGACAAGGGGGAAATCACTAGAAAACTGAAAAGCAGACACTAGCCTCAGCTGTAGCTGCTTTTGGAGGACGTGTCTGGGAACAATAAAGCACTCCTGGCCCTCATGTCCCACAAAAATACCCCTATGCCCAGAGAAAGACACTCCTCTGGTGATGCTGGAGGACCAGTCATGAAAAAGGGTGCAGAGAGAGCCAGGTCGGCTCTCCAGACCCTTGCCCAAGTTGCGAGCACCCACAAGACCCTCCAACATGTGGAGAACGGGGCAAACACCCAGTTACCCTTTGCTGTGCGTTGACRCTACTTAAAGAAGTAGCTGGTCCCCATTCCAGTGGGGAGCTGGCAAGAGGCCGTGGAGCGAAGCCCACAAAGGAAAACGTCTAATTCTCTAATGCAGTCCTCTAATGCTCTGCAAATTAGCAAGGGCTGCCAAATAAAACAGGAGACGTAAAACACTGGCACAAACGGGAGGGGAAAAAAATAGGTGAACTTTTGATTTATACTCTGGACGAGAACTTCTCCCTCAGGACGCCTTTCATCTAAGGCTTCTAACAATTTGTCTCATCAAGTGAAGACAACAATAATGGTGCTCGTTGTTTCTTTTTGGTTTCTCTCTGCCTTCCTGCATACGGCTCTGCAAACTTTGCTCAGGCTGCCTGGCTGAGACGCTGCCAGCAAGACTTTGTATTTGAAGCTCAGTGTCCCTCTCTCCTGATGGCTTCGTCCCCCGTGAAACCGCACATCTTAAAAGAGGACAAACCCTAACAGGCAACAACGTGGTCACAGCAAACACTCAGTGTTGGCAGGTCATGTTAGTCAACTACATGAATCTTCATGCAATTAACAGCTTAACTTGGTGCYCCCTCAGGGCTTGAGCCATGGCTCTGGGTCTGATAAGGACGGGACACTGCACCACGATGGCCACAGAGGAGGACCAGGGAYGGGTAGGTGAGAAGGAAGAAGAGCAAAGCAGCTTGTCCTGGGAAAGCCATAGGAATTTTGAACAAAAAACGAGTAAATCTCTAAAGGAAAATCAAAGCAAACCTAACCACRGCTGAGGGCACGACAGTGGTTCGAGTGTGCCCGTTGAGCACCAGTGGTTGAAGGGACGGGCAGCGGTGAGCAAACGTCCCAGTAATGCAGAGCATGAGSCAGGAGTTGGGCCACACGGATTTTCCTGGTGCCTCTTTGGGACTTGATCAGACCAGGACGCACATGGAGACGCTCAGCTCCGTGCAAGCCGCTTTGCCTCTTCCATCAGCGAAGCTGGGGAGCGCTGCAGTGTTTCAGCAGCGGCTGCKGAGGCTGGAGTTTGGAGCTGAGCTCAGCTGGAGCCAACCCACTGCAAGAAGGGGAGAGACGAACTAGTTAAAAGACAAACAAGAAAAAAAAGCCCCGGGACAGCATTTTTACAAGCATTTCATCAGGAGATTYTGCAGGAAAACACAAAGGGAAGACAGAGAAGACCAACAAACGTGTCCTGGGCCAGAGGCAGGGATTGCTAGCACGCACCACATGTTCCTCTAGCCATTTCCAACAGGATTTTGGAACAGCTCAGGAGCCCTAGGAAGGCCAGAGGGGTGTTTGAATGCAAGTGAGGACACGCTTGCCTCAGTACCTTGGCATTTTCTGATGTCCCTTCTCAAGGCACAGGGAGAAGAGCCAATATTTCTCCAGGGTATCTCAGCTCACATGGGTGCATCCCTAGGGAAAAAGGTGGCTTTACTTTTTGTTTTGCTTTTGCAGCAGAACTAGCCCATCATAAGGACGCAAGCATCAACTTAAACTGAAGTTCTTTTTGGAGCAGGGAGACTGTCTTTTTGCCCTTCCAAAACTTAATCCATAGATTTCTACACCAGTTCCGAGGTGCTCCTGTGCTGCCACCCAAAGAGCAGCCCCCTGCTCCACTCCCAGGACAGAGCCATAGAGAATGAGTGAAATTATAGCCAAGGTCAAACACAGCTTAAAAGCCCAAAGAAGAAATCAGCTTTGCTGACAGCTTTCAAACACTTCCCTTTGCTAAATACAGTACAGAGGAGCAACTAGTGCCCTTAGCACAGTTCACTGTCCAGGAACAGGGAGTAGACCAGTTATTTTGGCATTAGTGACTGCAGAGAGGAGGGTTGCAAATTGTTTATCTCCATGCTTGCACTATCACAGCAGTYTTACCTTAGCTCTGAGGAAGCTGCTTAGGTCCCCCAAGCCTACGCTGCCTTAGAAAGCAGCTGGAAGCTCCTGGGCCAGGCAGAGGCTTCTGGAYAGTTTGCAGAGCTCCTTAGGAAGCTCTGAGCTAACAGCCAGCCCCTCTCAGCACTTTAGGAGGCATTTTGCTGAACGCAGGCAGCTCTGCAGAGCCTGCCCAAGCTAGTAGAGAGGATAGAGCTTCTCCTCTCGAAAAACAACAAGTTTTTAACACAAAACTTTTAATCYAACTTTTTAACCCAAACTGAGCTAGCCCTGTCTAGAAGAAAGCCTCTCTGATGGTAGCAACTCCTCAGCTACTCAGCAAGGGAGGGAGGAAGAGCTCTCCTCACTTTAAATCATCCTCAGAAAGACCCCCAGAGCAGCACAGAAACCTCCTCTGGACCTTCACAGCCCAAGCTCTGGCCTCCCACCTGCCTGCTCTTACATAGCCCAGCTGCAAGCAGTTGTGGGAGGGCCCATCTCAACACCTAGCCGTGTTCCTGAGACATCCCCCTAAGCCCCTCTAGGCTTTGGGGCTACAGGCTCRTCTGCAGGTCCTGCAGATGATGGGAGCACATCCCCTATTCATCTGCTTTGTCTGCCACAGGGCTCTTTGCAGCACGGTTGCTCCGATGGGGAGGCACACATGGAAAYGAGCTTTTGGGTGCTCAGAGAGGCATCAGTCCGAGGGGGTTCCCAAAGAGCAAACACCCACCCCAGACCCTACAGACTTCCCAGTACACATCTCGTCTTCGCTTCAGCAGTCTGGCCCCAGCACTGGAAGGTGCTGGGTGCTTTTTGGCTCTCCTAAGAGGAGCAGCTTTCACCTAAATTTACCTGTTCTTCTCTGCTGCCTGATGTGTGAAAAGCTGGAGATCTCCTTTTTCAGATGGGATTCTTTAGCATTTTCTTTAGCCTCTGGWCCTCTCACATGATTGTGCTGGCACTGAAGCCAGAAAAGTTTAGTCATGGTGTGGGTCCCTCCAGCGCCAAGGAGGACAGAGAAGAAAACAACCAAATGCGGACAGAGCAAATCCCAGCYCCGAGCCAGAGAGGCATGGCAAAAGGGGGGGATTTTGGACAAAGCATCCAGGAAYGAGCTGCAGTTAAACTAAAACCTCCATTTCCAAAGAAACCCTCAGCTTTCCGGCCAGAAAGTAGGAAAAAAACCCACGCAGGAAGCACACAGCCYCAGGGAAATGGGAACGAGCCCTCCCTGCCCACAGTGGCCACTGCTGCCCATGCTGGATGCCTCGWCCCACACGGGGTGTCCTGGTGAGGCTGCGTCTCGGCCCCGGCCCTTCTAAAGGGATGGGTCAAATRCAGGGAAAATCCTTGTTGTTACTGTAAAAAAGCTGAATCTTTAAAGGAAAAAGAAAAAAAAAAAAAAAGGCTTTGCCTTTTTCTCACTCATTCCTGTGGTTTTTAGGGGGGTTGTGTTCAAGCTTTCCTCGGAAACCAAGAGCATCRGGGACTTTCTGAGCCTTAGCGAGCTGGGATTCCAGCACGGGCCTTGGGACTGCCTGCTCTGTGATCCCAGTGGCTTCTCAGACTTTCACTCTTCTTCCTTCTTACTCCTGAAACAAAAGAAAGGAGGTTAGGGATGAGAACGTGTRGCAGAAAGAAACCTTTGGAGAGGTGAAGGCAAAGTCTCAATGGTGGAGTGAAGGCAGAGACAACAARTAAGAGCTTGAGGTCAAATGGCTAAATTAGGGGGAACTTCACAAGGAAGGACAAGGAATTCAAGTCCTTACTCCTTAAGGACTCCTTACACTCATATTCACTGCAATCAACACGAGGACAAACACCACCCAAGGGCTCTGGCAAGGCAAACAGCAGCACGACTGATGGTTGTGGACAAGACACTGACAACGTCACCATCTACAGCTACCAAAGCAGAGTATCCACCTCAATCAACTAAGGAAAAAAGAAGAGATCAAAACTGRGATAGCAGGACATTTAGTTTTCCTCCACTGTCACCCACCAACCGTTTTCCTTGCATAGCAGAGATGGCTCCTTGGCTGTTCTCCATGATCTAAGAGTAGATGTCATGTAGGGTCCACTGCAAATAACCCTGCAAATAACCTCCCAGTAAGTGACTTGCTGAGTTCCCACCTCCAACATTTTCTTGCAAGAACAAGAGGCCACAGCTCGTAAGCAGCACGGTTGTCTCCTCCAGAGGTGTTGGGCCTGAAGGCGAGGAGCAGGACAGGAGTGCTAAAAACACATCAGACACATTTGTTAGGCCCTTGGGAGCACCAGAATGACGKGAGCGGTGACTGTCTACTAGGCCGAGGTTGGGTGCCACGGAACAGTAGCTTCTTTGCAGGAAGGCTGAGCGATTTASTGGCAGTTAGAGTCAAATTAAGGGAATTTTACGGGGTGTAACTTCCCTGGTTATTTGCCATGAGATCATGAGGTCATGGGATCTATGGGAAGCAGTGYTCCTCTCCTTCCCTGGAGGGTTACGGAGGCCTGTCATGGTGAGGGGCACACTGCAGACGCTACCATCCTCTTCTTGATTTTCCCCTGGAGCTGGTCCTGTGCTGGGAACAATGTCTTGGGATACTTCCAGCTTAGGAAGTGAGCTGGCATGTCACTTTTCTGCAACACGTTCTGCTGCCTGCRGTACTTCTGATGTGCAGCAGATCTTCCCATCTCCTTTGCTGCTCAGCAGACTGTCTGGCGGGACATATTAAATGAGGATCAAATGCCAGTCCATGTCTAGGGATCAGGAGGSCTTTTTTTTCAACAGAAAACACTGGGATGTGACTCCAGAGCCTTCTCCTCCACACCAGGCACACTACGCAAGCACATCCTGTGGACATGCAATCCATGAGAGTAGCCAGGCTGGGTCCTGTTATGGGACAAATATTGTTTATCTGAACAATAAGAGGCGGCCTTTGCCCTTCCTTCAACCTAAACAGAGAGAAGACATTAGTGAAGCAGGATTCTTCCCCTTTGSGATATGTAAAGCAGGGATGGGAGGAGAAGAGTAGAAAAGCAAGGCCATGCAGATCTTGTGCTGGACTGCTTTGGTCCAGGTCATCTCAGGGTCTTTCTTAATCCTCGGTGTTGATATATACCAAAAAAAGTCACCCCCAAAGTCCCTGGTAAAATCAGGGATGGAATTTGCAMTGCTTAAGCTTGAACCAGAAGTCTGTCCCTTCCCTTGGAGTTGGCTGGTTTCAGTGTTAATGTTCCTGCAGTTTTTGGCTTTCAATTATCTCGACTGAATTCAAATATTTTCAAAAGAGAATCATCAAGCAATAACACAGACACTGATAATCTTGTAATTGATCCCAAAAATCACTTGAATTACATGAAATGGAATCCTGTACATGAGTAATGCTGCATTTTATCACTTTTCACTTCAGATTTTTTTCCAAACTGCTTTGTTTCTTTGCCTCAAATCAAGCTCTTGCCACTGAAGCCCATGGAAAGAATAGTTCAAAGCTGTTGGAGGAAACACTGTACGAGAACAAGGTATCGGAGTACTTGCAGAAAGGCAAAATAATACATATGCTTCCAAAAAAAATCACCTCACATCTTCTGCCTACCATGCCATTTTCCCTGTTTTTCTGGAGGTCAAAGCTGTCAAGAACAGTCTCAAGGTGACAGCAGTTCCTACAGTGTTCCCAAACCAGTCCTTACACTTGCCTTTGTGCTGGTGATTGTTCTCTTCACAGCCAGGGTGAGCAATTATTGCCGATGTCTGTGAAATACTGCTTTCTATCATTTATTTGCCATTAAGTTTTTATGGCTTTGTTTTTAGCTGGATAACACATGTCATTTAAGCAAGCGATCACAGGACACAGCGTTTATGCAAGCAGAGCTGRTCTCGAGACACGGATGCAGACGAAACTCATCACAACACAGGCTGAGGGACAGCAATTAATACACACATGGGGATGCATCTGAATGACTGCTACAGCACAAATAGAGATCTAGGAGGCAGGTAAACCCCATGCATAGAGCTGCCAATAGTGCCCAACTTCACAGGGCTCCCATCCGCYTGTCAAGACCAAAGGTGCCCCAGTTGAAGGCTCCGCGGTACCAACTCTGGGCAGAGTTTCATCATGAACACGAGGAAAGGGGGACTGTGACAAGGGTTTCCATCTACAGCTGTGACTCACCAAAGCCTGGCTTCRATGCAAAGGGCAAGGCCCAGCTGGAGTCAGAGCAACGTGCCAACCCCAAGGGACATTAATGTCTCGCAGGCCTTTCCTATTGCATTGGACCAACTATCACCCAGGGTTGCCCCAGTGCCCTCGGCACCCGGCCRCCCATCAACATGGGCCTCCAAAGGCCACGGAGAGCAGGGAAGCAGAGAAGTGCTCCTCTTGCCCTCGACAAGGAAGCAAAAATCACTGCAGCACCGGAACCAGCCCGGCAGAGGATGTGGCTTCCACGCAGTGGGACTGCAAAGCATTTGAAGACTTGTCCACCAGCTGATTTGGCCAYGGGCAGAGAGCCAGGAGGAGCTCCGGAAAGCCTGCATCAACCCCATGTCCATAAAGGGGGAAGATTAAAGCCCTGTAACCTTAGGGATCAGGGCTGTTCTGAGGTAGGACGTGCACACTTGGCCCAAAACACACTCGAGACGGACGCTTTGATTTCTCCTCGAACACGTTAATATGCAGGGCGGAAATATCTGGCGTTCAGCTGGGACAACATACAGTACAGCTGGGGACCCCAGAGGAATCTGAGGTTTTCTAATCTTCTTAAACACTTCCTCTTTATTTTTCCTTCCTAAAAAGTGTTTCTTTTCCCATGGAGAGATATTAACTTCATGATGTAATGACTGCGATGAGGGCTGTACTGTAAGTAAAGAGGGCTGTGCGGTCACAGAATTATGAAAAACTATGGGAAAAAATATCTTTGTTCATTAAAAATAGCCCATTTTCATTCAGCATCATAGAAAATGGATCTTTAAAGCAAAACTTTGCCTTCAGACACATGCTCCATTCACCAAAATTTGCAAGCATCATGCAGATGCACCCAAATAAAGCATTTTGCATGGCTTAAGTTTTACTTTTCTATTCTTGTACTTAATCAAAATAAAAGCCAACTGCTCAGAGGCTCCCGGCCCACAGAAGTAGCAGGGAAGAAGAGTTGCTTTAATCTACTTTGATGATGAAGGTGAATATTCACCTCACAGGAGGTAGATGCTTTTGCAGGGAGTTTTTGAGGCGTCCTTAAAGAACTCCAGGTTTGGAGGTTCACACACTAGACACGCCAATATCGGGGCTTCCACCATAGTGGGACTAGGGTGTCTAGAGCGCCCAGTGTCTACCAGTAGTTGCTCATTCCCTGTGTACCCACCCTAGCACTGGCTCCTCCCTTCCACGCTCACCTAGTAAGATCAGGAGCCTGAAGGGAGTCTAAAGGAGCTCCTTATTCCCCTATTCATTGTGCCAGACTGAACCTTAATGTGTCAAACGGCTGTTCAGAAATACAGTTTAATGACATCCTAAGCAACACCAGACTGTCTCAGAAAGAGAAATTAAGGTGCTGCAGACAACCTGGAGGGATCCTAGAAGCTAAATGCCCACCTAGGCCATGCACTCTGTCTCCAGCCCACGGAGAAGGAGAAGCGGCTGTGCAGAGTGAGTCAGCCTGCCCAAAGATAGGTGGGAGGGATGTATATTTAAACCAGCTGTCCCCACGGAGATGCAAGCCCTCCCTTTTATTTTTTTTTTAACCTTTTAGCTGCAGATTACAACATTTTCTGAATGACTTTTGCTCTTTTCCAATGTGCTCAGTTTCTTGGGAGCCTTCTGGAAGAAAAGGCCCCTACCACTGCAGGCCATGAGTCACTTGGAAGCCCCTTGGAGCTGGTCACGAGTCTGCTAGAGCTGCAGGCGTCCGTGGGCACGTAAGTCTCTGCAGCAGTTGGAGGAAGGTTGGGAACAGTGACCAGGTAGGCCCTGAGCCAAACCAGGATGAGGTTTTTGGTCTGTGAGCCTGAGGATCACATCCAATAGCTGAGGGAGAAGTGAGACAGGAACATCACCAGGATGACAGCACTGGAAACTGCTAGCAAAAGGCACAGAGCCAAAGGAGAGAAAAGGGAGAGACTCCCCAGGGAGAATATCCCATGTACTGCCTTCCTGCCCAAGAATATTTACTGGACATTCAATGGGCTGGTGCCAGTTCGGTTTTCCTAATATGCTCCTTTTTATCCCTGAAAAACACCGCAGACATCTCTTAATTAAATCCCCCTCAACAGAAATTATAAGCTCAAGTTACGTGGAAATAGTGGGTTAAAGGCTCCACGCACACGGAAGCCTGCACACACTGTGCATTTCACAAGGCTCCCAACGCTCAAGGCCCACGCAGTTGACCCAGCGCCCATCTCTACTCTTGAAGTAGGTCAATTAGATTCAAGATTTTGAGACAAATCTTCTATCTTTTGTCTAGTGAGAGTTCTGCTAGAGTTCTCCCATTTCTTGACAACCTTGCTGGAGGCCTGAAAAACCTGCACAGCTTTGCTGCCCACAAGGTCACGTCCAGACATGGGACTGGGCAGCACCACAGCTGTAAAGATGCAGATGGGAGCAGCGAACATCACAGGAGCGCTCCGAGTTTGTGGCTATGCAAAAAAAACGTTATTGCCAAGAGCTGAGCAGGTCTTGCCATCATTGTTGGGAGTTCTTGCACCATAAAGCGGCTCAGAACTATTCAACGACAAGAAAAGAAGGAATAAATCACTGCCTTGGGAAATAAAACTGGTGGTGGTGGTCAGCTTCCTTGCCTCTGGTTTCCCACCCTCCTGAAGGAACAGACAGAGCAGCAGTACGTGGCTCCCCACAACACGCTGCCTTGAGGGGACTGTGCCAGGTCACCGCTGTGGGGCAGGGAGGTCCTCCTTGATGTGCAGCTCTCACATCAGCTAAGGCAGCTGTGCAGCTTGGTGGCATGGATCTGAACAGGACTACAGCTGGTGACAGCCTCAAAGGAGAGGGGAATGCAGCCCGGAGGGTCAAGGCCAACCCACTGCCAAATACACTAGGCAGATTTCCCAAAGCTCTGACACGAGGAGTGCTAACAATGCAAAATAATTTGGTTGAACAAAACAAGGACTGAAGTCTGAGTTGTCCTCCAGAACCTTGCTGGTTGTTTAAGTTGCCACTCTTGTCATTATTCATCATTTAATAATACAGGGGGAAAAAATACCAGATCTAAAGATGTATAGAAGAGCTTTCCAGTGTCTCACAGGGAAAGAAGGGTTTCCCCCTCCTCCTCTCATTTGCAACCAGATGTCTAAAAACCTGGTGTTTTTTAGGAGCTGCACATCCAACCTGTGGGGACGGAGAGAGGCAGGTCCTTCAGCAGGACCCACCCCCTGAAGGTACCATCTCCTCCACCAGCTGCGAAAGGGCATACAAGCTTAGACTRCACGACTGATTTCTGCACGTCTATGGATGGCTACCCAAGACAAATCCCATCCTGATTCTGGAGAACGTGGGAAACTAAATATACATTAAGCTACGATGGCCTTCCACACATCTTAGGGGAGTTCAAGTGAGCTCATTCTCCTGATGAAGGCTGAGACTTCAAAGCCTGGAGGATGCTCACAGAAACCTTTCTGGGACAATTAACAYGCACAGAGCAGGGAAGAAATGCTTCTCCCAGGGCATAAGCAGCTGGGTCTGGGGTTCAGATTAAGATCTATTTCCTGGGAATGGCTCCTGCCCACTCACATTATTTCAGAGTCACAGAGCACTGATTAGCACTGTTCTGCCCTCTGCTTTTCAGCATAAATTATTTCCCTCCTGAGACCCAGTAAAGGTATATTAAAGATGCAGAGTCTAAAAYTCAAAAGCTCAGAAACAAAGCAACTTTGGAGACCAAACAAAACCTTGGAAAACAAGAAGTTTGTGAGTCAATACAAACTCAGCGCTACTTTTTGTTTAATTTCCTTCCTTGCCTCAGGGATTACTAATGGGTTGAAGCAAGCACATTCTGCCATTTTCCCAACTGTAACTGACATTTCTTCCAGCCCACGTTTCCCTCTGTGCCATCGGCAGTTGTTTTGGCTAGACAACCAGGTCATGGTCATTTTGGCTGGTTCCACAATCTGCTGCCCCAGGCAACAGTTTGCTTGGCTTATACCAACTAGCCTTGGCACGAYTCCTCCCTCCTGAGAGGCTCTGCCCTCAAAGTCTAACCAATATTCATCTTCCTGGCATGTAAATGCACAGTTATCTTTTTTTCCTTTCCTGGGGACGAAAAAGAAGGCCAAGGGCATATGAAACACATTAGGGTTGTAGTCTGGCTGTCGTCYAGCCAAAGGCAAATGAGATATTGAACATTAATGTGACTTGTTTGAGTATTTTAGTTATGTGAGAATAAAGGACAGCAAGATGAGGTCAGTTCAGCATTGGAAGAACCACATGACAAAAGCTCAGTCTCATTATTTCGAGGACGTTATTGCAGACACCAGATCAGAAGCTCTATTTGCAAAGCAGCAGCAGGCTCTCACATTGAAACCCCAAGAGCTACCACACGCATGGAGATCTTACACCTCACCAATTCAGTCGAGTCCCCAGCTGGGTCCCTCAAGCTCCACTGCTCTTTCTGGACATGAAGCTCTCACGGACTGGTTTCAGCTGTGAAAAGCATCTCCYTCTGTCATGGGTGCGCAGAGAGGACTGAAGACCTCAGACTCTGTTCCAAAGTAACACACCAGCCCTAGAAATAAAAGACCGGCTAAGACTTACGTATTGACTGGCAAATTCACCTCTGCTATGAAGCCATACATGCAGACAGGACACCAATATTCTCAAAAGGTTGTCAAGTGAAACTGGACATTCTTCTTCCTGCAGTAATTTTCACCAGTTTAAATTCTTCTAAATTCAATGAATTTCCGCAGTGCCTGAATACGGAGGTTACCTCAGCCTTCTATAACACTGTCYGGTTTATATCCTTATTACACGATAAATATGAACAATCCCAAGCTAATCTCATGTTACAAACAATTCTGCTTCCTGACACGTCCAAAACGCTGTCACCAATTTTTAATAAGACACCAATCACTGAAAGACAGTAGTTTGGGTTTTCTTTGCCTTCGCTGGAAAGGATATCTAATACAGTAATTGYCCCTGCATTCATCTGGGAGCCCTGGAGACATGCAGGGAAGTGTTTTACTGCAGTCCACGAGTATGACATAGCTCTTTCCAGCACAAAGCACAATCTCCAAAGCTAATGCTAGGGTTCTCGTCAGCATGAATTMGGTTCTTTTTCCCTTTGGCTTTCAACAGGAGCCCTGAAGAGATTAAAGTTTTATTAGTTTATTTATTCTTTTAGTTTTATTATTTAGYATCCTGCTTCTGTGGGTTTGCTCGGAACACCACAGCAACGGTGCTGTCACTACAGGAATTACAAGTACATCCAGATGCAGGGCCTTTCTATGGAAAACTGTTTCCTAGAAAGCTGACAGGATGCTGCAAAATACATAAAAAAAAAAAAAAAAAGGAGCTGACTTGGGCCTGAGGATTTGGCAGGTGAGGACTGAATGAAGCCAGCCACTGCAAAGCCTCCCAGTTATCTTAAGAGCCTGTTTATTTTAAGCCTRGTGCCTGCAACAGGATGAAGGGCTGCAGATGGCACCACATGGCTCATCTTGTAAACAGAATTAAAGACAAGGCTTTGCTTAAGATCTTTCACTTGTGCAGCATTTAACGCTCCTGGACAAAGCCAGGGCATGGCTGTCAGCCTGCCACGTCCCCAGCCTCCTGGATGCCCAGCACATGGGAGCCTGGAATTTACACCAGGAAAGCCTGAGGCACGTTTACCAGAATACAGAAGGGCTGTTCAGGAGGCTGYGAGGACCCTTTGGAAAGTGCAATCCCGTACAAAGCACGTCCCAGAGCAGTCCGTGGCCAAGCCCCACATGCACAGATGTGTTCCAACGCAGGGGCACCGGGAGCAGGGCACCTCCGGGGCCCCRCTGGGGACACGGCTGCAGCCTGGCACTCCATCTGGGCTCCGTGAGAGCAGCCCAGCCCCTGCTGCCATCTGCCCGCACGGTCCTGAGCACCTCACCTGGCTCCACGCAGACCGGGTAGAAACATCGATGTGCTGGCAATGAAATGAGGCTCTCCTGAGGATGCACTGCAGCACAGGCCACACCTAGGGCACAGAGAGGCTCTTAGCCACCCGAGGAGGACCATCAAACTGCAAACTGTCTCATCAAGCGTCTTATTACTCCCTGGGTTGCCTCTTGAACTCGGAACAATCGTGGTGGACCGCTAACTTCGAGCGGATCCGAAAGCTGCACGTATTAGTCATCACCCTCGAGATAATCCTCAGATAATAAACAATCAGGATGGGAAAAAGCTGTCAATAAAACAATTTTAAACAAGAAAACACTGATTGACCTGTGATGTTATAGCCAAAGATATCACAAGTTTCAAGAGAGGGAGGACAACTTCCTCAAGGACACAGCCAAGTTTTGAACAAAGGGACAGAGAGGTCACTCCTGACAGGCCTTGATGAGGCCTCTCCTCACACATATCTGGGATCTGGAGAAACTATCAGCCAGGAAAAACAAACAGGAAATGCCAGGAGCACCCCACACTGCCATGGGGAGCTGCTGTGGGTCCTGACGCCAAGGCACGGGAACACTGGGAGCAGCAGTCATGCTTTGGTCTCTCCAATTCCCTGGCACAGCCTCTGGAAAATAATTCTTCTCTCCATTCCTAAATTCCCCAGATGTAAAACAGGAAAATTAATAATACCTCTCCCAATTGTTTTATACTATTAAATTGGGCAGGGCTTTTCTAGACTTGGCATAGTGTCCAGCCTGAGGGTCAGCTAAGGCCCCTGGATGCTACTGGAATTCAAATAGATTTAATAACTCACACAAAAGTGGCAACATTAAATTACTATAGGCTCTTAAATTCCAGGCTATGTGGACTTGTGAAATAATGATGGTTTATAGATTCTATTAAAGCAATCTCACACTACTGGACTGAGTGATGGAATAAGGCCAATTAAATAGAAATTACACCTTGATGAAATATAACACCAAATTAATTTTTAAAAAACTACACTCTGAACTATCAGAAGAGTTTTCCTTTGTAAGCTGATTATTTTTTAATCTGATAACATAAGAGCTCTCTTTTGCTCTGATATGGAAATGGTTTGTTTGGTAACAATTTAGAGGTGATTAAGGCACAACCGCATCCGAAGGAGCCCACGTGCTCCCTGGCATACCAGGGCGCTGCTCCCTGTCCAGAGGCCATCGCCCACTCATCTCCAGGACCCTCCTCAATGGGATAGCGTAAGGATCCCAGAACAGAGTCATTCCGCTGGCTTGGGGTCAGATTTGCAGAGAGCACGTGAAACCCTAAGAAAACCCTAGAGCATTCCATGGAAAGGTTCCCACTGGCTTTAGCAGGCCTTCCTTTTTGGGCTACCACCCAAAACATCACGTTGTCTAGGCCAAAGGTGGGCTCAGGCAAGGGATAAGCTTCCCTGTGCCTCTGTGGTGCATGGCCGGGGGTAACTCATTGCRTCCTGTCCCCATGTGAGCCCGGCAGCTGGGGAGCACCCCAGCATGGCACACAAGGACAGGGGTGATGGAGAGGCTCTGCTCTTTTTGCCTTCGTCATGCAAACACACATCATCTCCCCAAGCGCTCAGCGGCTTGAAACAGCTGTGCAGCTTCCTAAGGCAAAGCCCTCTGGAAGCCAGCGTGCTAAGGAATTTCATAAAACACTGCACCCCGGCCTGTTGTCTTGCATGACTATATATTATTTGTTTGCCCTATATGTTCGACGCTGTGGAAATATTTTCCTATTTCCTGGCAAGTGGAAATCATTAATGACTTCAGGGCCAAASAAGTTAACAGACCAGATGGTCTTGCCTTGCTTGTAAAATAAATAAGTAACCAGCAAAATTCRCAACACCTGATCCAAGTCCTATGGCCAGCTCTCTTACTGAGAGCCCAGCGGTCCAGAGGGACCCAGCTGCTGAACGTACACACGCTGTCCCAGGACACGCTGAGGGCTGACATACAACCTTCAGCAATTTCCCTTTCTGAGCAGAGGCCACCCCATCTTTTCTGCATATGTGCCTGGCTAAGTCGTGCTGTGCAGCAATGCTGTCCTCCCCCTGTGCAGCCTCTCTACTTCCCGACAGCTCCGCCAATGGATTTCCACGTGATTCGAGGATGCTTCRTGCTCTGTTCAGTTCAACGCATGCCAGGCTTTGCAACTTGACAGCACGAACAATTTACAGTTAAATCCYACCTTCTTGAGCCTGTACAACTGCTCTGATGGAAAACCCAGTGCCGAGCAGAGACTGGAGAAGAGGGGATACCCCTGGAGCAGGCACAGCAAGGTCAGGTGTGTTAGGTGCTGTACAAGAGCACAAGGAAAAGCTGCTTCTGTGCAAAGAGCGTTACAAGCCAAACAGCTAAAGAGAAAAGCATTATTCCACTTAACTACTRGAAAACTGAGGCAGATGGGGGTATAAAACACAAGCCTATGGTCACGTGGGAAAACCTCTGGCTGAGTAACAACCTGAACCACTGTACTGACAGAGAGCCCAGAGTCCTGTCCCAGCYCATAACACTGCCTCTCTGCCTGGCCCCCAACACAATTCCCCTATTGGATCCATCCTGCTAAGGACGCCAGCAGTGCTGGGGAAACATTTTCCTCCTGGAGGAGGAAATAAAGGGTGGGGTGAGATGAGGGAACTGGGGATTATTATCATCGTCCTTGTGGGGTGTTTGGCTTTGCAGATGGAGGAGAGCTGCAGTTATCACTGTGAAAAGTTTTCCCTGGCAGTTTGATTGCTGCCCTGCCTCTAACCCCTCTGCAATGCCGAGCTAGGAAGAGAGAAGGGCCAGCAGCTGTAACATGGCCAGCCTGGCTGTGGCCTGAGAGCACACACCTGAACACAGGAGCTTCCACAACAGCTAAAAGCCTTACAGCCTGACAGATCCCTGCGCCTTTGTCCTTAGTTCTTCATTCCCAGATCTCTGGATGTAGCTAAAGCAATAACAGAAAGGACACTATGTCTTTTAGATACTCTTTCTCGCCACACCTCTTAGACTGGAGGTCGGAATGCTCTCATGGGGTCTCAAGCCCAAGACATACACGGTTTGGTTTGAAAACCCACCTTCTGCCCCTGGCTCCCTCTGCACAGAGGCCTTGGCCAACAAGGACCGAGTGATTGTGATTGAGGATTGAGTGAGCACCTCCTGCTCATCTCATTAAACCTGCCTTAGAGAACTGGCCTGTTTCAAGAAGGCACCTTCCAAAGGTGGCCACAAGAGCCTGGGGCTCTGAGGATCTGACTTAAGCCCCAAAAGGCAACAGGAATCACTGTTGGCTTGGGCTCAGTCTACCTGCTGAGAAACCTTTTAGGGTTTGAGCTGTGAGTGCTGGCAAGGAGCCCCAACCTGGCTCMGATCAACATCACAGCTTCTACCCAAGGCAGAAGCTACATGGAAATTGTGCTTTAGGAAGTAGGATCCCAAAGCCACTCTGCTCTTCCACCCGCTGCTAGCCTTCTCCTGCAATATAGTAAAGCCTGTTAAGGCTGCTAGYGGTTCAGACTGTCCTAACAGGCCTCACCACAGAGCTCTTCTACCCCTGGGATGCCACATGCGTTCAATCATCTCCCAGGAGCCACCCCCAGTTCTCCCAACAGCTGCACTCGCAGGAAAATACCCACAGCCATGAGTCAAACAGCAATAACAGTTCAGACATCCCAAAGTCTCATTTCCTCTGTCATTTGGGGCTTTTTCCCAAGCCTGCCGACTCCCTGGGACTCTTTCCACTGACCTGAAAGGTCAGGGATTGGGTAAGCGCTGCTAGTCAGGGAGTTCATCCCCACCGGCTGCAGAGACGCCGGCTCTTCGTGGCGCAGCAGCGTCGCTCCTTGGAATGGCTTTGCTGAGTCCCAAAGTTAGGACGGATGAGGAAAGGGAGACGTGTCTGCTCCCCATTGTCATTCCTGCACCTCGTAGTCCTTTTCCTGGAAGACTTATCTGCTGGCCCGTAGAAATGTGCCTTTCCCAAGAAACCAAGAGACATACGTGCCCTAATCTGCCACCTCCCTGCACCAGTGCATTTGCTAGGAATGAATTCATCATCCTTCCACGCTTCCTCCCTCCCCTGCTGCCACATCAAGCCTCTTAAGTGTTGCCCTCACCACCTGAGCCCCCTTTTCTGCAGCAGGGAGAGCTTGTCCACCCTCTCTGTCCCTTTCTGGATAACCCTGCCCCATTCCCCATTCTCAGCTCCTCTGCCTCCCACAAATACCAATCAGCTGCATCCTGCTGGGACAGGAAGCAGGAGARGGGAARCCAGGGTACTGGCCAYAGACCTGCCCTGTTTGCTYGCCCCATGCACCTCCTTCAGGCTGTGCAGCAACCTCCACCTTTTGCACACAGGTTCTGGCAGTCTGTCCTTGCATCTCTTTAACTTGTAGGCTGGCTCCTTTCTCCAAGGCTGAGGATTTCCTATAGGACAGGAACAAAGGAAAAGGTGAAGCTACTCCCTGGTTACCTCRTTGCTCCTGCCTGGCATCAGAGTCAATCCTGGCAGCCTCCAAAGGTCATCTTGCCCAGTATTGGGAGGAGCCTGCTCATTATATCCCATAGGATTCCCTCTGCTCCCTACCTTTAAGACCACCCCACAACCCCRGGTCTCAAACTTTTGGGAGAGTTTGGGTTAAAAAGAACCTCTGATTTTTTTTTTTTTTCTTTCTTTCCTTCCATAGGAAAGGCCTTTCCCTAGTGATGCTTTCAGCACCAAGGCCCACTCAGAGAACAGACTGAGGGCAGAAGAGCAAGGAAGACAAAAATGAGGCACCGGATCCAAATGGCAGGGCCTGCTGAGCAGAGGGATCTTGCACAATCAGAGCCACGGGGAGGTCAGTGCTTGATTAGAGAAGAGCCTGTCTTTGGCAACGACATTAAAGACGGTCCTCAGGAGAGGTGATTTCAGCTCCTGGCTCTGACACGGGCCTCCTGCCTGACTTGGCCAACTCACTTTCTCTTTTCCCCTTCATTCAATGGCAGCAGTTTTCCTCAGTCTTGTATATCTCTCTCWTATATATATCTCTATATATATTTTCTTTTTTGGATTAGACATGTGCTTTCTGGGCTTGCCTGAACCATGGCCATGATTTCCCAGATTTGCTGGGTCCAGTCCTACTGTGAGCCCTTCCTGACAAACTGTAAATGCCCCCTTGGCCCAGAGAGCAGCYTGGATCTGCTTCAGTTCTTTAAAACTGATTAATTATTACAGATTTTTCTTGGTTATTAGCACATCATTAATCAACATATCACAAGTACAGCAGCCTTTTTTTGCTGTTTCAGGCCCCTCTCCAAGAGGTTACTCTGATGTTGATGGCCACTTTGCCTATCATCTCATGGTGTGCTTTCTTGCTGTGTGCTTTTAGATGCAATTTTCCCTCACTTGTCTCATGAAAATTCTTGCTTTATCAGAAAAAAGAAAATGGGTTTTTATTAAAAAGAAATCTGTCTACATTAGGGAAAGCTTTTCATGCTCAAGCTCAAATTCCTAGTTAGAAGGAGTCCAGCCCAACATTTTCAGAGCTGACAACATTCTGTAYACAGGACTAAGCACTCTCAATTCTGTGTTATATATCCCATGAGGCAGAGCAACAGTTTAAAGAAGGCTTCCCACACTGTCCCAAAGTCAGGATCTAATTCCCAAGGCCGTAGGCTATTAAGAGCCCGTCTCTGCCACCATTCTCATTCGAGATAAAAACAAAACCCCTCCAGGAATACTTTTGAGATGGCCACTACTATCATGGTACAGAAAAACCGTTTGTTACCCAGGCTGATGCTACAGGCAAAATGCCAATTAGCATTGATTAGCTGTTATAACAGTCCAACCAAGCAAAGGGTGGCCTCAGTCACCATCACCACATTGAAAAGAATAAAAGAAGTCTCCCAAAGGCACCAAGCTGTTTCTCACGCTGGAGAGAAAAGCCAGCACACAGGTCCCACCAGCTCATCCCCTCCTCTAGGACCATAYGGGAGGCCTCTTTCACACCCATTTTAGCTTCATGTTACATTTCTGCAGGATGCCTGGAGCCTGAGTCTCAGTTTCTTTACCCTTGCTGAGGGAAGGGAGCTGAGGTTCTTGTTCCTAAGCGTTACCTTACACTGAGTGACTCGCTGTCTTTGGGTAGATACATTTGGTGCATCAGTTCTCAAGCATTCGGATCCCTCTCTTTTGCTTCAGAGCAGTAMATATCTCGTGGTTAACCTCAGCTGTGACCTAAAAAAGAAAAGGAACTAMATTCCTCCAGTTTGCATTTCTTTTCCTTCTCCCGAGCCAAAAGGCAAAGCTTTAGGAGTTAATATTTTCCACCRCCTACCTCCCCTGCTCCCCATGGTTTGCAGTAAGGATTTGCCTCAGWGTTTCACTCGCTCGGCCCACGAGAAGTGCCTGGTCTCTTACACTATCTGCATGACACTGTCCAGGTCCAGGTCTGCACATTGTGATTCCCAAAAAGAACAGAGCCAAGAATTGCATCTGAGCTGCGGATAGGCCACGCATTCCCGTCAGCTTTCCTGCACGCGTCCCCCAAGAGTGATTCAGGGCTTGGAAATTGGCACCAAAAGCCAATGGCTCAAGACAGACAGGAAACAGAGTGCTATTTCTATTAAAAAAAAARRAAAAAARRAAAAAAGAAAAGAAGAAATSCTCCTGAGATGGACTAGGATAAGSCCAAGGAAAGGCCTTCTCCAGGACTATGGAAAACCAGGAATTGTTGGTGCTAATGGGGCTGCCGTAAGTTTCCTTCCCCCCAAATTCTGCAGGTCCTTTTAATAGAGAGCAAACGTATGAGATATATACAGCACGGATGAAGGCTTTCTGCTGGCTTTATCCTCCTCATATTGCATTTTATATCTCCATAATCCCTAGGAAATCCAGATTAACATCTTTCTGGCAATGTATACATCCACATCTGGGCCCTCGAGACACAACGCTTCTCGTGCGGAAAAAACAAACGACTTGTTCTTTGAGGAACAGCTAACTATTGACTCCAAGGGAGCAATAGAACTTATTTTTGTTCATTGGCAAKATCTAACCCTTTAAATGGTATCAGATGGGCATGAGTCAACCTCCCAGTCTTGAATAACGTGTCGCTCTGACTGCCTATAAATAGGTTTTACTTTCCCTCTTTCATATAAAGCCAGCCCCAACAACAGCTATGCAGAGCAAAGGGGGTTGATGGGGAAAGATAAGATGGGAGCACGCCTGAAAYGAGGGGATATTGAAGCAACTTCATTCATGAAGTAGCTGATGCCAGAAAGGCCCCTAAAAATACAGTAGTCAGAGTTGTCCTAGCTCTCAACACGGCTGGGTAGTGCAGGAGCAGGGAAAGCAGCCAAACTCTTAATATCTCCTTAGTCTCGGTTGAAAGCAGCTCAGAAACAGATGATAACCAAACCCTTAATATTTCCAATAAAGCATTTATTTTCAATACATTTAAAGTATTTCTCTTTCTTTTTTACACAGGCAGGCAGAGCCAGGACCACAGGCACAGGGAGCTGGAGCTCTCCTCAACCTGCTCAGAGAGCCACGATCTTTACAGGGGTGCATCTAGGAGATAGATCCGAAATAAGAGACAGCTCTAATGCCATTTAGGCCCATGCTTCAGTGGTCTGCTGAACCAGATGCTACCAAGGGCATTGGGCTTCTTCAACCAGCAAGAAGAAAAAGCCTCACTGCTTTTCTTTGAGAGGACGCAGCATGGTCCTTGAGCTGGGACTCAAGCTATGGGTCCCAGAAGCACTAAAATGGCAGTTCTCTCTTTCCTCCGACTGAAGGAGAAGCTACATTGATGCCATCAAGTGACTCTGGGSTGAATTTTAACAGGAGCCTAGACTACAGCTTGCAGATATTATATCCACTGTCCCCTTGACAGAGTCAACTGCAGAGCAGAAAAAGGGCCTACTAACAGAGTTCAGGTCCCCCTTGYACCATACACTGACCTTGCCCATTCTGAGCTCGAAATTTATGCAGATTTGGCCATTTTAGAGGCACAAAACCAATACCTAAGGAAGACATTTGGTTTCAGTGAGGTGCTAACTCTACAGCTTTATGACCCAGGTTTCAAGGCCAAGCCTGTTGCTGGWGGTAATTTTAGCAGAAATCCATCTCCCCTAGGCTTGATGTCAGTAGAAACACTCTATCTTAAGCAGAGGCCATTCACAAGATGTCCTCATGCTTCAAGGCCAAGTCCTTTCATTTCACTCGTGTTACATATTTACACATCTGGAAGTTCATCTTTTATTCAGYTATTTCTAGTACATCTGTTCTACAGAATAAATCCAAAGGAGGACTATTAAGACAAGTTCACAGGAATTCTCTGCTCCCAAGCTGTGCACTGAAATGAATGGAGAAGATTCTGCTCACTTAGGCTTTTCTGTTGGGATTTTCTTTCCTGTGTCTAAAGAGGATCATGAATACCAAAGTCTTGGCTATATCCATGGGACTTTATGAAATTCCCATTGTTCTAACTGTAACACATGGAAATCAAGATCATTTACCATTGATTTCAAGAGAAGTGGAGCTCACCACAAAGTGCTTTGGAAATAGCTCATCCTACATGTCACATCTATTTAGAAATTATAAAAATATTGCTCCTCATTAAGGGCATGCATAAGATATGAGCTGTTTTGAAGAAAAAATGTCCTGAAAAAGCTGGAAATGATAATATGGAGACCAAGACTGTGTAATTACGTTTAGAGGCTGCCTATCCATTGCCAAGCATTGAACGTGATGAAGCTCTAACTTCACACTGGGGAGCACAGGGGAGAACAGAATAATCAGAGGATTAACAGGATGAGATTTGGCTGCATATAACAAACAATTCCCACCAAGTAATGCTGCTAAGTGAATCTGTGTCATATACTGTATGTGCTGGGGCAGGGTGACCAACTCTGCTGTGAGTCTAAATTTTACAAGTGAATCATCCCCCTGTCAACGTGCTGAATGGGACCCAAAGGCTTACCCAGTTAGCTTGACAGAAATAGATACGAACATAACAGCTCTATCATCATCAAACACATTTCCTTCTCTTGCAGCTCAGGCCAAGAGCAGGACCAAGAGGCACCAAGACATAAATCAGCAGCAACCTATACTCTGCGAGTTAAAAAGAGGTAGGGTGATAGTTCTTTGCACATGAGCTTTTCTCCTGTCCAGAGATTGAGTCCGATAGGAATTTATGATGCTATCTTTGACTACATGAGTCGAAGATTTGAGGAAATGTCAGACAGACCTGTGCAACGCTGAACAGCAGCTCAGTGAAATCCCTCYCTCGGAAGCTGCACGTGTGCCATCCAACAGATTTGTAGCTCTACAACAGACCTGAGCTTTCCGTGCAAAAGGCAGACTCATCACAGCCCGCCTGGGCGCACTGGGAAATCCCAGAGCAAACAACAGCCATCCCAGGAAGGGGAGGCCCCACGCTGCTAGAGGTCACAGAACCAGTAAACAGGGGATTACCCAAGGAGCCAAGAAATCCCCAGGGAGGTGTGGTCAGCAGGAAACCTCTCCCTGTTATCAGCCCTAAGAGCAGACCTAGCGAAAAAAATAAAATAGAAAAAGCCTTGTCCAGCTCTTGCAATAAATTCAAGTAATAACAGTGCTCCGAGACACAGCAAAAAGTGCACGTTCTCCCTCCTTGAGCAGGGGTCCACCCCACTAAAGSGCAGCCTCTTTCCTGCAGTTTAGGGCTGCATTCCCCTTGTCCTTCACACTTGGCTACTTTCCTTAGAAGTCACAGATCAKACATGGAGCATTTTATGTCCTTCAATTATAAACTCAGAGACTTTAAAGCCTCATTAAATTATCCCAGCAATTGCTATTTTTAACTCTGTTATTCTTTACCACAACTGCYTTTTGATCTTATTTTCAACTCCACATAAATCTACCATAAAGAAAAAAGATTTTGCAAACATTTTGAAGAGAAAGTCAAAAGAAAAACCGATAGAAATGTCTTTTTGCTGCTCCATCCCACGCTCCATCTTCCCACTCCTGTTATTTTTCTTTACTCTGGGTGGTAGTAATGATTGAGATCCATAGACAAGGTAAAGGCAACCTGCCCTTTGAGGACCTAAGGGAAGGAGAAAACCTAAAGGACTATATGGGAGGCACGCCTACATGAGGAAGGAGAGACAGGGAGCTTCTGAGGCTCGGACCTTGCTGAAGAGCATCAGACTTCTGACCGAGGCAGTTGTTTGTTTCTCTGGAGATCCTAGCAACAGGACTCCGTGTACATGGTTTGCAAGTAACTCGTGATTTTTCCAAGGAGCACCTCTCTCCAAATAATATAATCAATTTCTCCTCTTAATGGAAAAATAAAAAAAAAGTCCCACAAACCTGCCAGGCCAGAGGGACGACACTATCCTCATCCAGCACATTCTCTCATTTTTCCAGAAGCGTTTCCCAGCTTTAATTCCAAGGCAGTGAGTCCCCTTGCCCAGATAGATGAGCAGCCTATTTGCAAGCTACATAAATCACAGATAAGGAGGCTGTTTAAGCCAGTTCTTGGAAGCAGTGCAAACCCTGAGTTTGTTTGCTTTCAGCTACTTCCTCCAGGCCATTCACATGGCTGCAGCTGGATGCCGATCAGCCCCTTTCCGTCCCGCTTCCAGCACAGATGAAAGCCCTTCTCCCACAGCAGCTGGGCAGGTAATACTGACCACAAGGCTCTTTGCTCTGATCCCCTTTACCTCTAACAGTCCAGCAGCCCCCAGGCCTAGACTAAAGCAGAGGATTGAAAGAGACTGGGAGCTCTCCTGCAGCCGCTGGCTTGGGCTGCGGGCAGAGATCCCTGGAAGGCATCCCAGGTTACTTCCTGCCTCGCAGAAGGAATGCKCCTCTTTGACCATCTCCTCTCCCTGCAGAGCACAGCCGAAGGCAGACACTTACACCACAGCATATCTGGGCTGCAAGAAACATAAACGTGCCGAACACGCGAGCTGCTTGTACAACACACGCAAAACACACGGACTTTGAGGTTGGATCCAGCAAACAGCTCCGTGTAGGGAGAACACGGGACACCACCAGCTATCCCAAGGGGGCTCAGAGCAGAAAACCTTCCCATATAAAGGACCAAGGCACTTCCTAACCAGAGTTGCACTCCTTCAGCATATGTTTATTTGCATCTCCTTTTTCTTTTCCAGCTTCTGGACTTGCAAGCAGGAAGAGATAAATATTATAGCTCAAACATGCTTTCTCCCTTGCATCACTTCAAGTAGCTCACTTCAAGAGCTTTCCTGGAAATGCTTGCAGAAGGGGTATATCCCATCATGCACAGAACAACTGTGACCATGCTAGCTGGGAAAACTGAGTGAGTGTCACGCTCATCAGAAGCTTAACTGCTTACGTCCTTGAGCCTGGAAGCATATATTCTTCTTTCAGTATCTGCAATACCTTGTAAAATTGCTAAGGCAGAATCATAGTAGCAAAAGAGCAAACACTTAGGTACCTGGTGGTAAAGAGCCCACAATGCTGCTTTGCAAAGCATCACAGCATTTCAAATACACAGAAATCCCATCTGTCTGGGTAGTTCCTGGGAGGTTGGAAGAGCCTAAGGAGGAAGYATCCCAAAGAACAAGCCTGAGCTTTGTCTTCCTCAGAGACCCACTCATGGGCACTGCTGGAAACACAGCACTGAGCTAGATGGACCCTTGGAGCAACCTAATACCATTTTTATCACATGGGTGTCACCATATCCGCCAACAACAACACTGCACAAAAGCTTAAGAATAGGAAAAAAAAAATCTACTCTAACAGCTAAAAAAAATCAATTTTATATAAGGGCTAGAGAAAGGTAGATCATAATAAGGGCAGGTCTTTTTGCATTACTCTGCACCCTGTGTTTGGGTAGCAACAACACCAGAGTGCATACATCACCCCAGCACAACACACAGATTTATAAATGTTATGTCTTTTTTTTTTTTCTTTTGCCATTTAGAAGTGGTTTAAAATACTGAGAAGTTATTAGCAAGTGAATCCATCAGGACTATACAGGCCTGCTATTCGCTATCTTTCCAGAGGTTGTGATTTCTTTGAAAGGAATAGGGGAGGTTCTTTTTAAACTAAATTCTTCAGGGGCTGTATTTTTTTCCATACTTGAAGACTGTAAAGAGACAAAGGATGGTGGTAAAAAGTTGAACGTATTTGGGAGTCACTAGAAAACAATTCCTAATATTAAAAAAAAAAAACCAACTGCACCTTTCATTTTACAAAGGCATCCTCCGTCGATAACTGAGGTGCTGGTTCTGATGAAGTTAAGCACAAGTGGCACGGCATGAACTCAGGGCCAAGCCCACARCTCACTCTTGCATCGGGCAGCAGCAACAAGAGGGGCAGGAGAGACTCGGAGWCCCAGAAGGCTGAACCTGTGCACGCCTCACGGTGCAGACGTGTGTTTCCAGCACCCCTGTGAGCTTATGAAGCTCAAGAGTTAGGCCTGAGTACTCAGCTGCAGGCATTCGCTGCCAAGTCTTTGGTAAAGGTGGCTTTGACCACCAGCTCAAAAATCCATCCAATTAAACCTGCTTACCACACCTGATCCCTACACTTCACACTCCCCAGCATGAGACCTTGCTTACCTTTTCTTTACTTCTGATACTTAAGTATTTCACAGAAAAAGCCAAACTGTAACATCGCTTTAAGTTCACATTGAACATAGTAACCCATTCCTTTTGCACACAGATTTCACTCTGGTTGATCCCTTTAATAGGCACAAGGGTTGCAAGTCAACTGTAAAAGCAGCAATCGGGTACTAAAAGCTCCATAAAGTTAGTGTTTATGGTTTATATCCATAAAATAACTCAGCCTGGGCAGCGCATTTGCATGCAACGTTATCAGTTGGACTGTTATCCCATCTTCCACCCCAATCCARTAAATACAGGGTTTAGTGGAGCAAATCCAGATGGTTATATTAAAACAAGAGAGTTCAGAGAGTTTTTGGTTCAAGGTTCTCATGCTGCATCCAGACGCTTTCATGACTTCATAAGCACAACATAAAATGTATCCAGATTTCTCTCTGGACRTCCTGTTCTCACAGCACGGTTGAAAGGGGACTAACCTGGAAGGCCAGGAGAAGCAATGCTCTCTGCTCTTCAGAAATTTCAACAAAAAAAACTCCGAGGAAAAAGGCTAATTCCTCTGAGTCTGCTTGACCATAAACACAGCGACTTATCACAAACCCCGAATTCTCATCACATAACCAGAGGATTTTTTAAAAAAGTTCCCATGTCATCCATTTCATGTCCTTTGTTAGGTAGGCACCATCAGAGGGAAGAAAAGGCCACTACTCTGAGAGCACAAAAATAACTGCAGCCAACACAAACATTACAGAGACAGGGTCAAATAACCAACCCCATCGTTGCTCCAGATTTTAGAAGAGGGAAGGCTCAGTTCTGAAGATATGAATTTAAGAAATCTAAAGTGAAAAAAAATCACATCTCTGGGTGGGAAAGAGATGGATGAGGAGTATCTGCCTTGACCTCTCCTCCAAAACGTTACTCTAGCAGGATGCTCTACCTTAAGCCTGACCTTAAGTAAGAAGTCTCACTGGGCCCAAGGCCTCACCTCTGGGAGCAGATACATGCTCAAACATGTGGTTAAGCTCCTTACACACAGCCTCATGGTGGGAGCTGCTGCTACTGCTCTGCCACTCGTTGCATGGTGCCCAAACACCAGGTCTTCTCCAGGCCTACACAACACCTCTGGTTCAGCTGTGGCCACCTAAAAGCTCTGCATTAACACCACGTATCACAGCTAGTAAAGGCAGGTATCTTTTTGGGGAGCTGAAAACTCACCCATTTTACCTGGTGTTCTCCGGGAAAGAAGTGGCTCAGCTTTTCCTGCACGGCACTCACAGRGGTTAGCCAAGGCCTGAGTCACGGCCAGCTGGGGCCCTGGTGAGGCCCATGTGTGATTAGTCACTGGAATTTGGTGGCGGGCTATATTTAATAACACCCTTCCCTCCGGGGCACCAGGAGCCAGAGAATCTTTAAGAACCACAGAGGCATTATAAACCATTTCCACAAGCCAAGAAATGCAGCCAACGTGAAGACATGAGCACAAGAGCACGTATGCAGGCAGGAGGGCCATGGCACCCCGCTCCATCCAGCCTGAAGACACTATTAACATATGGAGATGCTCATATACAACAGAGCTTGGTCCCCAGTCAACAGCAAGTGTCATCAAAGACTTCAGTAGAGTCCAGTGGTCATGGAGCTTTCAGGCCTGACACCAAGAGGGTGGCACTGGGAGGGCGAGCGGGAGCTTAACGTCACAGGAAAGACATCTCACAGGGATGCCGCCCGCTTAACATGTTAAACAAACTTAAATGTGTTTAGTCTGGAAATGATTATTCTGGTTATTGGGATGCATTTGATGTCCGGCCACACACTGCAAATACAGGCAGTTGACCCCATTCCAAACGAGGAAGGAGAGATCGCAGCAGCGTACCCAAAGTGCATTACATCGGACTGAATAATATATCCACACCACAATTAAAGTCCCACAATTTAAACTGTGGGGACGATGTTTTATGGTGGCTAAGATGAGCATGATACATGCTCTCCGTTTTCAAACGCTGCAGCGATTCGCGACACACAGGAACGCAGATGTTTTTAATAGGCCGAGCCCTCAAAGAAGCTTATTTTTCAGCACTAACAAGAGGCAGTCAAGAGCAAACATCACTGCTAGAAGGGGTCGAGAAGTTCCATTTGTTTTTACTGTGGAAAACAAATTTTCTCCCCAAAATGGGTATTTTCACAAGGAGCCCTATTTCCCCCAAAGCAGTCAGATTTTTAAGTTCATATAATTAAAACAATGTATATATACACTTGCCGCTATTTACACTTCCTAAATCTAAAGGTTTTCCAACAGTAGTTTTGAAAAAAAAGACAACATGCCTGGGAATAAACAACCTGTATAAACCCTGTTTCTATTGGTATTTCCTCTCTTTCCCCACTTGATCATGATATAAAGCTCTGCATCCCTACAGATATCTTTAAGACACAGTCTTTAATGATTCAACCACTTCCTATTACGCCTCCCTTCAGCCATCCTTACTCTTGCTGACAAGCAAATGAMTGCTGCCAAGCCAGGCACCCGCTGAAGTGCTACCCAAGGCAGCAGAACCAGGCCCTGGGTGCAAGGAGATCCCAAGAGTCCCCAGTGCCCTACACGCAGATTTGAGGGGACGCATCCGCTGAAGCACAGGGCTTTTCTTTGTGTTTTAAATGGGAAAAGAGTGGCCACGTTGAACTGGAGAACCTAGGTTGGTTGATGGACTAAGAGAGAAGAGGAAGTTGGTAAAATATCCGAGTGTGATGCTTCCTCCACAGCCCTTACGGAAGGTGAGGCTTCCTCATCCAGCCGGCTACGCTGCATCTTGGCACTAGAGGGAATCCAAATCACACACGTGGCTTTCGCTTGACAGCATGTCAAGGTCACACATGAAAACATGCACTGCTCAGATATTGGTCATACAAACAGCTGGGAGAGATTCAAGTAATTCCAAGGACACCAAAGATGGGTGTTTCCAACAGCAGGGAGAGAGTGAAAGCAAACCCGGATTCTCTAACTGGAGGATATCAACAAGGGAAAGAAAACACAGAGCTCCTTTACTAGCAACGGCTTCAGGAAGCAGATTGTTGCAGGACTACAAGCATTTGACCCAGAAAGAGAGTTTCAAAATAGATGTGGAATGGGGAAGCTCTGAAGCACGGCTGCCCCGATTGCCTTACGTTATTAAGAAAGTCGTCTGCTTCTCGTAACCAGCAGGCTGACTGCGCCAGCACCCAGACAGCACRCAGCCTTTCCACGCCTCCTGCTCAAGGCAGACAGTGGCCACCCCTCTTCGTTAGGCCAACCAAGTCATCTTGAGAGCAAACAACTAGAAGACACTTCCAAATGACCACTTAGATACTCGCTCTTCTCCCTGCCCACACCTTCCCTAGTTCTCCACCCCACTCAGAAGGCCTASCAGGTAACCAGCTCTGCCTCTGCCTGCTCAGACATCTCCCCCAAATCTCTCGTGCTCCATCTGAGGCCAAGTCCATAAGCACTGGCCTCCTTGCCCAGTGCCAGCAGTTCTAGKCATGTACTGCACCAGATGCAAGAGCTCTAAACTTGAGGCAGCTCCTGAACAGGGTGAATTGAGGATCTCAGCTTTGTATTCATCCACCTAGGGCCATCTGTAGGTCAAACATCATCAGCTGCTTGCTAATAACACAGCACTCCTACAAATGCCAGCTCACCAACGCTCAGGTGGCAGCACAGGTCCTTGGTTTCCTGAGAATAGAGGTCCTCTGGTCCAGCTGCAGCAAATGGTGGCTGGATTGCACAGGCAGAAGGCAGGATGTGGCCTCAGGGGGTGTTCTGCATAGGATGCAAGTGAGACAGGCAACAACAAGCCCCTGCCTTCCAAACCTCAAGCAAGACACAATCACATCACATGAAACCCCTTTCAGCACATTCCCTTTACAGTGACAGTGAGGAACTGGCAGGGTCCTTGCTCCCAGCTGCACACTCCTACTCCATCTGAATTCTTTTCCACCCGGATTCCCAGAAACATGTGCGGTGGAAGAMGCCAAGTGTTTCGCTGCTTCCAACCAAAATGACGCTTCTTCTGTGCCATTTTCTGCTAGCTGTTTGAGCTCATGACCAGAAGCAAWGCTGAGAGCTGTGGGACCCCAACTCCCTTTGCTGCGCAAGCAAGCCAGGTCCCTTGATGGAGTAACAGGCYGTCTCCTCTATCCCAGATACTTTGGCTTTGCCCTCTTTCTTCCACTCTGACCAAATCCTGCCTCTATTCTCTGGAAACCTCCTCCAGTCCCTCCAACGTTTGCCAAATGGCTCTGAGTGTCCCTGGAAAGCCTCAGCCAGTCTCCAATTCAGTGACATGCTTCCCCTGGTCTGCCTACTGGAAGCCAGTAGAGGAGGGCATCGCCTTGTCCTTGGGCAGGCAGCACTGCACAGCAAGGCCTACTCCTTTTCCTCAGCAACAGCGTATGCTATCCTAGGTTAACTGTTGCTACTGTAGGCAAAAGAGACTTTGAACGTGGTCCATCAGCCCTGCCTGGTTTCAAAATTATTGATACCAGGAACTCAAAGACAGAGGCTAAGATCTCTTGAGTCCTGCAGTAGAGACAAGGGGTCACGGGAGATGTTGTAACTCAGACTAGGAACAATTGGCCAAGTGGGGGTAAAGGTAGATGGGCCCTGGAAGACATGGGCTCTCCTCATGCTGCCACTTGCCTCGTGAAAGTGCTTGGGGAGAAGTCAGCATCTTTCTCAAAAGCTCTTTCCACTTCTCATTTGTTGGCATTTTTCATCTTTTTAACTCAATTGCTCTTATGTAGAAGTCTTTAGTGATTTTAGAGGTCTAACTGTCTTCCCAGCTCTTTCTAGGACAAACACGTCACAAAAACCAAAACGCCTGGTCTTCAAATACCATTCTATGCAGCATGAAGAGCTCACTTGGACACACAGACCAGGTGTTGCCAACATGCYGACATCACATTCGGAAGGCAACAACATCAATAGCTCCAGGGAAGGACTCGGAGCTCCAGGGGAAGGATGTTCTGCTGCTGACTCTGCTGATGAGCAAGGACCTCCCAAAAGAAAACAAGGCGACCGTCACTCCCTCCTGTCGTTAGCTCTGTGCTTAGCACAGTGAGACCTCAACACCCAGCAAGGCAAGCAAAGAGGGCACAAAAGGCAGATCTCTTCGTCTGAAAACCGGGAACACAGTCTTGACTTCCCCGTTCCCAACTGCTCATCTCCATTTACCAAATGAATTTCAAAATGCCAAGTCATATTTTCCACTGCTGTGACCATTTTCCCAAACTAACCAAAACCAAATAATAGAAGTATAAATCATCCTCCCCATTCCCCACTCCTGAATTCCCACTTGAGAGCTCCTCACCAGGCCTGGTGCTAATAAGAAGAGACAGCAAAGCGCAGTTCACTACATATGTGCAAAAATGGCAAGGATGGATAGACATATGAGCTATTGCAAAATCACCAGGATCCAAAGAAATGACCCATAAGATGCCAAATGCTTTTTCAGCCATTTCCTGGTATTGATGTTCCCATGAAGCTTACTACAAAAAAATAAAATAACCCGGACCAATTTTTTTTTTTTGGAGGGGGGAGAGAAGGGAAGATGGTAGGGATGGTGGTGTTGTGTTTGCAGGCCTTTCATTATTAATAAACTCAATAATAACAGGCTTTATTTGTTTGTAGATGTTCCCTTTCACTCTGTCATCTGACAGTAACCTTGGCAAGGCCAGTCCATAATTCCTACCGTGCGTGTGCACGTGTCTGCTGTTTGAAATGGATTAAAGTAGGGCTGGCAGTTGAGGCTCAAGCATCTAGGATAACGGAGATGTAGGGTGGGGGGCACATCAGTTTGCAAGTATCAGTGTCCCTATTAGCATGGCAGCTCACTTWGGGGTTGAAAAATCTCCACAGACTGAAGTCATTCATTTTGCTAAGTACTTAAATCTTAGAACCAGCCTGGATAGTGTCTGTCCCCCTACCGAGCACTGGATTCAAGCTCTGATGCTAGGACTCCTCTATCCACGCAGATTTTTAGGCCTTATTACCTCTCCCATCCAAGATTCTTGCAATACAACTGAACAACTGAACTATCGCCAGTTCACACAGGCAAATAAATATTACAGTATTTCTTTCAGCAGTAGGTAAATAGGAGAATTTAAGAGAGCTGATTTCCCACTGACTACACTGGAAAAGAGAGCACTGCTGAGAATCATTCYGCTGCATCATATCACACTTTGGGTAGAAAGGAAAAGCTTTCCACCTGGATCCTGCTGCTGTCAATGAGGTGCACTGAACCAAGTGAACTGCACCCTGTGCACCAGTCAGCCTGGCGTTCAGACTCTCTAGTCTTGCAAGGCCACAGCAGAAATTTCATGGTGAAAAACAAAAATGTTGGGAGCTGTGGGATTTTGGACCAGATGCTGAAGTGCCTTCTGTTCTCTTGGCTTGGCTATCCAGGACACTTCTGGAAAACAGCATCAGGACCCTAGATTGATATTCTCAGGAAACATTTGCCTGGGAAGCCTGGAAAACAGGTTTTAATCGTCCCAGTGATTCATGACAAAGCTAGACCAGGAATGTCTCTGCATCACACATGCATTAGGCTTACTGGCATCTTTAATGATAACATATTTCTTAACTYGCTGCCAGTTGGCTATTGCAAYGTCCTCAGGACACAACAAGCATAAYTTCTAATGGCACCTGGGAACATGGCAAGGGCTCTTTCCCAGTAGGATTCCTGCACATGTTTGACTTCATAAGTCCATGACGCCGAAAGCAAATCAGACTTGATTGGCTGCAAAGTAGCTGCAAAAATCCTAGACAAAAGTCCCTGTTGAAGCAAACTCCTGGCTGTGTTCCGTGTTAAGGAGACGACAACAAGGCACTCAGGGTAACTTCATGAAGACAGCACACATATGGCTGCTTGTGATGGAGGGAAACTGGATTTCCTAACTCGAGAGGAAAAGCCCTCTCCGCAGAAGGCAGTCTTCCATTTATGGTGGGACAGATACCAAGCCTGAGTTTCCTTATGGAAGAGTTTAAGAGCTCAGAAAGCTGCCCTCTTCCTGCCAATGCTCCTGGACAAGGCTGGAGCATCTCTTCTCCACCTCCCACTACCCCCTCAAACACTCCAGGACCTGCACTGGCACCACCAGCAGAAGGTCACGGGTTACTCGCAGCCAGGCTGACCTGCACACACGACAGCAGCTTAGCAGTCTGCCCACGAGATCATTCAGCATCTAGGGGGACTAGCTACACCAACATTACCACCCGTGCAGCCTCTGCAACTCCCTATTCCCCGAGGCACCAGCATGAACGTTTCCTGAAATCAAACCAAAATTACAAAAAAAGGAAACCACCCCCACCCCGGCACAGGAAGGTTCCAAGCCACTGTTACCAGAGAGGTGGAGAGTATCTGAAGAAAGTAATCTTACTTACATGCTCTATATTCTTAGTCTTTCTCTAGGACCTCTATTCCTGGACCCAATTATGTAGGTTCAAATTATGCTTTGCCTTCTTTTTTTTCTTTTGAGTTGGACTGGTAGAGTTCAGAGAGTAAGTTAATACTTTAATCTAGTTTAGTTGTACCTAAGCTACAATTTAGAGAACTTTGAGCCCTATCCTAATGCTGGGACATGCATAGGCCCTTCTGTGCCAACAAATTCTCAAGATTCTTGCAGTTTTCAGACTACCTGAGTGACAAGACAGATCTCACAGCACGTGTCAAGTTGCTCATCCAGCCCTGTTTCTACCTCTCGTTGGTGATCTGGAGGAAAGATAATCAGCTGAGGATGGTCTGGTTAGTCTAAAAACATGAAAAGCCATAAACTGGTCGCTCCCCTCCTAGCACCACCCTCTGTCTTCCCAAAACGTCTCTTACTGCCTTCAACTRCTGGCAAGCCAAAATAAGCACTCAGGTTGATTCTATTCAAATTGTTTAACAGCAAACAGGGAGAAGAGAAGGGGGAGAAATTTGAAAGATGACAGAAGAAAGGAACTAGTTAATATACTTCCCACTTGCATTCCTTGTGTATAATTGCAATGTCAGCTGAAAACTGCTGGCAGAGGAATCCCAGAGACGTGTCCCAGATGAACAGGGGTATTTGCTGGTAAGCTGAACACATGAGCAGACAAGAGCAGCGTACAACGGTCTCATTTGTACAGGATCAAATCTTTTTGTGTAACAGCTTTCCAAGACTCAGAATCCCTGACAATGCTGAAGCAGCACAGTGCAAAGCACAGTCCAGATGCACCCTAGATGCTCTGCATTGCCCAGCAGAKGATCTTGCCCCACGCTGGCCACAGGAAACTCCTGAAGTGCTGCAAAAGTCTTCCTAATGCAGCATCCCACTTCCCCCAACAAAAACAGAGCGACTCGTCTTCGAGCCGAATCCTTGCACCACCAAAGCAGTCCAAATTCAGGATATTATTCCTAACCTTCTGGTAAAACTGGGTCTCTGAGCACAGRACCAGTGGGAAATTCAGCCAAGATCAAATTCCAAGATAAAAATCAGAGCAACAACATGGAAACACAAAGCACAGAGTATTCATCACACTGCTCTCTTCAGTCTCGAGTGTAGCATCACCCAGCTGATAAGAATGACTGAAGGGGGCTTAGGTGGCCCCTTACCCAGACATCCCTCAAACACATCTTCTCCCTTCATTAAAAGCACTCCTTGACTAACCCTTGTTCTGACCACAGCAAAGAGATGCTTTTTGAAGCGTTGGAGGTAATTAAGAATATCTCATTAAAACACTGGAACAAACTGAGAGCTCCTTAAAAAAGAAAATACTTGTAGTAAAGAGTTGACATTTAAGGTGCAATTTACTCAAAATGCATCATTATAATATCTTTCAAGGAGAAAAGGTTCTACATTTGGAGCTGGAAATGGCTTTATTTWAAACAATGTGTCTTTTATATTTTTCTCCAAGCTCAGCTGTTGGGAGTTGAACTCCAACACCAGAAATTCTTCATGTCCWAAACAGATCCAATAACATACTTTTCTCCTTCTTTATAAGAGGTGTGATTTCTACCCCCTCAGATGCCAAATGGATGGAAAAAGAATGACACCAAATCTTTATTCATTCCTTTTAAAAAAAAAAAAAACCTCTCCACCCAGACATAGTGAAGGAAAAAAATGGTTTTGCTTGATATATTTGTACCTCCATTTCTCAGATGAGAAAGCAGAGAGTGCCTCCAGCTTTCTGATTCAAGTGCCTAAGCTACACGACTTAGCCTATGAGCAGCGGGGTGCATTGGGCTTGAGGAGCAGCGTGGATTTTGGAGATTTAGSATAACAGATACCGAGCAGCTGGTCTGGCTTAGTGAAATCCCASAGCATCCCCCCACAGCTCCCAGGAAGCTCACGGCAAGGATTGTGACAAGACGTATGGATTCAAAGCCTTCCCTTCAGGGGTAGGCAGCAAGCAATGGCATTACATCCCACACCCAACATAAATACTCGCTGTATGTTCCAGGCCATCGCCAGGGCCGTGAGTCAGTTCTTCCTGCTCTTTAATGCTCGGGCAGAGTTACATTTCTCTTCTGCACATAGTGTTCAGCTTCATCTCTGGCAATATAGCACTGCACTGTAGCACAGAGGCTATTCTCATTCCCACTGGAAGGATTGAATCTCCCCTCATTCCTTCCAACAGGAAAAACTCTGTCAAGACAGACACTCTATTTTAGCTTCTTTTCACTCCTAATGGGGTAATAAATCATGCTGCGAAGAACCAGCTCACAGGTATGAAGACCTGGCCTCTGGAGACACAGGTTTTATTTCTAGCTCTGACACAGGTATCCAGTGTGAAATTCTGCACATTAAGGACATGATTCCAAACAAATCAGCTCTTAAACCTTGGGCTGCCCCTCATTCAAGTAAAATAAAGTGCAGGTTTGTGGTCAGGACCACAGCCTAAGGTCCTCTGCATCTCAGGCCCTCACAAGAGTAGGTCTCTTTCCAGCATCCTCTGTGTTCTTGGCTATTTAGGTTAGCATCTTGTATCTCCTGCTTCCTAATGCCAACTTGTTCACTACCATTAGGGAGAAGATGCTGCCTCTCACCATGGCCACAGATCCACCTACCCATCCTTGTGCTCCAAGCAATTCCCCTAGTTTCCTTAGGCTCTTCGTATCACAAATGCAGAGATAGGCACACGTGCAGGGGAATTCAGATGTTGATACAGCTGAGCTGTGCCTTTTCTGCAATCTGTGCATCCTCAAGGCTGCTAGGYCTGGCCAAGAAGGAAATAAAACCCACCATCTATCTTGAGGACCAAGGCTGACGTTTTAATCCATCTGCCAGTGGAAGGGCACAATAACCAGCCTGTAGGCTGCAGGAGCAGGGTTAGCTCACTGCTGTGCTTTATTAARGACCTGTACGCGAACAGAAGTGCAGGGATGTTTCTAAGTTTTCCATAAATAGCCTCAAGTCTCAGCCAGAGMGAAAACAGCTAAAATTTCCACGGAAAGCTTTAGCACGAGGGAGGGGAGCAGGGTGGAGGCAGTAGTATCAGTCACTATTTAGTGACAAACTCCAGCCTGGCRGTGCCCCCTCAAAGCATGAGCCAGTGCCAGTCATTCCTACCAGCCTTTAACATCACCACCCCAACTGAAACAGCCCTGTTCATATTTGAGCAATGTTGTCTTAGGAGTCGGATTAAGCCCTGTGAATCCAAGGATGAGAAGGGTCCCCTGGGATTTGGCCAGCTCATTTCACTGAGTACCCAAATATCCACTTCAAAGCACAAGGACAAACATCTTTCTGTTCCATCCAGGCAGACTAACAAGCAAGTAGACCATCCCTTTTCCATCGATACAAAAAAACATTAAAAAAAGGCATGTGGCAAGGACATCACTTCTCTCTACCTATGGTGGAAAGAGCTGTCAAGATGAAGAATCTCATCATTAACATTATAGCAATTAGTTACATCTTCACACTGGCAGCGAGATATCATCTGTTTCTTTCCAGACTCTGCCAGATCACACAAGATCACAAAAGGTTCACATGGTGCCAGACACTCAGTTCTGGCAGACCCCGTTATCTGCCTTTTCTCCACACAATTTGCTCATAAAAAGTTATGGAGAGAGCGTGTCTGACATGAGCCTCCCTATTTTCTGAGGCTGAACTTCCAGCCTGTGAAAGCTGAGGGATTTGGACTGATACTGTGCTCTGACCCCCGGCAAGAAGATGCTCCTTATGTGGCAGAGCAGCAGGGTCCAGCTCCATCCTTGTCATTTCAGGCTGCCTGTCTCTAACACCGTGAGTCTCCACGCAGTTGTGCTGCCTCTACTCTGAATACAACCCTGCTGCCTCCAATCCCAGTGATCCAGGCCACAGCCACCCTCATTCCCTGCACACTATACAACCTGACTTCCCACAGACAGCTCCATCTCAGACCTGCACAGAAGAAACCTAGAGTAAAAATACAGACAGAGGAGGTGCAAACAGTGTTCTGGTGCATATGATTTTTTAGTCTTTTATCAGTAAGAGTTCTGAGAGTGACTAGAGGTTTTTATCTGGCACCAGCATACATGAATCCCTTAAAATCAAGCCATTTTATTGTGTCTTATGCCAATCAACTCAAACCTAAGATGCTTAAAGTCATACTACAACAAATCCATGAGCTGCCTACTCCTACATAGCTACAGATCCAGAGGAAATATCCTTTCTGGTTTACTATTAGATGCACATCTGATGGAGGATTAACACAGTCCCACTGAAGGCTAGCTGAGCAAGCTTCTTCAAACCCCTACTTCAACACATACTGCTTCATGTTATGCTGAAAGCTATTCCTACAGCTGAACTGAGAGGTGATCATCTCCTTCCTGTGCCCCCTGTGCAGGTCATGGCAACCAACAGCAGGAAGAGAAGTCAATAAGGTAACCTGAACGTCTGATGCAGGCACACAGGTATTTCATGCTTCGTTTCAACCACTCTGTCTTTTCAGAGAAGTCCCGGAGTTCTTGGCCTCCTTTTTGCTCTGCGGTCTACAGAATAGATGGAACAGATCCTGGAGTAAAGGTGGTAGCTGGTTTGAGTAAGGGTGGAAGTATTTTGGCTGGAAATCAGCGGGTATGCGAGGGCGTGGGGTTGTGATTCACCAAATGTTTTCCTTCCCCAGCGATTAGTAACAACTAGCAGTCTGCAGCAGCTCCCACCTCACAAAGCAGCAGCAGTTGGAGCCTCGGAGCAGCAACTCGGTGACTAGGCATTTGGCAGAAGCGTTTCTGGAGTAAGCGCCACGGCCCGAGCTAGGTGCCAGCCAAAGCCTCTCCCCAGAGCAATCCGGATGGAAGATCACCAGCAAACAGCTCTTCCTGAAGCTATTGCAAAGGAAGACAGTATTCATGCAGCCCTTGATCCAAGCAGGAGTCAAATGCTGGATGATCAGGTTCTCTCTCCAAAATCAATTACTCCCTCCCAAACCCAGAGCACAAACTGACTTACTGTGGCCATAGATCTATTTCTCCCAGAAGCATGGGCTACCATAAGGCCAAAACAATCTTTCCCAAGGGTGGTTGTCCTAACCTCAGCTTCCCTGGTAGGGAACATACATACAAGGGGACTCTCCCTCAGTTCCAGCCGTGCTGAGCCCAGAATGTAAAGGCTGGAAAGCTCATAGCAWGGCCATCTGATCTGTCTGAACTTCAGTGTGGGTTCTTCTCTTGCATACACAACTTAAGGACAAACAATTCAGTACCTTAATCTGAGCAATATCCAACATCACCAGACATGTGGAACTGGCACAAAGAAAAGCAAGCCAACAGGATGCCATGTTTATCAATGCAGGGCAGTTTTGCAATACCCAGTATCTTTGCTCAAGACACTTCTCCTGGACTCATGGTATTGTGTGGAAAAATTAGCAGTACTAGTTCAGCAAAGTCTAGGGAATAGGAACTAAGCCCTAAATATTTAAAAACAGAAAGTAGAGAAAGAAAAATTGCGTTAATTTTTCAGCTTTGAGGTGCTAAGACTTCTAAGCCCCAAGTGACTAACAATATCTGTTTAAGATATTCTCTTGGTAAGAAAATATCAAAGGTGGTGTCAAAGTAAAAACTYCATAAACCAGCCTTAGTTGTTCCTTAGGTGAAACTTCAAGTACAGAAGGAAAAAAGCCTCTTATCAACTGAAAGAATTACCCATTAAACAGCAAGGGCTGGGTGCAAGCAGATCACGAGGCAGTGAAGACAAGCAATTTGGATCATGAATGATACGCTCAAGCTCTAGTAAAAACCAAACAAGTCAAAGCACTTTGTTTTCTTTGGACTTTATGGTTCCCATCACTTGGAAACATCTTAGAACCACTTGATTTTTGGCACATTTTGGCCAGCTGGAGAATGCAGAATGGTACCTCTGCCTCCCAAACCATGGAACTACAAACCATCATGGCAACCATCCTTCCTGGAAGAGTAAGAGCAACCACAGACGTGCCCTGAGCAGAGGGCACTCCTCTGACTGGCACGAACCTTAGCCAAAACATTACTGACGCAATGCTCARCAACCACAAACCCTTTCCATGGGGCTTTATGGGCAGGCAGATTCTGCAGGAAACATTCCTCTCCAGGAAACATTCTTCTCCATATATGTAGGGTGGAAAGGGCAAGAGAAATGTATGCTGTAAGAGCAGGGAAGATCAAAAAGGAGTAAAAGTACTTGGGTTATTCAGTCTTTTGGGTTGAACYGCTGAAGACAGAAGAAAGTTCTCAAGAAGAAAAGGAACCTACAGACTTGATCATAGCTCTGTCCCCTCAGCCACAAAAAGAAAAGCTTTTCCTGAATATTGATTTATAAAATGGAATGCCATTATGGCAATCAGAAGCCCTCATACTCCTAGATTACTTTAAAAGTAACACTGCTCCTTTTAACTCTACCTCCCTTTCTCATGAATTAAATGATGTTTTTCTTCCAAGTGAAAATAGTTTCAAAGTGGCTAACCAATGCATTTTAGCTSTTTCAAGTAGGACACTTTAGATGCSTGTGACAATCCTCACAGGGCAGAGCGCTTCCCACAGAGCAAAGGCCTAGGGAATTTATTCAGGGCACRAACAGCGTGACTGATAGATGGCCACAACTCAGCAATCACAGAACACCACCCCTGTGCATATCTCCAAGCTAGGAGGGCTCACATCATAAGTGGGTTGAAGTCCTAAGCAGTAGCAGATGTTGGCAGCATGCTCCAACTCTTTGTGTTTTGCAGATTCCCAGATAAATTGCTACTTCTGTGCTAGCCCTTCTTGAGTAATAACAATAATTAAGTGCTGTTTATGTAAGGTCTTTTATCCAACAATCCCAAAGCACTCAATAAATTTAGCAAACCAACATATCCACAGATATATCGCTTTACATTTCTCTTTTTAAAAAAGATTGCCTATATATCAAGTAATCCTCTGCATTCTCACAAACAATAGGTACTGTCGCTACTCTCGGATTGCAGTTAAAATAAGTCCAACTGAAGCAATATGAAAATTTTATTCATTAACGCAACTTAAGCTAGTTGGGAGGGACTTCGCTAGCCTAGGCAGGAAAGCTAATGGCCACATGTAACTAATCAAATATCCCATCTCCCATCTCTTGGGGGACCAGACTCCCCCAAGCACACCCAGAGGGGACCCTGCTTGGCAGAAGGTGCCTTGCCAAGTTTGCAACACTGTCCTGGTTTCACCTGGACTTCATTCTCACTAGCTTGCAACACATCCCAAGGGCAGAGTCACTACTGCTAAGAACCAGCAGCAGAAAAAACAAGGCAAGCACTTGATTTGCCTCCAATCCTTTGGATTCTGTCAGACGAGGAAATAAGCTCTTTCCTAAGCCTAATGTCCACATCAGCTGCTTCATGCAAGCAAATTCAAGAAGGTAAAGCCTATCTATGAGGCAGTGGCCAGAGCACAGCACTACTGCCCAGGCTCCCCAGACTATCCTCTGAGTTACACTGATTTTTTTTTTTTTTTTTTTTGGCTTTCCCCAAGTGCCAGGGTGACAGAATGACAAACAGCTGATAACATGTGTTACAACTACCGATATTATCAACTATGATGGGGTTGTGGAGCATCCTTACCTGCAGAGGCTCAAAACCCACCTGGATGCAATCCTGTGTGATGTGCCCTAAGTGGCCCTGCTTGTACAGAGGGATTGGACTACATGATCTGCCAAGGTCCCTTCCAACCTCAGCCCTTCCACCGTGAGCTACACGACCAACAGCAATTCCATAAGCAATTCCACAGTCCAAGCCCTAAACCAAAGCAAAACCCTCTGTATTGGAACTTAAATGGCTGTCTGTAGCCATTTACCCTTGTCATGCTGCTTCTACCACAGGCAGTCCAAGCTCTCCAATACCCATTTCAAGTTATATTGTCCACATTCGAGGCAACATAAAGACATATTTGCAGAAACCTCAGAGCATTACCACAGCTCATGCAACAGGCACAATAACATAKATAAAGCAGATTATATATGAGTTAATAATTGCAATAATTTGCACTCAATTATTCTCAAAACTTACATATCAAGAGAAGTGTGTGCATCTGGCACCAAACTGCAACCAATCATTCAATAAAGCCTGTTGCTCAGAGGACTTTGCACTAAAAATGAGAATGACACAGAAAACGAGAATACTCAAGTCCTCTCCTATGCTTCCTTTTGATATCCTCTGCTGCTGCTGTGCACCTCCAAGCAATTAGAAGCAGGTACCGTGGCCATGCACYGAGTTTCTTTCTCTACTTTCTACCAAACATACTTTGGACAACAGAGCAGGAACACATCCAGCTGACACGGCAACCAGAACGGGAGACTGCCAAGCTCTTTGCAGCTGAACTGGAAAAACAGCAAATAAATAACATGGATTTAGAAAGTCACAAGACTAGTGTTTGGCCTTGACTGGGGGCAAGGGAGAAGGCAGCCCATCTGGGGTGACGCTCAATTCTTTTCGGCTGAAAAGAATTGGATTTCTACCAAGGGGAGCCAGGTTCCATAACCTATACTAGGGAAAGCATTCATTGGGCAGAGAACRTGTGCAAGTGCATAGAGGAGACTTGACTGGGATCCTTTATTTTTTCATTGTGCAGAARTGTAACAGCTTTTATTTCCTTTCATGACTCAGAGCTCCCAATGGCAAGCACACGCATCATGGGTTTGGCACCACACACCGCTCCGCTTCCCACCAGCCCTATCCCACCACGAGCTGAACGCAGCCTCCGCGTTTAACCTCTTCGAGGAGAGGGGCTTCTTCCAGGAGCTCCTGCAGCAGCAGCAAGGGACGTCAGAGTGACATGGCTCTCTGCTTGCAGCTATAGAGGTACCACTCTAAAGAAAAAACACAAGACCAGGGKAGAAACAGGGCAAATGAGAGAAGGGTCTTCCCTGGCATGAGGCAGCATCGCAACTAGAGAACCAAAGGCCCTAAGTTACTCTGCAGAAAAGTGTTGCTCAGCTAATTCAGAGGCAGTAAGTGAAGCAGCCCTCACATTACCTCAAACTTAGTAAAACTTAGCGAGTTAAACTCACCAAAAGATTAAGGTCCATATTTTTATTTTCATTCCACATCTTAGCTCCTTCTTCAGGATCTTTTGTCTAAAACAATCCCATTTCTCAGACGCATCCTTCCATAGAGTCCAAAGCAATCAGTCACAGGAAAATTTGCCAAGTTGCATTAGAAAAGAGGATGAAGGATAATGCTCAAAGCCTTTAGGACTTCTCTTTGCACCTTCCCTGTCATGCACTTGCTTTGGGAAGATCCMCAGCTCATCCTCAAACACTGCATACCTCTTTACCTCTGTCTGCAATTACTATTTATTACATTTTACAAGTTTTTAGTTATTTTAGCTACCCAGACAAGCAACTTGGTCAGAATATTGACTATAAATGTGACAAGGATGTGATTTTACCTACTTATTCACCCTGCTGCTTCTGCCACTATGGAGCTGACTGTACACAAGCACTGCAGTGGCAAGTACTATTCTCAGGGGGAAAAGCATCATCTGTCACTGTGCTGTGTGATGCAGCGGGAAGAATACGGGCTTGGAGTGTGCCATGAAGCTGATCCGACCCTGGATAAGCCATTATTTCTGCAGTTCAACCCCTTGGGTTAAGAATACTTTTGGTGCCTGTCTTGGTAATTTGCTCACTTTGTTTTGGACTACATGCCCAAAGCTGCATGAAATTTAGAGGCAAGGGGAAAGCAGCACCACCTCCTCCCTCTTAAGAAAGAAGCTGAGAATTGGAGGAACAAATTTGAATCAAAGGTTAAACGTATCCATTTGATTATTTTCCTCCTCACTTCTCCCTATGCTGTTTTCTCTGCTTTAGGCAGCCTTCCTCTGTGGCTTCTAAGCCATCCAAGCCTGCAAAATTCCTTACCATAATTCTCCTCACGTCATCTGGCCAGAAGTAGTCTCCAAATGTTTTGCTAGACTACAGGTGGGCTCCCTGTCCTCTCTGAAGCCAGYGGGAGACATCCCTCGAGCCGTAGCAGGAATACAATTCCACCTTTTGTCTCGCATGCTCTGGAAGATTCATTACTCCTACTGTTTGGGTGGGTTTCAAAACATAGAGGGTGCAGCCAACTCCCAGTTCCTAGTCTCTTCCCCAAAACACCACAGCAGGCCTTCCAAGTCAGAACTATGAAATGCTTCAGTTGTCTGGGGCTTATGTAGCTTAAAAAAAAAAATCTGTAAAAAATGAACGAAAAACCCAAATGCAAGAATAAATGTTGACAGGATGTCCAGAAATTTCTACCATAAGATTTATCATGCCTGTTCCCCAAGCAAGGGTGAAATTTGGTGGAATAGTGAAGCTTGACACATCTTGATTAACAAAAAGGAGGAAAAGTTGGTGCTACAGCAAAAGAACTYGAGCAATTTTCACACTGATATTGCTTGAGATCTTGAGTACTCACCATACCAGAGCACAATGAGGCCAATCTATTACAAATATCACAGGACAAACATTGAATCTTTTTTCCTAWAGAGTTGATTTTGAGGTGTCTGAATAGCTCAACATATATGCCTTAACYGCTGTCTAGGAAGAATGAGATTCTTTGTTTTGTATCCAAGCAAACACTGCCCTTTACGCTCACCTTGGCTGTACTRAGGCCATTTTTTAAATCTTTGAGCTCAGGCGTCTTCATTTCTGTTTATAGCAGCCTACTTCACTGTAAAATAAAAAAAAGGCTGGAAAAGATCCATGCTCCTGAGTAGGACACATCTTACAAAAGTCTGGGAACTTACTTAACCACAGGAAAAATGACAAGGCTTCAGAATGACTCACAACCGATATTTGCAAAGATGTTGAAAGAAGCTGGGTCACAAAGACAAATCACTTCGGTGTCCTTTTCCCTTCCTTTGTGGATTCCCATCTGCTCGGGATCACTTTAGAAAGACCTCAGCACACACTGAGCTGTGCTTCTCTGCTTGCAGATAGGCTGTTATCACCAGGACTAGTGTCCCTGTCAGTTTTATACACCAGGATGGTACTGGAGAATAAAAGCAACCTTGCTCACCTGGCAAGCTGGGACCGCCCTGGACACTGAACTGGAAATTCTCTCTAAATCRCTTCTTCTTAAGGGGTTAATTTTTGAAAAAAGAAAAAAAGAGTAATCTAACAAGGAATCAGTTAAGCTTCAAAAACTGTCCAGATTTCAGAGATCTGAAAATTGAACACTGCAACTTTCCACAAACATTTTAAGAGGGAAAAATATTCTCAGCTTGATCAAGCTTTCATATCCTCCCCAGCTTGTTTTGTTCTGGAATAGTGTCTCCTAAGGCATTCTTCAAATCATCCTAAAAGATTTTCCCTTAAAAAATAAATCCATGGAGTTGCTTATAAGAGAAAAATACTGTGGGAAAAATTTACACCCTTTTATGGAAAAAAACAGGGAAATCATTAATTTCCCCAATGGACTGAAACAAGAAATGAAAATCAGATCATCCACCACTCGGAACGACACACAAATGTCAGTGAAAGTTAAAGCTTCAGAGTCAGGATTGCTGCTCATTTTTAYAGCAATTGGAGTTAAAAAAAAAACTCCCTTCTGCTTGCCACAACAGAGCCTACATGGTCCTCATTCTCAAGTGAGGATTGCTTATATCAGAGTTGCTCCACTTTGTTAAAAYAGCCCATCCTGATCCAAGCCAACTTACGCTGTAGCCCATACAAGACTTGTAGCTGACTGCGGCAGGAACTGGACCAAATGCTTAAGAGATAAACTGCRTGGAAAATGATTTTTGAAGAGGGACCTCTTGCCCCCAAGGCTAGACAGTCCCAGCAAACCACAGAAACACATTGTTCTTTTTCAGCCTCCTGCTGAGGCCAAAGGATTTAATACAAACATGTATCTAAGGCAGCAAAGGGAAAGTTTTCCCTTCCTCCTCCAGACATTAGCTCAGTTGAAACAACCTACTGGCTTCCTGCTATCACTGCAGAGTATTTCCAGCTCCTGCTAGTAGTACAGAGCTGAAAACATGTCATTTTTCTAGCATATCTGGGATTGAAATGTCTAATGCTCTACAAGRATTGAATACTCACAAAAGAGATTCAAACTTCTGAAAGATCCACTCAGCACTTAGTGCTTTGGGAARGAGGAGGGCCTTTGCTTTGGAAAAACTGGCACACTTCAAGTTCTGTGAACAAACTGGCATTTTCATCACTAACACAGTGACAGCAAAACCTTCAAAGAAATATCAAAGAATCACTCAAAATGAAAACAAAAATGCAAGTGGATTCAAGTCTGAACCTTGATGATTTCTCAAGGAAAAAAGTTAAACGTACTGACTCTGAAGCAGTCACACACACATGAAACTGTTCTCCAAAGAATTCCGTAAAGGCTTCGTACAAACTTTTGCTCAGCTGAGTCTCAGTAAGTCGTGTCCGTGCAGTAAAGTCTCCATGGTCCAACTGAGGGTTTGGGGCTGACTTCTTGCCCAGGCAAAACAATCATCTGCGTGTCTGGTTCTTCACCCACCTGAAAAGTTACCCCCCCCGAACAGGCTGCTGGGCAGCAAAGGCACAATACAGAACAGGGCCAAGTCAACTTCACTGACTTCTTCCTCGCTCAMCAAAACACAGACCCCTCCTGTCATTTTTTCCACACCAGTTCAACTGCATTGCAACTTTTCTCCTTTAGCTGCAGGCAAATGGAAACAAATCCTCTATCATCATGAAACCTCATATTCAGAGTCTAATCTTCCCCATTTTCAACTAAGGTGCTGCTCCAGAAACACTTATCAGCTTGCAACTCCCACCCATGCCTTCTCTGCCTATCTTCCATACCCATAGCAGCACCTTCACATTGACGCATTCACTGGGATCACCTCCTATGTTCATTCATGATAGGAAGCATCTGAGAAGGGGGACTATTATGTCCTGACAGATTATCTTTCAAAATATCTAGCAAGAAAGCTTGGCTGYAGCTAGCGACTGTTAGTCCTTCCAGTGCAGACAAAAACAAATAAAAAACCCGTTAAACAACTGAAGGGCTTGCACTAGCATGCAACCATTACTGTCACAACCAGCTGCTACATCAGGGAGAACCACATACAGTTACTCTAGAACCCTCTATTTTTATTGTCATCCTCTTTGACAGGCAAACAAACCTCTTTGCTGCTTTGCCCATTTCGCAATGTCTTTTAAACTAATGTCTTGGCACTTTTTTTCTACAACGTGCCTTAAGGCATGAAGTCAAATCCTGTTCTAACTGAAATTAATCTTCTCCCAAGTTTGAAAAGAGCACAAACTCATCTCCCCATCTCATCCAGCTTCGGACAGCCTCAGACCATCAACCACCTGAGAGCCCAGGCCCTACCTACACAGCTCTGGCCATCCTTAGCAGTCTCTCAGCTAACCCGTGCTCAACATTAAACCCTTCTCTTCGCTGTTTCCTTAAGCTCACTCACCCCCAGCATCCAAAGAAACCTCATCACAATCAATTAATAGCTCAGCTGTGCTCTGTTAAGTCCTTAAGCCAGTTGAGACTAGGCAGGCCACCAAAAGCTTGAAAGAAGAAGTCTAGATAAGGGTCTAGAAAACCCCCTTCTGGTGATAAAGCACTTCAGAGGCAGCTGCCCCACAGAAATCAGCTATTGCAAAAAAATCAAGCATCAACTCACACAACTCACACAACATGTTCTGGATGAATCACTAAGCAGCAAAGGAGGACAAAAAAAAAATCAAAACTTTGGAAATATCAGACAAATTTCTTATCACTTCCAATTCTATTTCCACATGCTTCTTCAMTTTTGTGTGTTAATGGCTCTATAAGCACCCACAGAGTCAACTAGACCACACTACATATTATACACACAAGATGGGTCTTCCTAGGAGACAYATGGTACAAAAGCAGGGGAAAAAAGAACAAGGAGGAATTGGTCACTACTGACACACAGCCAGGAAATTAGTGTGTAAAACAGCAATTTACTCTTCTGTGGTCATAAAGAGACCTTTCCAACATTAGGACTTAGAGAYACTCCAAATCTTTGAACGTTATCCAAACAATTCTCCTTGATCTTAATTTTCCTCTCCAAGCATCCAAAGTTGCATACAACAGATTCCCACACACTTTAAGCTTGATACCACAGTCTTCATTAGGCTGGTTTGAAAATCTAAGCTAAAACAAGTTCTTCAGCATGGACCTACAGCGTTAACAAATACAAGTACTTTCTCTTACAATTAGACATTTATTGGTAATCTGCTAGTATTTTAACATGAAAAGCAGAATTTGCTGTTCAGGACCTCATGGGAACATTTAATAATCCTGAGCTTTACTCACCAGATGTCAGAGGCCCACGAACATGTGAGGGCCGTGGGAGGAAAGCAAAATGCTGAGTTAATAAGTACCTCAGGTCAGGGCAGATTTGTCCCATTTACAAGGGAACATTCAATTCAAGTTTTTCATCCATTGACCGCTTGAGCATATGGCAAGATGCTTTTTGTCTAAACCCTGGTAGATAACCCCCTTTTTCTGCTCAAAAAAACAAGGTAGTTCAGACCTGTCAGAATACATGCATGCACTTCATTATACCCAGGATCCCTGRGGAACATCAGAAATTCACAGCTCCTATTTCAATACCAGCTCTTTCACAATTGTCCTGAACACGCCACAGGCCCTTGTGAGCCAGTCAAGCACAATGCCAAAGAGAGCATGGGGGACAGCAACAGAGGGGAATGGAGCTGCTACTTGGGAGTATGGRGCTCAGTCAGAGCATGTGAAACTCCACAAGGTCGGACCAAAGGCTGGCCTAAGCACATCAGCCTGCCTAGCACAGTGGCAACTGCAAATAGTCTATGCCTGTGTATTCTCTGCAGTCTTCTCCCCTTGGGCACCTACATATCCCTATATTAGAGGGTATATCCTTTCTGCTCTTTTTAGTATCTTTATGGGTGTGTTATTCATGAATTTGTGTCATCCCTTGGGGGTATCAGATACAGTCTGTATTTCCTCTGGCACTAACAAGCTCCAGAAATCCACTCTGGGCTCTGCACAAGAGCTCCTTCATCAGCTCTCACCACTGTCACACTGGTATCTGTTGGTGTCCACTTACTGTGCAACTCTCATCATGCTCTGGAAATACTCGCAGCTTTTGTCCTTGCTCCATTGCTCAATACTGCATATGCCAGACAACTGGCACCATCCAATTTGCTTCTGTATTCACTGCACTAATGCTCTTTGCTGGTCTCTTAACCACCCCAGGGGTCATGAACAGTCTGCTCTGTGGGGATGTTAGCCTCAACTAGCTGCTCCTTGACACCATGTTCATTTTTCCTCCATAGGTGAGGCCCATCCCCAGTGTTTTCAAAGCTCTCACAGTTTATGGCAGACTTAGAACAAGTCTGAAAGACTGAACAAACAAAATTCCTTCAGATCTGAGCCAGCTCTAAAGCACCAAGCATGGCTGACATCAGAGTGGGGCTGCTAGACCTCAATTTGATGAACCATTTTTTTCCAGTTATTCCCTGCCTTATTTATAGCATTGTAATCCTATGCTTGCACAGAAGCATAGCATGCTTTTAAGTATTGGCTAAYATTACTGACACAAGCAGGAGCAACATGAACTCATTGGTCACTGTGATGACCTTACAAACAGCATAAAGCATTAAATACCTAGAAACAGTTAATCATTACCCATCTGTAAACTCCTTTCAAAAATACRCTCCTTAAATAGAAAGAAAAACTGTATGTCCTTTCTTCCAGTATTAAACACCAAAAGGTATCAGTTATACCCAAGTATCAGCTCTAAAGGACAGGATRAGATGAATAGTCCTTCCATTTGCTACACTGTACTGACAGGCTACAAATGAAAACCCATACACATAAGTTTGAACTACAATAAAATGTGCGACCTAAATATGCTTTCTTTGGTTAGCTGTAAGTTTATGTTTAATTAGACATTCATTGTGCACGCTTCCTTTTGCAAGTTTTGCAAGTTATTCCTACACTCAAAGGATAAAAACTGATCCCAATTAGCCTGGAAAAGTAGAGTGTCATATTCCTATTTGGTGTTTGAGAATCTTACAAATAACAAGGACTTCCACCAGAGATGGCAGATTTACCCCAGCCAAGAAAGGCTCAATTTTACATAAGACAATGGAAAAAATTTCACACCTCAAGTATCTGCCAGATCTAAGTTACCTAAACAGGAGTGTATCCTGCCTTGTGAATCAGAGGTCAAGTTCTGTTCTCAGTGATCTAGAAGTCCCTTCACTTCAGATGGATCCTCATGACATGCTCTCACACTGGTCTCAGCTTTGAAGGGCTGCTACAATACAAAGACACTAGTCACGATTCAGTGCTGCTCATTCCAACACAGAAGAATCACAAAGAAGAAACTGAGTTCCTGTTTCTAAAGCCTTCACTTCTTCCCAGGTTTGTCCTTCTCAGAACACATGCAAGAACTGAAGAGCTCCACATGTACTATAAAACCTCAGAATCCATTGCAGGCTTCCCAACCTCTACCATTTAATATGTTCTCTCACTTTATTTACACCAAGCTGTGTCACACAGCCCCTAGTGCCCTACATGGAGYTCTTTGTTGGGAGAGTCAAGAATTAAAGAATTAAGCATTTAATAAATTGCCCTGACGATGTCAAGATTTTCTAGGCCAATAGGTATGATCTGAGAATCCCAAATATTTKCATTTTCTTCCCATTGCAWACAAGTAACTTACCTTGCTCTTCACTTGCTGTCATGATCCACTGGCAGTCACCTGTAAAACCCTATTTTCTTTGAGCTTTTTTAACACTTGACAAATGCAAGRGTTTGGAGGAGCTCCTTTAAGGAAGCATTTCCAACTAACAACAGATTGCAGGTACTCCACACAASTTAAACAGCCTCAGAGCACAGGAATGATGAAGCCACAAGGTGSCCAGTGACAACTCCTGCACCACCTCCAACAAAAAACCACAAGGTCCAGCATCAGCATTAGTATCAGGARTAGCATTTCTCACATTTAGGAGAGCTGGCATCAAAATAGTGACTATTACCTCAACATTTCAGCAGTCTGWAGCATCTCAGTAAAACATCTGTTTGCTTTTAGCTTCCATCATTTCTCACAGAGACAAAAAACCTGAATGTAACAGATTGATTTTGGCTTTCATAGGCAGACGTCAAGCTCACCAGCCATTAACTGCATTAAGAAAAAGCTCCAAGAGTTTGCATAGTACAAAATGAGCATTTGTATAGTAGAAAATGAGCATTTAAGGCAGCAAACTGGAAGAGATCAGTGAGGTCAACTGGGACCTGAACTGGAAGGCTTCACTGTGGACTTGCATAATGCCTTGCAAGCCCTGGTCTCCATAAGACTGTGCACATTCCAAACAAACTCCCGCATTTCCCTCTTGCTTCCATATTTTATCATACCTGGACATTACCAAGCATGTATTATATGTATTTTCCAATCCCTTACAAAGGCTTCCAAACAGCTTCTCTCAATCTTGAGATCCAGAACCAGGCAGCAGAGGCTTTGAATTGCTTTTGGCTACTGAACCTGAAGGGCCAAACCAGGCAGCCTTGACAGTCCTCCCTGGGTCACAGGGAAAATACCAACACACTGAAGGCAGGACAGCCCAGCCAACTCCAGCAGCCTGGGACAGAGGCAGAACAAACTACCCACCCAAGGTATTTTCCAGATGCCCACTACTTACATGACTTTTACTGCATGCACTCCTCAAGCAGCTGGAATACAGACTCAGTGAATAGCTTTCCTTGTTAGCTCTCTCCTCACCTAGAGCTWTCACAAATAACTTGAATAATCTTCAGCAATCTTTTGAGAAGCTCCCTGCAAGAGATTTACAGTGAGAAGAAAGAAGTTAATGAGACCCCCCAAAGTAGTGTCTATCTTGGGCTTGGACAAATCACCTGAATAAACTTAGACCACAATTAGATCCTGGAGAACCTGCTAAGCCCAGGGCAGTTTTCCATGAGGTTCTTTAGCAGGGAAGCTTACTCTTCCCTTCTGCCTCCATAACCTCATTTCTTAAGCCAAGGGAGCAGTCTACCTCTAGAGCTGAAGCGTATTCAGCAGAGGTCAGAACTAAAGGTTAAGTGGTCACTGCTGACCTACACAGGAGAGACTAACACGGCATGAAGAAACCAATACTGAATTACAATTGAGATGCAGACTCAAATGCTAAATTCAAATGTATTTCCCTCCTCTAGGTCCATCAAGAATCTTGTCCACTTGAATTCTTAATGGCTTCTTATTATCCAGAGGTCCTTCTCACTCCTGAGACTAGAAGGTCTCCACCACACACATTTCCTCCTCCAATTTAAAAGSAAATGTGACCAAAGCATTTCCTCCTCATTGCTGAACTAAGAACACAGGGTTAAAGCAGTCCAGGTAAACAGACAAATGTCAAATGTTCTCACTTTAGAAATTAACATACATAAGTTGCTTACTGAGACAGGGCTCTACCCTAGACAGAGKCACAAACCTATGCTAGACTCGCCAAAGCAGTGAAAGTCTCACCTGGAATCCTTCAACCCAGTTCATTTATTTCTAGTATTTCTACTGAGCACAAGTTGACCCCTTTGGGACCGCAAGACTTCAAGACAAAAAAGGCTGTTTTCTAAACAAAGACTTAAAATGTCACACATCGCAAGGTTTGGCTTACACTTTTCTGTAGTATTCAACATAGTCACTGATTTAAGACCATAAATTGAGTTACAGCAAGTCTAAAAATTGTTCCTGTGTTCAGACTACTGACTGCCTGGAAGTGAAGCAAGCTCATCTACCTTTGATATCAAACTCATGCAATTCTTTGCTTTCTGGTAAATAGCACCTCCACTGACAGATTTCTCCGTATTCAGAGAATGATTAAGTCAATTTACTCTTTTTTTTTTAGACGCTATATTACACAATAACACCCTTCCTCCTATCTATTAATCACTGCTAATACTGAAACAATTTATCTTCAATCAAATTGTGAATTGCCCTAGTTATCTACTGTAAATTTAAACCTTTTGATTTGATTTTAAAACAAAGTCCATCTTTTTATAGTACTTTGAGGCAACCATGATGCCCATTTTTCAAGTCATCTGTGACAGAGGGAAGTTCAAAAACCAAATTACTCAGGACAGTACCACAACCTCCACAAGGGGCTACAATAAACTRCCCACTAGATGACAATTTCCTATTTATAGTCACTCTGAACCAGATGATAAAGTCAGCTGCATGATAAAATGGTTCACTAATTTTAAGAGCTTGCTGAGAACAAGWTAGCAATTTGACTTTGTGAGCTGAAAGGTCAAACAAGTTGCTTAAAGCTCTCAGTTATAGGGAATACTGCTCTCAGCAGTATTCCCTATAAAGTATATAGTATTCCCTATAAAGCCAATTGGATTAAATTATCATGGGTAACAGATTAAGACTTGTCAAGCGATACATTGGACTAACATCAATACAGTAAAGAGAAAATTAGTAAAGAGAAAAATTATTAATAAGCACACTAGTCTGCTGCCAAGGAGAGATACTGAAATCACTGTCACTCGTACTCAGATCAGGACAGCACTTAGGAGCTGTTAAAAAAGAGTCAACCCTTGGAAGGACTGAGGAAAAACAAAAAACACTCTGCTAAAGCACCAAACCACGCTATACCAACTGCACAACTTGTAAGAGCAGTTACAAGCATCCCAGCTCAAGAAATATTTGCGAGCTAGATGCCATACAAAGAACAGCAAGGATAAAAATGACCTGGAGCAGCTTAAATTCAAAACAAAACCCAGAATAGGATAAAYAGAAACAGAAGTGGTTATCCCTTAATCAAGTCTAGCCTTCACTGTTGCAAGACATGCTCATGTGCAGAGACAGCCTGCAAGACTTGCACAATATATATCTATATGCAGAAAGTATTCTTAGTTCAAACATTTTATGCCTTTCAATAACACACAAAGCACCTGACCAATACCGATGTTTTGTAATATAACTCATGCATTCTCTGCGTTATGCAACTGCTTTAAATATCTGCCCCAGCATAAAGTAGCACACTAATATTTAACCAGCCCAAATGAGACAATTAATAGAATCCATTAAGAAACTAGCCAAACTGGAACAACTGCACCCTGAGAATTAAAGAACGAGCACACAGGGTCAGTATAAACATATTCTTTAATATCACTGAAAACAAATTTGCATCATATTTAGAAGACCAAGTCTAGGTGAGTTTCAAATAAATAATYACTTGGAGTAAGTGTTTATGTATAAAGGGAGCTTTCAAGGCAGTAATGCACAGTTTAGACTTCCTGCTCACTAACATACCCCAGCAGGAGCATGTACAGTAGGTTGTGCACGCTAGGAAAACCATCACAGGCAGCACATGCAACGTCTTCATTGATAAGCCACCCAGTACCACACTGAAAAGCCAAGCAAAGGGGGAGAGGCCAGGGAAGGCAAGCACTGTCCTTTAAAATACCCCTGTTTTCCCAATCTTTTTACTAAAAGAAGCCTGGGACTCTAAGTCATCTTCTTTCTGCTTCTGAAGTCCACTCAGAAACAAAAATGAATGCAGCAGTGCTTTGTGATAAGAAATGCAACCCTCACGTTGATATTGCAGCAYAAAATATCTCCATCCTGCTTGGCTTCCACTTTAATTTTTAAATTCCTTCCCAAAGACAGCAGAGGTAATCCAGAAAGTCAAAACAGATGASAACTGCTTCTAGAAGACACTGTCCTAGAGTAGTGAAGAGAATCATGATATGACAACCTTGAGAAATGGATAATGTTACCAATTAAAACATCTGCTGTCCAACAGGCAATCACTCAAAAATAAAGCCTTTAATAATAAAAGTGCTTTCTCAAAGTGAACATTTGCCTTTCTGAAATAGCTCCAAAACTTATCCTTTAGATGCCACCCACACAATGCTGGGCTGCAAAAAATATACCTATWGAGAATTCTCAATTCAAAGAAAGATTTAACAATTAAAAAAAACAAGCAATAAAGTTATCAAAATGCCAAACAGCAGACCTACAAAAAGTTACTGCAAATTYGTTGCTCATGTAAAGTTACTGTTTCATCACTATGCTTCCTTTCTACCAATACAGGTGAGGCAGTCTTCTCCTCTTTGCATTTAAGTTCAAGATGCAACTGATCTGTGATACTGCAGTTCTTTGCAATACAAGTAATTCACTAGCACAAATCCCTCAACACAGTTAACCTGCTTCAGTACCCAAAGTTTCTCTTCTGCATTTTGTATATACTTGAAAAAAAGTCTGCCTTTCTTGGCTACAAGTCAATTAAAAAAACTTACCATGTAATACTGCCGTGTACCTACCAAATAAATATTACAGGAGTCAGAGCATTTTTTTCAATTACTAACTTAGCTTTGGCAAAACACAAACTAGATAATATACACTGTATATTTTACACATTTCAAAAGGGGATGCTGCAACATTTAACAGAAATAAGTTTCAGATTTCTAGAACTCTGTCAGTACACAGGATTCCCAAGTTGTTCTGAACACAGAAGCAGGGTAATCAGTTTTCAAGAAAAGCCACATAGTCAGTCAATCTTGCCAACTGTTGCTCATTTGGAATTGGAGGAACTGGAGCAGGTTCTAAGAAGAAAACAGACACATAACACRAATAAAATTAAGAAACAAATCAGTTTCTGGTAACACCCAGCAAACCAGTACTGAAGAAATGCATCAGACTAATTACCAGTCTTACATTTGAAGAGATGGGACAGTTCTTAACCCTGCCTTCTTCATCTACACACTTGGCAGCCAGACTACTTTTCTGCTATCCACATTTAGACTACGAGTTTCTAATATAGGATATACTGCTAACAAATTCCAGTTTTCAGCAGCCTTCCAAACTGGCATATGCTGTGTCTKTAGTACAAGGAGTTCTCGTAAATTATGAAAAAGTGAAAACAATAGCATCTCAACAGAAAAGCTCCCGGAACTCCTTTGCTGCATCTTACCATTAAGTTCCCATACTGAAAATAWATATATCTACCAAATTATCTGACTTAACAAAACACAGCAGAAAGCACTGCACAGGCTGCAAGAAAAAGCAGTGCACGTGCAGAGTCTTATACAAAGAACAACCTGAGACCTTAAGGAAAAGTTGAGGCAAATGACTGTAACAGGGAGCAAAGACAGGATTTAAAGCCAGAAGTAAAATAGGAAGAAAACTATGTTATTTATACTTCCTGCTGAGAAGACAGGCTTTAATATTGAGAATACAATTATAATAAACGCTTTCCAAGAACATGAAAGATAGAAGAGTTTCATAAAACAAAAACCTGGCTYTTCAACAGCTTGGAGTTAAGCCTCCCAGGGACAGAAGACAACACGGGCAGCTTTATTAGGCACTGCAAACCAGCAGTTCAGACCTACTGCCACTACTTAGCTTTGATACCTGCAGACTACATGATTCTGAGCATCAGCATGAAAAAATATTACAGCTTAGCCTATGGTTGAGTTCTGAGGAAGAATGGCAAAAGCAGAAGATGCATTTCTGAAGCTTTCCCTGTAAAAGAAGATTTTTACGAGTTGCTTATTTGCCCTCARGACAAAAGCTTTAGCCAAGATCTTTTGTTTCCAGAGGCTGCCAGCCTCTGCTTTGAAACCTCCTCCCTACTGCACCTAAGAATCTGAGACTTTTGGGCATATTCTTATCTGTGATAAAGACAACTGAGGAAGCAGCAAGTCTTAAGCAGCATCTGACTGAGGTCTTTTGTGGTGTGGGGAAAATGAATTTCTCTAGAACCCTCTTCCTACTTTGTAGCACTGGTAAAGTTTTACTTATGTTCAAGTCATGCAAGGGTTAAATATATGCATTTAGATCTATACAGAAGCAACTATTACCTGATGAAGGAATAAATCTGTTAAAGCAAGCTTCCAGTACACCTGAAGAAAAAAAACAGTAAGAAATTAGCCTAATGGAACAATTTTAAACATTTATGTACGGCCACACCAAAATTTTAAATAGCTTATTGGTTAAGCCTGCTCATTTGCCATGTTTTACTTCATAGCTAAAATAAGCACAAAAACTTAAGGCTTAGAAAGTTAGACGTGCAGCTTCAGAGCTAAGGAGCCTCCTGCCTCCATCATTCGTTTCAGCGATAGTTCTTCCATCTACTTTTGGAAGACAACCATAAGTAATTAGCTCTAAGTACTTGTAAGCACAAAATTTTGCAACTGGCTTATGAAAAAAGCTGATCAACAGCAACAGCTCAGAATTTCAGTTGGTAACACACCCCAAGAAACAAATTTCAGCACCTTGCCTGGAGCACGTTTAATTCCATGTTCTGGGCTCTGAAAACCTCAAAGTTCTGCCCACACAAACACTAGCTTTTTTTTTTTTTTTTCCAGCCTAATAGACATTCCACTTTTGAACGAAGGAGAGCCTGGCTCCTCCTTCCAAAGCTTTACTCTGGAATTTAAGGATGGTCATTTCATCTGTGCCTTCACAGCTTAACGTTTTCACTTTGAGCTCAAAGGGAAAACAGCCAGAGAGATTGAATTTTCCAGGCTGAATTTCGCAGTAACAGATTTTATCATCACTGCAATGGTTAAAAAAAGGGAGTTTTTAAAAGCAAAAAATATATATATACCAGCAGCATAACCTTTCATAACACAGAAAAACCCCCTAGATATCTGCTAAAAATCATCTTCTCTTGAAAAMGTTTGCAGGTCCAAAATGGTACTTTTTACTCATCTTTATTAAATTTAGATATGTCATTTGAGGTCATCCAACTTCTTTTCCACTGAATCAGAGCCAGCAGCAGAGGAGGAGCAGCAGCAGAAGTTATAGCACATCCTGTCTGCTTTTGTTTAAAACGTTACTGGGGGATCTGGTTTTGTCTCTAAAGTTTGTAACACCAAATTAAAATTTGTGTTTCTCACATTTCATAAACATTCCACGTTTAACAGCTGCMTAATTATGTGTAAGAAAAAGTACTAAGTATAATTTTAATTAAGTTAACCCAGAATTATTGGAAAATGTCAAATTCAATTKATCATGAAATAGCAGCTCCACCTACCAGGCTTTTTAGGCATTACCATACGGGTTGAAGAGTCTGCTTGCCAGCCCTGTTCCAATACACCTGGAAAGGCATTTTTCACATACGTAAGAACAAACTAATCTTGTAACATTCGCTAGACATGCAAAATAAAGATGTATACTAAGACCAGTAGAAAAGTATCCCAATACCTATATGCCACAACTTTAAAGTTTATTGCTCATAAACATTTATATGTTAAGTTCAATAATGAAACTCATGAAAGTAGTAACACAAGTCTCACAGATGTACCCTTACTTTTCTCATTGCTGAAATTCCTCAATATATTTTCTCTATGTAAAAGCATTTATCTATTAAAGTTTCTTTTTACAATCACTTACAGCTACACCTTTCTTCTCAATTCCCTGTGGAAAAACTGTGCAATAGATACATGCAAAATACCTTTCACTGCTTCTTCTACAGGAAGCCCAACAAAGGCTGCAAAATCATCTGCAACAATTGAGGTATACGCCTGAGACACCAGACCAAAGGCTCTTCTCCTAGTTGCATCTAAGAAAAACACAACAAACACACAGTAGCAGAACCAAAAAGTCTGAAGAAAACATTTCCAATTTAAATAGCACACACAAAAAAAAAAAATGTTTGAAAAGCCACTACCGGCCTTGACATCAACACTTTAGATTAGGAGTTCCCCTCCCTTCCCACACTTTGTTCAGCCACCACAGTCACAGCCAGATACAAGAGCTTGCTCTGTGCCAGGACAACCCCTCCACAGAGGCAGGCAGGGACTTTCAAGTACAGTGTGCAGCAGCCTGGTGCAACTGCCAATACGTACACCACCATTTGGGAAACACTGCTTTGACAGCACTCAACTCTCAGGTCAGACCCTGAGAAAAGCTTGTACTTCTGCAACAGTTCAGGACTATAGGAATTAATGGAAAAAAGCAATTCTAGTTCACAGCAATATTCATGCCCTTTCACTACGGCTGCTTTGATCTAAGACCTGTAAATCTTTTTTTTTTTTGTTAAAGCTATGCAAAGTATGCTGTTATATAAAGCCTTGTAAGATAGCTTATGAGCTTTTTCTGCAGTCTCTAGCACCCTCTAGCAGTCAGAAGATTGCTTGCATGTTACTGTTTATAATATATAATCTTAACCACCAAAAAGTGGTCTAAAGTCAAATCAAAAGAATTAGACTTTAATAACTGGTACCATTTTTGGAAATACCAAGCCAAGTTCCCTAGACCGCTGTTTAAAAATTGGGTAACAATAATCTATTTTGGCATTACAGAATCAAATTATTTTCAACATGAAACTGCAACGCAGAATGGCAAATGCACAAGTAAAAGCATTCCTGTCTATGCTTATGAATTTTTGGTGACAAGCTTTTATTTATATTTGATACCTCAAATCCTTAGGCAAATCCTACAGGACTTGGCAGTAATATTCCTGGTGACTTTTACCCTTAATGCTAAGCAGCAGTTTCTGCAGAGCACACAGAATTYTCTTCAAGGTACATTAGATATGGGAGCTCAGACTGTACCTCTAAGCGCTTCCATGATGGGTTGGATAGTCTCAGACCACTGGTGAGCACTGATTGTTGTATAGATTCCTGGAAAGTCCCTCTGCCATATTCTCTGCCCTACTGACCAGACTGCACCAAGTTCAGCATTTGCCTAGAGAGAAAAACAACCAGTCAGCCCAGAATTATGCATCCTCCTCACACTTTACTGTTCACCACTGCTAGTTTTAAGAGCTCCTTCTGCTTTGCTGCAGGTTATTGTAGAGAAGCACCTCAAAACCACGGACTCATCAATGAAAAACAAAGTGCCTTAAAAAGCCCATTACAAGCTGCAACTTCTCTGAAGTTTGTCTTCACTTCTGCAACTTCATTTGCAATTAAGACTCTACAGGAATGTAGCCCTGTCTCAGAGACCAAAATTTCAACTGGAGCCATTTTTCCCTTCAGCTGAGTACACTATCAGAAGGCTTTCCAGCAAGAGCCTCACTGATTTWCYKWWTCCMWWTTWWCYRGWWAAWWKGGAWWMRGWAAGAAATGACAAATACRTACTGCATTAAAACTTAAAAGGACTGGCATGCCATCTGCYGGGCAAGTGCTTTATAGCACAGCACTGATTCCCTAAGCAGCCACCAAACAAAATCCTTGGAGGAAAAAGCCATTTGCAAGCTTAGATGAGATGGCTTTCACATGATTCAAAAGGCATTTTACAAAGTACTCACAGATTTAATAGCAGGAGGGATTCTTTTCCAAAGATATCGTGCATTATTCCTAAAAGAAATAAACAACTTCTCAGTAACCAAATGTTTGCTGCAGAGAGACTTCAAAAGGTTTGTTCASATGCTGTAACTTGTGAGAAAACTGGAGCTAGTCTCAGTGTGTTAAAAATCTTCTTTCTGTGTCTAAAATAGAACAACCTGTGTCCCTCACATCTACCTTGGACAGTTTAAAGCTGTACTACTGTATCTCTAGCCACAAGCAGCAGCACAGTGACATTCAAAATAAATAGCCCTAAAAAGGTACAAAGTGAAACACGGGAGCACTCAACAACTTCCAGAAAAGCCACTTTCACTACTTAAAATAATCTTCTTCCTTAAGTATGTTTCCCTAACTTTAAAGGCATAGGCAACAGCAAAAATAAAAGAGAATAATTATCTGGACATAAGGGTAAAGAATTACTTTTTTGTTTATATCTACACTTATTTTTATACAATACTTCCTACAGGCATTTTGTTAGTCACACAATGACCCAGAGTTGTCAGAATTCTAGTCATCAACTTAATATTAATATACTACTCAGTATCTAAACATTCATAGAAAACACTTACATGTCATTATGCAACAAATATAAGGCTAGAAGTTGGCCATAAACCAGGGGCGTAGCAATTCCTCCAGGGGCCTTAAAAGCAAGGATAAGAATCTGGTTAAAAACTTCAAAAGCAAGGCATCCTAAGAAAAATACATCAAGTAGCTGTACCCAATGGAAAAATAAGAGAACTGCTGCTTGCCACACCARACAATGGCTGCAGTCAAATGGTCAGTTGAGGTATTACAATAACTGCTGTATCTGAAGAGACAAAGCAACTTGAACATGCCAGAAGTTTTTCTTAGAAAGCTGAATTATGTTTTCTGCACCAGTCAGATAAAACATCCCTCATGACACTGCCATAAGCTCATTAGAGCACTGACCATCCCACTTGCATGTTCCCATTTCCGGGTGTGCCTGGGCACACACCATCCCCACCACGCTCCATGGAATCACAGCTCACTTCAGAGCACTCCACAGGAGCCAAGCTTCTCTGCTCGCTTAAACCACTCTCCTTAAAAAAAGGATAAAATCCAGGCAGGCTTTGACACTAGCTGCGCTCCARCAGACCTACCAAATCACACAGGTAATAAAAAGGCTTTGCAATACCATCACAAAAACCCTGAAAATTCATAATTGCTTAAAAACTGAAGAGATTTCCCATAAGTTTTCAACGAYTTATGAAGAAATTGTGCAGCAAGTACTCACAGGAAGCCAATTAGGCAGCTATTTGCTCTACTTGTGCATGAGATTTAYAGGTTCACCCAAGCCAAAAGCAGGCCATTAACTGTGCCACTGAACAGATATTATCATCCCCAACCATTCTTCTTACCCTTTTTCCAGGATTTATTACTAACCTACAATTACAACATTTTCAGCAAGTGCTCCCTAGGTTATTCCAGSTAAAAACAAAAACGGATCAATTTACACCAGCTGCTCACACTRTGCAAGCCCAACCCTGGTGGCTCCCGGTGGCAAATTAAAGAATAATAATTGCTCCTCCCTTGAGGGGACAGGCCCTGCGGGACGGGGCCCCAGGAGGCCGCAGAGAGRAAGCCCCGTCCCCGTCCTGCCCCTCCGCGGCGGGACGGGAGCCGCTGGCGGGCCGAGCACGCGGAACGCGCGCGCCGCGCTGCAGGGCGCACCCGGAGCCGCGAGCCGGCGCCCCGAGGCCCCCCGCGCCGCCCCGGGCACCTCGAGCTCCTGCGTCTCGCACTGCTCCAGCAGCTTCCTGAAGCTGAACGCGCCCTCCGCCATCACGGCCACCGGCATCTTCCCGCGGCGCCCCCCGCCGCCCCGGCCTGCACCGCCGCCGCTCAGGAGGCGGCCCGCRCTGCTCGTCACTTCCGTCCCGCCGCAGCGCGTCACTTCCGCTCTGTAAGCACAGCAGCTACCCAACCCGCTCCCTCTTATGCTCTGGAGGACTGAGGGGTGGGGCTAAGACGGGGGGGGGCGGGCGAGAGCGGGAGGGAGGGCGCGGTCAAAGCGCGGGGGCGTGGCCAAATCTGGAAGGGGCGGGGCGATCCGGGGCGGGGCCGAGGCGAAGGGGCGTGGCCATGGCCAGCCGGGGCGGGGCGAGCAGAGGAGGGAGAAACTCGTCCCGAGGGGAATGTCGTTTTTTCCCCCCATTTTTCCCCCCACGCAAGAAACCCCCTCGTGCTTCAGCCGCCTCCACCTTCCCTTCCCTCCCGGCAGCCTGCCGGGGCGCCACCAATTAGACCCCCTGCAAGAAACAGACACGGTYTCTGCAAACGTGGAGTTTCCTGCAGCGTGGAATTCTCTGCAAACGTGGAATTTCCGAACACACCAGCTAAACAACACTCAGTTTCAGCTCGGTGTCCTCGGGAAGATTTTACCGTCAGGAGCTTGACCCAGTTGTCATGAGCCAGTGCAGACAAGACTCCTGTTCTTGGCTCTTATTTTTGCTCTTATTTTTGCTCCGGGCAGGGAGCTCTTCCCTGTCAGGTCACTGCAGCAGGGAAGGGGTCCTCCCTAAAAGCAAGGATTACCAGGGAGAAATGGGTGTCGGGCTACAGGATCCCCCCCAGGGCYGGTAACTTCTTTAATGGGGAAGTGGAGGGAGAGGAGGAGAACTGGGAGGTGACACCCGTTTCCCCACACTCTCTGCCTTCCCTACAGGAAAAGCAAGATTTCCCAGCAAAGTCCCTTCCAGCTGGGAAAATGCAGGTTCCCCGCGGCAGTTTCCACAGGAAGACTCATAATTTTCTGGGAAGTGTTAATGCAAAAGCCGTTCGTAGAACGGAAAAATCATCACGGTTGGAAAAGMCCTTCGAGGTGATCTAATCCAGCCGTAAACCTGTCACGGTCCTGCCCGCTAAACGGGGTCCCCAAGGGCCTCATCTCCACGTGCCTCGAACACGTCCGGGGATGGCGACTCCGCCATCCTCCCCGGGCAGCCCCTTCCGACGCCGGTCCGCAAGATCACACCGCCCTTGGAGGCTGCTCACGCAGGAYATGAGCGGGCAGGAGGAGCCCTGAGGGAGCAAGAGGGCTCTGGAAGCCGCAGGAGCGTTGGGTGACCTCGGAGAGCCGCCGCCGTGCCGGGAATAAGGAAGCGTTGGGCACGAAATAACCCGGATTGCTAACAGAGGTCCCAGTCCCAAGGGATTGAGAAATGCTTTGCTTCCTTCAGTTGCAGTTGGACAGCTGGGCGGCGAGTAACCTCATGAAGTTCAACAAGGGCAAG
>PTEX01000086.1:561531-651953 GCA_003342815.1 Eudromia elegans | reverse complement strand
AAAGCAAAGCAAAAGCAAAGCAAAAGCAAAGCAAAAGCAAAGCAAAAGCAAAGCAAAAGCAAAGCAAAAGCAAAGCAAAGCCTGCATGGGAAGCGCTGGAGGCAAGGCAGGAAAGCGTGCAGACCTTTCATCTTCAGAGACACCAATTTCCTCTGCACAGTTTACTCGGACCCTGGGCCGTTTTGGTGAAGGCTGCCATGACCAATAAYGTGCTCTGTTCTCCTGGAAGGTGCTGCCCAGGTTTCAAGTGAGGGCTGAAATCCATTTCATTGGCAGACTGGGTTTTTTCCCTTCTGGTTTCTGTCTTCCTGCATAACAACACAGCTCAAAAGAAACGGAGCTCAAGGGCAGACCATGACAAACTCCTCTGTCTTTCTTCCAAATTCTCCTGGGATATTATTTCATTCTCATTCACGATATAGAAATAATATTTATCTCAGCTGCTGCCAATATACGGGGTCTGCAGCATATACGTAGATGTATCCGTCTCACATATGGATTCCTGGAATGACGGAGATGAGTTCAAACGCAGCCCAGTAACGTGAGGCAGGCAGGATCTGCTGGCCATCGCCCAAGGTAAATGGCCAGGAGAGTCCATAACACGGAGCAAAGACGGTGGTCAGCCACGGATCTAGCTCTGCTCRCAGCCCTCCTGCCAAAGCAAACTGTCCGCTTTGACCCTGCTTGAGATTCCCAGCACAACCCTCTTTAAACGAGCCACAGCGGATCCGGAATTATCCCAAAACATAAATAAAGGCTACGAGATGGGAAAGCACTGCGAAGCGGCGCTCCGTGCCCAGAGTTTCACAGCTCTTCCTCATACTGGCTCCGAGGGAGAAAACACACCCCAGTTCACCTGGGGCTCTGCCTCTCCCAGGCTTCTTTCCCAAGAACCACAAACACAACATATCGGACCTGCAGTCTCCTCATTTCTTCCACTTACACATAGGCAGCTTTAGAAGAKCACAGTTACCATCACTCCTCCATCCGAACTATTTCCCTTAATTCTSTGAGGCAAACACAATGCTGGTGTGAAAATAAGTTCTTCCTCGACAGACCAAAAGTAAACGCAGGTACAGCCTGAGACTTCCCACTGTTGGGCATCAGATTTTCCCCTTTCCCCTTGGGAGCATGGGACCATCCCTTTACTAGTAATACATTGTACTCACACAGYCTACAAGGGGCTTTTAATCTTGCAGAAATTCAGGCCTAAGTAACCTCCTTGACACAAGGGAATTCCATTACAGGCAGTTGATATATCGAAGCTATCTTATTACCCCGAGTGGTTATTCTGACCTTGTTTGTGGCCAAAAAAAAGAGAGAAAAGAATGATGTGATAAATCCAGTTAGTGTTTGGACTGTTTGCTAGATTAGTAACCTACTGTGGCCATTTCATTGTATAGACACCGAGAGGTTCAAGTGATTTGTGCAGCCAGTCATGTTCTTCCACCAGCGTAATAATTAACGCGGTTTAAGAGGCATTTGGAAARTGCATGGGGAAAGTCAGCAAAAAGCAGTGTAAACGTTTGGGAAGGTGATAGCTCTGCATTGCCCACAGGCTCTGCTTGTGAACACCACACTGCGCCCGGCCTTGGGAAGGGTAACAAGGCTGTGAGGTTGCTTTGATTTTAGCCATAAATAATGTTCACTCCAGCTCTTGGGTTCTGCGCAGGCCATCAGTCACTTTTGCTAACAACGTTAGCGTGATTTGTCAGAAATAAATCTAGCAAACGTTTCTAGTGCTCATTAATCTTTGCTTTCTTGGTGACTGAAATCGCCGTCAAGGACTCACCGAACGCCAAGGGACACGTTGGCTTGTCCCATGCACATAAGCCAAAAGATAATGGTTAAAATACATCCCCACGAAGGCCCTCAGATGTTGGCCAGTGGGAGAGCTTGGGACCATTTGGGAAAATCTCTCTCTCAAAACCAACAAAAATCCCAAATCCCTCCGTAGGCATCAGTGAGAAGCACGGAGGTGAATCCAGAAAATAATACAAACACTTCACTGCACACTTCATTTTCTCCAAAAGCAGCTTCTACAACTACCTCCTCTGCAGATCTCAAAGGTGCCTTTTATTTCTCCTATCAAAGGGCCTGAGTAGTTTCAGCCAAGCTGGGTAACTATGTCAATGGGATTTATCACACACCAGTRTGAGGCCCACGACGTATGGCTGTTGATAAATACAAACTGGTGAATCAAAGCCAAAATAGCAAGAGCAGATTTACAAAGCAAAAATAGCAAGAGTGGATTTAAGAGAACTAAACAAGAAATGCTCATAAAGAGAAAAAAAATTACATCACAGCTGGCAATTTTTTAATTTAAAAGAAAAACTGAGAAAGGAAGGAACACAGAAGACAGAGCTCAGCRTAAACCCTCACTAATTCCTCATAGWAACTCAACTCCCMAAACCTGTGAATTAGGTATAAAGCAAAATAATGGATCATATATATTTTCTTCTCACTGGGCAGCTRTAGCGTAATTTGACTTATCTACCCTCTCCTTCCTGATGATTCTATTGGGTTTTATCACAGGTTTGAAAGGAACAGTATCTTTAAGCTGAGAAATGCTACACAAAGTGCAAAAGTGCCTTTTTCCAAAAAGATGAGGGGTGCTTCTCAGTTTTGATGCAGAAATTATAAATCACGGACTATCAGTGCATCTCAGTCCTCTCCTCASAGTTTTCTACTGAAATATTACATTCTGTGAAGCTACCTTGGTTTTGGAGAGCGCTGTGCCAAAGCAGTCGGTTTTGCACAAACTTACATAATTCAGATTAATACAGGAAAACATAACTCTTTAAATCAGTGACTGATCTTTTTTCCTCATAAAGAAAACCCATTCGCAAGCAAATCTGAAATCTGATCACTTATTTTGATACCAAGGGGAAAAATTTTCTTTCAAATTACTTTTGAAATTACGAAATTTCTCAAAAAGGGAACATCTGGTTCCCACATGCCTCCTTATTTTTACTGTGCTGAGGCCTTCAACATGGTGTCTCTTCACATCACGCAAGATTAATTCAAGTTGGCGTGGATGGGAACAGCCCAAGGAGGCAACGAGCTAGGTGGGAGAGAAAGCAAAAAGGCAACCAACAGAGTATATTGTTGGCAGAGGTGGTGGATTCCATAGGGAGGTCAGTGTTAGGTCTAATWTTTTTTTTACATCTTTATTAATGACATGAAAAYGCAACCTGAYATGGCAGTAAAATAAGRAAAGAAAGAGGAAAAAAAMCAGTGCAGCTGATAGCAGAAAAATAACAGTTTCATGAGGTTGCTGGTTAGACGGCACCTGAAATAGCATGTTCCTTTCTGGGCACCCAACGCTGTATTTTGGAGGGAGTTCATAGAAGAGCAACAGAGATGATGGAGATGGAGGTGTTGAACTTGGCTCAAGGAGAAACTGGAAAGGGTAACAGGCCATGAGCACTTAAAGAAAATAAACGCCCAGCAAGAAATCCTGACCTTGYTGAAGGTGATGTCAAGACTTTCATTGACTTCAGTGCAGCCAGGATTCCACAACGAGGAGGAACAGGGAATACTCAGTGGTGGAAAAGGCTCCAGGCAGGAGCTATGGGACAGGAAAAAAAGAAGGAAAAAAGTTCATTATCAAGGGAAATCAAAGAAAAAAGATTTCAGTTCTGTTTAAAGGCAGAACAATCTGGAATGCCAGCTCGCAGATGCACAAAGAGCCAACTGCAGTTTTGTCACCCTTTAATTAAAACAAGGTTAAGTAAAACCAGTGTTGCTAATTCTGCTCTGACGAGGAAGGAAAATTGGATGCTAACGAAAGCAACGCGACACCCCCTGCAGCCAAACTCCCAAATGCAGCAAAGAGGCAGCACCTCCCCAGCTCAAGCGCAGATGGTTTTATATGGGAAAAGTAAATAAGACATTAGCATCTGGTTATTAAAACACGCATGTAAGCTAGATTTGACTACATATCCCCAGATGTAAACATTTAAAAATGTATTTTTAAAAAATATTTTAAGGTTTTCTTCCAAAACGCCCGTGGAGGAAGAATACTCATTGACATCAAATGAAATGAACAGAACCACAAAACGTCTTATCTGTCTGCCCTATAAATTAGGGATTTACAATAAAATTCACTGCTAGGTATGCGGAAATACAATCAGATTGTACTGCCAGAACATATAGTACACTGCTTGAAATCTGATGAAATCAAGAGGCTTTTGGAGTTGGCTTCTGAAATATATAGCATATGTACAAAAATAAGGCCTAAGGCAACCTATTTTCAGCAAATGGTGAATCTGTTGAGAAAATCCACCCGAGAAGCAGAATTTATTCATGCTTTTGAGGTGAAATTGTCAACTCATTCTGTGTGGTAAAAATGAAACACATCATGGTAATGCTAATTTTTGAACAGAACTTTTCCTTACTATTATATATACTATTGGAAAAAAAAAAATCTGAGTAACCTTAACATCAGCAGAGAGGGACTGAATCCAGGTTACACAGAAAGTTCCGAGTGAATTAAAACATCTTCATCTTTCTCCTTTTCTTGACAAGGAGAGCAAAATAACCCAGTTTTACACGCCACCAACGCAGATAGGCCCCTCTATCTACAGCGCCAGTGAACGAYACCTTCAGTCCTGCTGACACCAAGTTGGCTCAACTCCTTCACAAAGGTACTGCCTGGCCAGCAGGGAAGGACAGGAAAGCAGAGCCTCAGACTGCCCACGCCTACCACACCAGCGCACGAGTGTGCTGCCAAGTCTTATCTTCACAAAGGGGCTGAGTTAGCAGGAGATTTGCCAGAATGCAGGAAGAGAAGGAAGATAGCATCATGCAAAGGCTCCATGCGCACGCTAAGAGGAAACATACTTCAGCAACAGTACAGAGAACCTGCCAAGTTCACATGAGATAAACAACTAGAATTACTCTCCTGTATGTGTGTTTTGGAAGGAACTCACTTCACCTACCAACAGGGCCTGCTTGAAGGCTCTTCCTGTCCTACTCAAGCTTTGCATGCCTGAGGCTTTTAATCAGCTTTCTAACTATCATTAGAGCTGTGTAAAAACTGYTTGTTTCACCTGGGGTCTCAGAAGACCTTCACTGAAAACAAGGTGGCAATCATTCGTCCATCCAGCTGGAGAAAGGAARAGGATAAGAGGTTTCATCAAGGGACTATAAAAAAAGGACTCTAGCAGGGTCATGGTTCAAATCCAAAACTTCTAAACCACAGACTAAGCTGCTTGGACATGTAAGTTTTCTCTATGAGATGTCAGGACAGAACAAAATCATAGAATCACAGAAGCCTTAAGGCTGGAAGGGACCTCTAGAGGTCATCTAGTCCGACCCCTCTGCACACAGAGGGTCACCTAGAGCATGTGGCACAGGATTGTTTGCACAYGTGGCAYGGGACAAGTGGGTTCTGAAGATCTCCAGAGAAGGAGACTCCACAACCTCCCTGGGCAGCCTGTTCCAGTGCTCTGTCACCCTCACTGTTAAGAAATTGTTCCCTAAAGTTCCCATGGAACTTTTGGTTCTTCAGTTTGTGGCCGTTTCCTCTAGTCCTATCACTGGCCACCACTGAGAAGAGGCCAGCCCCCTCCTCCTCACTCTCTCCCTTGAGGTACTTATAGACACCGATGAGGTCCCCTCTCAGTCTTCTCTTCTCCAGGCTGAAGAGGCCCAGCTCTCTCAGCCTTTGCTCATAGGGCAGATGTTCCAGGCCCCTAATCATCTTTGTGGCCCTGCGCTGGACTCTCTCTAGCAGCTCCACGTCCCTCCTGCACTGGGGAGCCCAGAACTGCACACAGTACTCGAGGTGCGGCCTCACCAGGGCTGAGTAGAGGGGCAGAATCACCTCCCTCGACCTGCTGGAGACGCTCTGCTTAATGCACCCCAGGATCCCATTGGCCTTCATGGCCACAAGGGCCCTGCTTCCTCATGGTCAACTTCTCATCCACCATAACAAGGACCCACATTCTTCTCTGCCTAGCTGCTCTCTAGAGGTCAGATGCTATTGTAGACTTTAGCAGAAAAGCCAAAGGAATCAATTCTGGGTATTCATCACATTCGCAATCATCTCCTCAAATTTCTTTTTCTTATGCAAATAAACAATTTTAAGTAGCTAAAAGTAGCACTCTGKCATCCATCTGCTACGTTAGCTATTCACGTACAAGAGGTGTAGAGCAAGGTTCTCAGGCCATCTTGGCCATGTCTTTGCCATAGGTCTCCAAGGTCTGCACAGAAAGAGCTCCCATTAATCCCTTGCACCCACATGCCGGAGCTGGCATATTAATTCACTCCTTCCAATAAAGTCTCCATCAGAACTTCAAGAGGTTATCTCTAAATAACGTGATGATATCACTCTCTCACCTGGGTCCACAGTTTGTTGCAAAAAGCATGGAACTAAGTTGGAAGAAACCAATACCATATTGGTTGCCTTGAAGAGTCCAGCTGAAGTCCATCACACAGAGGCAGCTGAGTCTCTGGCTAGGACCTTGAAGAGCCACTGCAGTATCACTGGCTCTCCTTGGAACGGGTGAAACACTATGGACAACTTTCTGCTTTTGAAACTATAAGAAAAAAAAAAAACAAAACCAAAACCACCTTATTCTTGCAACCCATGTGGGTTTGCCTTCCTGGTAGAGCAAGTGAAACTTTTTCAAGACAAAACCACCCTTTGAGCCTTTGTACATCTACAGAAAGATTTTATCTTTTGGTTCCAATTTTGTAGTGACTCAATTTCTTTAAGAGGAAGCTGAAAACATTTGCTGACACGAATCAAACTTATTTTGTGCCATTCTAAATACCACAAAATATTCCACTTCAGGCACTCTTTGAAATGGTTTCCTTTTTCCGGAGAGCTTTTTAAGCTTACGTCGAGTTTCCTCAATTAAAAGCAAAGGTGCTTCGCTTCTTATCAGCCGTCTGGCACGGCACGACATTCACATGACAGAGCAGGGTGGATATTGCACATTTATGTCCTCCAAACAAGCAGTGGTGGAGAGGTTTGGAGCTGGGAGACTGGCAGCCACAGGGCACTTTTTGCCCCATTCAGTGACAAGAACACATGGACATGATCGTCCCTTCCCCAAAAGAAAGGTTGACTCTATTTTCCTCTCTAGGTTTTATTTTCTCCATGCCATGCTGAAGAACAGTAACATAGGAACCAGGGCTGGATTGGCTATCAATAATTCAAAGAAATCAACCTGTTTTAAGGAGGTGGGGTGCATTGCCCTCTCTCTAAGAAGTTCCCAAGCCCAATTCCTCTCTCATCCCCATTCCTCTTTTTCTAGTTTCCCATTCCTCCATCAAATTATCTCCATGGAAAGGTGGGAGAAGAGGTGGGAGCAGAAAGCCGTGAAGCAGACAGTGATTCAGGAAAATACTCAAGCAGATAGAAAAAGACATCCAGGAGAGGCAAGGAAACAGAAAACAGAACGAAAGCAGGAAGGRAAAGGAAGGATACTTCCCTTCTTGACTACCAAAACTCCGAGCTGAAGGTGAAGAAGATGAAGAAGAACGATACTCGTACACAAAGGGAGAGGAACTGGGCATCGGCCTCCAACTCCGGGGCAAAGAGAGGGTTTGTGGAGCATTCCCTGGTGAAGGGCAACAAAATGAGCTTCACCCTCCTGGTGAAGGGGTTTCAGCCCCATAGCTGGCCATGCTACGCCTGCTGCTGACCAAGACACTGGAAAACAGTCTTGCATAGAAGTGATGAAAGCTTTCGGAGACACAWCTTGTGTTTTAAATGGCCTGGTGTGGGGCTAAGAGTAAAGACTACAGGCCTTGTGCTAAATTCTTGGGAGTAATACCCCAGGTGCAGACAAAMTGCAATGGAAACGGGGTGAATCTGAGAAAACTGTTAAGAGGGGAAATGGATGGCTCTTTCCTTCGTTAGGGAAGGACCAGGGGGCTTTCTGGTGAAATTAGTAGTTAATATATAAAAAAAGATAAACCCCAGCCACCCTCCATTCCTGGAAATCGGTGCAGCATAAGGATCCTCGGTAGCCACATGAGTTTCATGTAGGGCCTGTGCATCACCCCAATTTCCTGAAGGAGACCAAACCAGCCCCCAAGCGTTATTTTAACACAGTTTCTTGYGTCTGCATATTTATTATACGCTTGCTTCAAATACCTCTTTAAAAACAATAAAATAAAATAACCTTCCAAACCCCACTACCCCTTATTGCATCTTGAGCAAAATATTTTCTTAACCTTTCCTATCTTCAACCCAAGGGGCTTTTGCTAGCTGAGCAAACCGCTCTCCTCTCCCTACCCCAGCGCCTGTTCTCCTGCAGGGCATCAGGCTGCTCTCTCAATGGTTAATAGAGCCACACAGCACAGCAGGAACATCAGCATTTGAATGCAGAAGGAGGCAGGGGGAAGGAAAGAGGCTCTGYGACTTCACAGAACTATTGCAGCACTTGTTTTTCATCCACCAATGTCAATGGGAGCAGGGCAAAGTTCATAGAGCAAAACCGACTATTGAGGAGCAGCATATTTGGCTTCCAAGGCGTGGGATCTCGAGCAGGACGGAATGGCTGTTCTGCATGTCCCAAGCACGAGAGGCCTCCGATTGCAGTTATGAGCCAATGCTGCATTGGGAACGAGCTAGACGTCAGGACAGGAAGAAAAAGACTCCTTTAATACATCATGGGAGAGAGCAGTGGGTGAGCAGAGGCCTCCAGAGCTTTGGGAAGCTTGCAGGACTTAGCGATACGTATGACCTTGGAAAAGAACACGGCTCCTCTCAGGGACGGAGGACAAAATATGCCCAGACCAAGAAAAAGACGGGGGGCCTGAGGGTGTAGGGGGGCAGGATCTCACCCCCGTAGGTAGATGAGGGTCTCCATGCCACCAGAGGAGGGGCGGTTTGCCTGATGAACMTGCTCCTGGTGGACACAACCCCCACCCTGAGCAGCCCCCAGAGCCACCCAGACCACCTCTGCTGTGGGGCMTCTCTTTCCAGCTGCAAACAGCTTCCCCCGGCCACATCTGGGACCCTCCTGAGGGACGCCTATATAACTGCGGAAGGAAGTAAGCAGCGATGCCCAGCTGGAGTTTTGGGGACCACTGGCATGAGGTTCATCCATGCCTTTGCCTGCATGGGTCCAGCTCCATGGGTCCAGTCCTGTAGGTTAGGATAATGTAACTCACTTCATGTCCATCATGGGCGCTAGCCCAAGGGTGGATGTCTAAGCAGACTGCTCTGGCACCCCAGCCGTGGTCTCCAGCACCTTATCACTTGCGCTTAGACACGCCACCTCGCTCACAGGCAGACAAAACAGAGGTCCTGGGAGACAAGATCAAGCCCAAAACGCGGATCATGACACGTCCTCTAACAACACTTCCTTTTAGATCATSTTGTTCCTTGTTCAAGGGCCTTCTGACAGTAAAGCACTGGCTTTTGACAACCAATCATCGTGGTTACACTGCAGCCTCCTTCTCTTATCTTCCTGCCAGCCACTGCCAGCAAACTCTTTTCTGCATCCTTAGCTTCAAGCTAATGAATAAAGTTAATTATAGGCACATTCATTTTCAAGGTCAAGGGTAAAGGCCACAGTTTTGGCCCTCCRTACTCGGGATGACCCTTGACATTCCAAACCTTTGCTTTGAAGTCAGCTTTAACCACCCTGACCAGGCTCCACCAAGAGCCCACCACACTGAGCTCATTTCCCTGGCACTAAGACACATCCCACCACCTCAGCACACCCTGCAAAAGGGTCCTTCTAGGAAGCAGCCTGTGGATGGTGTCTCTGCCTCCAGAGGCTGCTTTTGCCTCCTCTTCAGTTTCCAGASAAAGAGAGGAGCAGAAGGGAGAGCAACTATGAAACGTGAAGCTACCTGAGGCCACAGAACACAGCTGAAGTCAGGACCATCCACCAAAGGAGAGGTTTGATGGGTAGAGAAGGAAGCTGGGATGGGAGCTCATCACACATGGGAGCGCATTAGAGCGTTCCAAGAGTTGGGCTTGTAATTTATAGCTCAGACGATTAGCACAGACCTAGTTGCCCTGCACAGCCCCACTTTGGAGGTGCTGGCTCCTCTTCACTGCAAAATCACGAGCGGGGATCATCTCCCTTTTTCTCCTCTGTGGTTACTGTCCTTGGCCTGGTTTGTCCAGTTAGGCTGGGTCACATCCTGCAGCCAGTAGGACTCGACACTTGGAACTGAACCAGCCCCATAAGTCCTGTAGGTTGGGATAATGTAACCCACTTCATGCCCATCATATTTGGCCCCTTTTGTTCCTAAAGTCATCCAGCTAGCAAATCCCAGGATAGAGCTGTCAGTCTGCTCCGAGCCGTCTCTGCCGCGGCACATGAATGGGGACAGAGGCATTTTGAAGTATTCCTGGGGTAAGGGTGACCTACTTTCATGGCCRCCGTAGCGCGCGTTATGAATTCCTAATGATCTCGTCGTCCCACTAAATGGAGGTTGCCACCTGTCCTGAAGACTTGAGATCAAGCTGGGATTAACGTATCTRCTGACCCACTTCTCCCTTTTGTAGGGCACAACCCCATGATCAATAGGCTTCCCGGGCTATCCCGGGTTGATCTTCCTTTGGAGTTAATAGATGCCATGAACCACTCTGCTCATTTGCAAACTCTGGGCGACTGGTTGCAGCCAGGATGCTGCTGGGGGCCGGGTGCTTCAGAAAATCCTGCCCATGCGATTTTGACACAAGATTCCTCATGTCTCGATCCCATTAGGCAAAGAGTTCAAACACTATGAATAATTTACCACCGCAAAAACACAAAGGGAATTGCTGAGGTTGCATTTAGGGCAAACGAAATGCTTCCAATTTAAAAGAGAGCCTGTAAGAGATGATCAAGGGCCTGAAGGCTGCCTGCGTTTATGCTCTGGCTGGGTGTCTTTCTGCAGTTATTACAGGAGCAGAAAGCCCCGGGTTGGCATCCGCCAGCCCATCCAGCCTTACCGAGCCCCGGGTAGSCTCGTATGAGCATTTGTTCAGACGGAGTAGTCTAGGGATGAGACAACCTGGACGATACCAAGATGGAAAGTGAAGTTTAGAGCTCATTCCCATACAGACACCAGCCTGTGCTAAGCCGAAATGTCCAGTTGGTTTAGCCTGGGGGCAAAACCAGAGGTCTCCAAGTAGTGCCGATGTGCCCATCTTTTGGGCWTGGCCCGTTGCTGTGAGCAGAGGGAAGGCTGGGCTTTTTTTAACATGCAAGAGCAAAACCTGACCCTTCAAACACCCCTTTGGTTCATCCCAGCCTAGGCCAGGTCTAGGAGCACGGGCCAGGTCTAGAGCAGGCTCCTCCAGCACCTTCCCCAATGGGAAGCCAGGGCTGGCGGCCCCTGCTCGGCCACTCGCCTCTCCCGAGGACAGATCCCAGCAGCCCCAGGGATGCCAGGTTGGAAGCACAGGCTGTGCAGCACGAGGAATAAAACAAATAGAGAGGAATAAATTCCCATGGACAGGCTCCGCGAACGCGCCGCAGCCAAATGACCTCAAGTGCCCCGCTTTCCCCTGTTGCCGGAGGAAGGCAGAAGTACAGCTGCATTTTTCATAAATAGGAACACCCTAGCTTGATGTTTTTTAAAGCTGTCTAGACAGCGGAGCGAGACCTTATTTCAAGGCACATAATCACTTTCCCATTTTTCTTTGCAGCAGAGGACRTTTTCCAAGATTAGATAGAAGCTGGTGGAGCAACGTGTTATTAACCTTGGGTGTGCCTCCTGCTTTAGGCGCTCCCTGTCCGAGCTGGAGGTGCCTTGCTGTCTGATCACGTCTCCCCTCCATTCAGGCCTTCCCCCTCAACAGAAAAGCTTCTTCTTTCATTAGCTGGCAAAGGTTAGATAAAATTAGGCACGGGTTGCCGGCGACTTGGAGCACAGAGGGGAGCCTGCAGGAAYGCTGCCTGCCCACGACAAAAAGGCACATCAGGTTCTGTGCTTTCCAGCATGGCACTGACAGCTCTGCCTTGAGAGCGCTCAACTTTTCCCAGGAAAAAGTAATAAAGGGAATTTGTGCTGACCCCCACAAAGCGAKCAGGCCCCTGGGAGAAGGCTCAAGGTGAGCGGATGCAAAGGGTGCAGTATGGTGTGCAATGAGCATCCCATCCCCGGCACGGTGCCCAGCTCCGGGCAGGCTGCTGTGCCGTGACCTATTGCTCTGCTTATCCAAAGGGAATGGCATCCAAGCCGGCTTGTTGCCTTGGATTAAGCCAGCAAAAAGCCGAAGACAACCGGACCATGGCAGAGCTGCAGGAGGAGTCTCGCCTGCCTGCAAGGGGCCAGCCGAGCCCAGAGGAGCATCCGCACCTCCATCCACTGCCCGCAATGGGGGCCCTGCTCCTCCCATACTCCCCATGCTGCATTTTTCCCATTTTCTTTCCCCACTCCCAATCTCAGCAGAACCAACCAGAAAACCTGGCCACAAGCAGTACTCTGAAAAAGTGCCACCCCGGCTCAGGCGCATCATGGCCCCGAGTCGCTGCTAAAGTGATTAGCCATGCACGGCAGCAAGCAGAGCAGCGCTCTCCCTTCTTGCTTGCTCAGCACTTCGCTTTAGAGGATGCCGAGCCTGACTTTGGGGATAATTCCTGCTCTCCATCACCCGGTACTGTGGTGCTCCCTGAAGAGGGCAGTTAAACCCATCCAGGGTGTTGAGAACCGCCTTCCCTTGCCTGAGCTTTCCCCTGCTAAACACAAGCTTCCCAGTGTTAATGCTTTCCTTCACCATTTACATATCAAGCGCTTTAATGAGTTGTTTTCACTGTCATTCTCTYGACAATGAATAAGCCTAAAAGTAACGGCCTCGTAATTAATTAAACTTTAATTGCAATAATTTGTCATTTTATTATTTGCAATTATTACCTTAAAGGTAATAAAAGCTGCAGGATATCACAACTGAATACAAATCCCTAATCAGAAGTAACCATCTCCCACCATAACCTTGAACAAGGGTGACTTTATTAATGCAAGAGCCTGCTGCAGTGGTAGAGGCTGCTGTAACCTCAGCCTGTAGCTCCTCCACGTTCCCCTGCTTAAGGGCACTTTGATTTATCCAAAGAGTTAACCTCCATAATCCTTATTTATCCGCTATAGTTTCTTCYAGCTCCTATGCATAAGTTTTCCATCTGTATCAAGTTTACAGATCTGCAATGTAATATTAGAAGATGCTGTCGAGATCTAAATGCAACTCGAAATGGTTTTGTGAGATATGAAAGGCATCCCCAAGCCACCCAAACACGGCACCTCTGATCTGGTGACATTCAGAGGAGAAGTTCCTTTGCTCTGAGATATGGAGTRGAAAAGGGTAAGGGTTAAGTTTTATCTGTGCTTGCTGTTGCTGCTGTCCCCATGACTATTTCCAGGACCCTCGATATCCATGTTCACATGCAGCTAAATCTCCCTACTCGAAGGAACAAGATATCCATTTCCTTGTCCCTGCATCTCCATAGGCTCCCATCAGAATCACGTCGCCATGGCATATTTCCTTTGGCTTGGCCCTACATCTTAAAAAAACATGTTTTAGAAGAGTTTTCGGCAAGCTGGTCTCAAGACATCTTCAAAAGGCATGAGAATRGCATCCGCAGCAGCAATTAGGCTGCAATTAAGCAGAGCCTTTCCAAGGGAATGCCCTCGAGGGACTATTTCTGCGAGGGAGGAGGGGTCTTCAGGTTGCCTTGTTCCATCGTGCTACATTTACCCTTTCTCATCATCCTTGGCCAAAGCCCCTCCACACAAGCCATTGGTCACTCTTGCTCTTTGAAGTCCCTGAAGTTAATTAGTCGTGAAGGAAGAACTCCATTTTGAGCCTCGTTTCCCAGGGAAACTCTGTGCATTTGTCTGCGGGCACTTCTTTCCAACACGTCCCACCCGTCTGCATCGATCCTCTTGGAGAGGAGCTGGGACCATCACGTGCTACTGTTTTTTCAATTTGACTTCCTTACTGTGACTGGCAGAGCCCCAAACCCCCAGCCTGTGTTAGGAACATCCACCTGGTCAAGCGCTACACTGTGGGCTCCTCTCCCCGCGCGAGGGGCCCCCTCGACACCGCGGGCTCTTCTCCCCGTGCGAGGGGCCCCCTCGAGCCCATGGGCCCTTCTCCCTGCGCGAGGGGCCCCCTCGAGCCCATGGGCCCTTCTCCCCGTGCGAGGGGCCCCCTCGAGCCCATGGGCCCTTCTCCCTGCGCGAGGGGCCCCCTCGAGCCCATGGGCCCTTCTCCCCGTGCGAGGGGCCCTCTCCTTGCTCCCGGGCTGCACTGGGGAGGCTCGAGGYGAGACCTACCCCCTATCCAAGCTGCGTCACAGACTAAAACGTTGTTTTATTCATTAAATGGAGAAACCCGGCGCTTCCGCAGCTCCCCTTCCCCGCGGGCAGGGCAGCGGCCGGCGCGCAGGCTCGGCTCCCCACGGCGGCCGCGGCGAGCCCCTCCGCGCTCGCCGTGTTTCAAACTCAACGTGTTCCTGCTGCTGCCGGTCGGGAGCTCAGCCACCGCTCCATAAATCAACGCGCCGCTATCGTGTTTGCTCTGCGGGCAGACAGCTTGACGTGAAACAACACAGCCCGGGAGGCGTCAGCTTCCTCGAGACATCTCCAGGCAGGGATAACATCCGAGACCCCGTTTATCCACCAGGACGGTTGCACTTTCAAGTTACATGCTTCAAAGTGGAATCCCCTTGCTCAAAGCTCCAAACAATCCCTATTTTTTAAGCCGTGATGCAATAGCATTTTCAAYAGGCTTAAGACCACTTGTATCTCAGCACCTCCATCGTGGAGAGGTTTGTRGATATGTTCAACCCCAGGCATRCAGTCATGCAAAGGACCTCACCGTGTGAGCGGAGCCAAGCACATCTATAAATCCTCCATCCTATCCATAAAACCTGCGGGACCAGGAACTGAAGGTAGGTGAACCATTAGGAATGAAAAAGGCCGTGGTCAAGTCCTAGAATATCTGCATTTCTRGTAAACAGGCTTGCAAAAGCACTTAGTGACTAAACACTAACTGGGGTGCACAGAGCTCATGGGAGAGGGAAGAAAGACCCTAGGTGGACGCTGCCAAATTTCCCTCTGACCAACAGATAAGGTGCAGGTGATCTCATCCACATTGATTGGCGGGGACCAAGTAAGAAAACAACAAGGAAATTACTTCATTTTCAAGGCTTCTTAACTGATGCTAAACGATAAAAAGGCTGCATTGAATAGCAAAAACCTACGTGACCAGCTCYCAAAACTGGGAGCTGTGGGGAGGGCTGTGGAGAGGGTGCTGCTGCGGACCCGGACGCGGTGCCGGGCCCTTCAGCCGGGCAAGGGCATTATGAGGCCCTTGCTAATGAACATTTACATGAGAAAGGTCTTTCCCAGCACGAAACACAGCAGCTCCTCTGCCCAGGAAGCCGGGATCAGGGACAGATTTCAGCATTATCCAACCCGGGGCCAAAAGCACAACGAGCCTCCGAGAGAAGGCGCATCTCCCGGGATTCAGGGATTAGCCAGATGATTTGGAAAAACACACACTGCAGAAGCAGCTTTACTTGAGCACTTTTGCAGTTGTTTCAGGCTCGTTTCTGCAGAGCAAAATAATTATCCCAAAATTAAAACGGTCCCAAATGATCATCCTAAGCTAATGCATATGGAAGAACCTCTAACACAGCATTTGGGTTGCTGAAGTTCAGCACAAGGAGCCATTTCAGGCACAYGAAGCTTAACAGCTGAACTTGATTTGACCTACTGATGACACAGACCAAYGGACAAACTAGCCAGGACTAGCAGCCAGCACCCCTTGGGGCATTTTTATTTGCTCTCCTTGAGCCTTTCTATGAGCTCCCTCCTTTTTTAAAGCCTTCCCCTGGAAGGGTGACTTCATCCTATCTTTAGTCTAACCTTGCACAACCTCTTCAAATATTTTGAGGTGGGAGGTAAACCTCTTCCTCATTTTTCCAGGGCTTCCTGCACCCCTAAGACATTAGCTAACCCATTGCCAAAGCCATAACCTTGGTTCTTCCCATGGAAAATAAACAGAAATTGGAGTGGCTTGACAGCGCTACCGCTTCTATCGCTCCTGACTTAGACCCTTCGCTTTGTCAGCATGATGTCTTCTCATGCCACAGCATTAATAATGCAGATTGCCAGGATGATATCAAAGACATTAGAGCCTCCTGGCAGGGACAGGGTTTGACTTTGTACGTTCAGCGCTCAGTTAACTGCAGTGCAGGAAGCTCAGCAGGAAGGGCTTCGTAGCTTCTGAGAGCTACGTGTGCGGTGTCACCTAAGGGTGCCCCAGGGAGTGGGAGCTCTCCTCCTTCGAGGAAAAGGGAAGGCCAACCCGCTCCTTCAAACGCTTCTTTATGTGGCCTCCTTGAAAAAGGAACAAGCAGAATATTCTTTGTATGTCATTAAAACCGATTCCAGGTATTCCCTAGGTTGCCACCAAGGTAACCAAATTACAGGCAATGCAGAACTCCTGCAGATCTCACCAAATAACTCAGAATCTTAAGCCAAACGGTCCGTTTTCCTCGTTTTGCTTTTACTTGTTTAAATGAAAACTCCAACAAACTTCCCAAGCAGTTCCAAGCAGTGGCAGCTCCAAGCTGGAGCTCATCTCTTACTTGACCCTCACTTTGAACCAGAAGATGCCAAAATTTTGAGACCTCAGTGCTGGCCTGGGAGTCAGACATAGCCCATTTTCAAGAAAGGGAGCTTCTTTTCTTAAAAGAGAGTAAGTTTCATCACATTTTTTATAAACAATTTCATTTTCTTCCAGAACACATCTTTGGTATATATGCTTCATATCAAACATATAAACACACACAACTCGGTTTTCAGGCTCAGTAAAAGCTCTAAGGATATTCCTATTTCCTGGCATTTTCCACCCCGGGAAGGGACACCTGGGAGGGCTCACGTGCAGACGGAGGCRGCGTGCCGGGGCAGAGCCCGCCGGGGCCTGGGGAACGTCTCGCCCGCTCGTGTCCTGCTCCGTCTCTCGCGGAGCACTAAGCGCTTCCACTGCACGGTGGTCACGCTGTGAGGTCTGGATCGGTTCACGCGATGAGGACTCCACCGAGGGCTGCAAAATCCAGCTCGGGAGGAACACCAGCAGGGAAACATCACACAGACTTGCCCTGCTATTATAGCCGTCTGCACAGAAGACACCCGTTTCTGGCTACTCCTRAAGACAGGATTCTTGGCTAGATCTGATTCGATCTCACCCAGGATGGCTGTATTTGGATTTTGAGGCTTTCGAGGGGATAACACCCCTTTGCAGTCCTATCTATCAAGAATAGGGTAAACTGAGGCTGGAGGTTTCCRAGAGCCCTTTGCAGCCCTGACACGTGCCACCAGAACCCCATAAAGACTYGCTTCTCTCCTTCCTTCAAGTCTCACTCACCAAAACTATGTGATATTTTACTTTCTTTCTCCAGGAGAACACAGAGGCCCAAAGCAGAGCCCTCCCACCCTCCTGGCTGAGGGCTGGCAGTGAAGGGACCGATCTCGGTTCCTCCTGCCAAGCACGCAGAGGAAGCACTGGAAGCATCAGCACGAGGAAAGAAGGTTAATTACAGAAGCCCAGCTCGCACACAGTGGTCCCCCCAGTCAACACAAGATAAGCACTCTCGGGAGTATAAATTATTACAGATAATAGGGCAGAAATTCCCCTTAAACAGCTTTGTACATATGTTCCCAAGATTGACTCCAGAGGCGCTTGTCATCAGATGTCAAACAAGAAGCTGCACAAATTACGGTGAATTAATTTCCTGTATTTTTTTCTTCCTCCTGTAAGTAAATGACACATTTCCCCATGTTTAGATTAACTGAATGATGTCARGTCTTCACAAGATGCAACTCCACGACGAGACCCGGGAACCAGAGCCCATCACCAAGGCTCGGTCACCCACCAGCTCTCAGCAGGTAGYGAGAGCTGACCCGCTGCAGCGTGTTTGGAGTAACACGGGCTGGCTTTTAGAAATAAGATAAATTACAGGCGCCAATTGCTAGGGTTTTGTTGTGATTATCCCTTTTTACAAGCCGCATATAAACAGGAAACTGTGGCCACATGGCAGGGAACTGACTAAATCCTGGCAAATACTGATAAAAATCAGGTCATATTGACATCCTCTGTTTATTCATTGCTTTGTTAACGCTGTTTATCCTTTATAGTTTAGATAGTGTCTTGGCCACGYATTGGGAAAAACTCCCCGCTTTGCCATCCATCTCCCGCCCATGCAGCCTCAAGGGCCGGGTCACCACAAACCTCTCCTTTCTCAAAGGAACTGGGGACAGGGATCACATCATCAGCTCTCGCCTAGACACGAGTTTCTCTCTCACTCCGGAGTCAAATCTATTTTAAGTGATCTGTTTTAATCTATTTTAAACCTACTGAAACACAGCACAGAGCATGAGGACACTGCAGCCTAATTGCACAGCTACACAGAGCCTATGTTTGGCTGCCAGTTGTTTACCCTTACGTGGTAGTTTATCCCACGCCCGAATTCATCTTAGTAGAACGAGGAGTTCACGTGCATTACAAATCTCTTGCAACGTTATTCATCTCCAAACACCTTCACTCCTGCAAACACGCTCTGATTGCGGTGCTCTGCATTTTACAACTGCGGCTCTTCTGCTGCTCACGCTTTGCTCCCCCRGTTCTGCTATGCCAGAAATACCAAGGCAGCATGACTACCATCAGCTCCGGGTCATTAAAAACGGGTGACACGGAAAAAGCCTTGAATTCCTGCACTTATTTTCTTTAAAGATTTCTTTACCTTGCTGGGTCCAGAGCAGGTCACAGGCCTCTGCTAGCTGCTCGCTCTTTCACACGGCTTTTGGCCATGGAGGAGGAAGACCCTTGGAAAACCCAAAGCCCTCGGGCTACTCAGCCAAGAGGAGGGAAAATCCTGCAGGTGTAAACTGTAAACCATCACTAATTCCCCCCCAATCAGCAGAGCCGTGGCAGATGTTACTAGCTAAGAGCTGCTCCTCCACCCCCGCCTTTCTTCTGTATTGCATTAGCCCTTGCTCTTTGCAACCTCATCTGATTCATTCCTAAGCTCTGGCTCTACCTAGGGAGTTTCTATTAACCGCACAGCGTGCCGAGTTTAACCTTCACCGTGGGTTAGCTCTCCTCCAAAGCCCCTTGGCACGAGCTGAGCACGTCCAGCCCTGGGGACGTGCCCGCCCGGAGCCTTTGCACGTGGGCAACGCGTGTCTGTGCACAGTGAGTGCTCGGGGCGTCACGGAGGCCGGCCCAAAGCGGGACACCGAGACCGAGCCGGGTCTCAAAGCCTCGCCGTTGTGCGGCAGGGTGCTACGCTGGGCCTCGTGGGGGCCTCTTAGAAGATGACAGCTTTGGACAAATTTGGAAAAATTGTTCAAAAAGACCATCTCGGGCTGAAGAACCTGGAAAATACTCCAAAATGGTCCCGGACAGGCCCATGAGGCCAGCGACTGGTCTCCCGCAGGCAACAGGAGATGCTGTTTCAGGATGGCCCGTGAGCCCGGCCTTCTCCTGCCCGTTCCCTTGTTCTTCCAGCACATCCAGCGGCACAGGGGGTGGGATTTTCCCCCTCCCCAGGCTACAGCACTCTGTCCCCTTTGCTCAAACTGCGCGTTTCCCGTTCACACAGGAAAAATAACTTATTGTAACGCGGAGCCAGCGTCGTTGGGGCAGGGTCTTCCCAGTTCTCATGGCCAACCACACACAGTTAAAAATACTGCAGATGGTCAGACCGGCCAGATGTTATCACTGCACGTTTCCTCGGGACAGGAAAGCTCTGGCTCAAGAAGCAGCCTTAAAAGGGGCTGCGAAAGATGCAGGGTGGATTTTGCTCGTCCTTCCTGGCAGGATCCACTCTGCAGATGCTCAGATATTCCCAGCCTCATCCCAGCCGACCCACTGCACRCCGGGAAGCAGAACCCACCGAGGATGTTTCGAGTTTGCATCTCGAGCAGCCGGAAAGGTTAAGAAGGGCCATGCCACTGCGAGGGGCAGGATGTCGTGTCCTTAATTCGCCTGTGGGATCCGAATGGAATTTTTTCCTATTTCTCTGCCAGGCAGGAAAAAAAATTCATTGTTGTTACTGGAAGGGATTAATTTTTTCAATATTTGTTATATTTAGCCATCGTTAGTACCCACATGACTCAGGGAAACGTTGCACGCGAGCCATGCTGTGTTTATCCTCACCCCGTTCCCTTGCTTTTTTTATTCACCCCTGTCCTATTCCTGCTGGCTTTGCAGGGGACCCGGCATGACCAGGCCTTGCTGAGCATCAGCACAACGTTCTCAGGACCCGAGCGGCTTCCCAAGCCCCACAACACGGCCCAAGGTTTCTCAAGGAAACCGGGTTCCCTTGGCAGATGTGACCAGTCCCGTAGCTCCAACCATCCCGATCTCGACCACGCTCAAGCCTCAGTTATACATGCTTGTTTTCCAGCAAATCATTTGCTTCAATATAGCTGAAACCCCCCGGTTTTGGGGGTTTTTTTTTTGGCACTTTGCATCCGATAGGATTTTCCTAAGCCGACATATGTTTTGTTGCACTTCCCTTGCATGCAAAGCAAGACAGAGCTAGCGCTATCTGATCTCCCTACTGAGAGCCRCATCCTGGGTTCAAGCGCAGTAATGGAAAAAAGCTGCTCACGCTGAAGCCGCTCTGATTTATCCAGTAATAATCTCTGCTATGGGAAGTCTTTGACCTCCCCGCACAGGCTCCATTAAAACAGAGCCTGGTGGCCGGGTGCAGACAGGTAGTTATTTCGCTGGGATCGCGCTCCCGCGCTTGGGGGCAACAGGTACCGCCTGCACTCTGTAACCTRCCGTTTCTGCACATCGTCCCCACAGATCTGGTCCAGGGCCTGTCGTTGGTATCTTGGTCCCAGAATCTGACATTTAATTCACATTTTACCAGTTTGTGAAGGCACCCAACAGCTTTCCCCGCCTTTTCAAACAAGACTCAAAAAATTTTAGTGTTGTAAGTGGTGGGCAATGTTTTAAAAGCCTTCAATAGTCTCCGCTTGGAAGGCTCTTTCACCCCTCGCATTTAAGGCAKCGTTATTGTAGGCTGCACGGGCTAACGTTGAGCGTTTGCAGAGAGAGGTCCATCCTTCATCAGCCCAAAGGATGTCACGGGGAAGATAACCAGACGAGCTGTCAACTTAAAAGCCCTTGTGCAGGGCATAGGCCTGATGCATGATTTGGTTGCCCAAAGTTCACCTGGGCTTTTGGATGCTTCCCCTTCCTCCCTTGCTGGGTTTATTTTCTTGGCAGGAAAGCCCAGCTCTGAGTGGACAGATTTTTAAGATGTAGGGCTGAGGCTGCTCTGTTTCGAACTAGAAAAAAGCAGCACGCGCTCCTGTTTCTGCAGGCACTACCAGCTGCAAAGCAAAGCCAGAGAACATGATTGAAAAACAAACGATGTGCAGGAAACCTCTTAGGTGACCAAATATTTTCTGCGCCAGCAGAACTCTGCAGAGTTTTTTTGCTATGGCCCCGCTGGAGCAAGGCCAGAGCGGTGATTTTGGGAAGCAAAGTGATCTCAAGGGGGCACGCGGTGCCAGGCGGGTTGAATCGGATGTTTCACTCCATGCACGGCCGTTTCCTTCACCTCGCTGCCCCGGTCCTGGCGTGCACCTTGGCTCGGGCCTTCGCTGCCACGGCCTCTCCACGGACCCATCTCCACGCAGCAGCAGAGGGGCAGCAGGAGCCTTGGCCGCGTGGGGCGGTCGATGCAAAGCTCGGTCCTCCTGTTCTCCTTGACCTGACCGCAGATATGCGACCTTAGAGCTGGTAAATCCCTGGGAAAACAGGGGATTTGGGGGATTTACAGGGGGCAGAAAGGCCAGTGCTCTGCTCAGAGGGTCTTCACTCAAAGAGCACGAGAGCCAACGGGAGCGACGCTCCACAGGAACAGGCAAGAAATGCAGATAGAAAAAGCTACTCCAATCTAGCTTAAATCCAGAGCAGGACAGAGGTGTTTTTAATCAAAAGTGAAGGGTTTTTAAGCACAGGGTTTGCTGGGCCTCTGCAGTGCAGGACCCCTCGTTAACAGCTTCCCACCTCCACGAGGGGGATAAGGGAAGTTTTCCACCTCCCAGCATCGCCTCGCTTAACGGCAGGGTGTTGGCGAGGGGTTTTGTACACGGGTGCTCCAGGACATGGCGACAAAGCCTGGAAGAAAAGACAGGGCAAAGGGAGAATTGGGTGGAGGGGGACATCACGGCTTGAAGCTCACCCGCCACTCGGGCTTGTTAAATTGCTGCGTGGAGGACAAAGAAACAAGTGCCGGGAGTCGTCGGACAGGCAATGCCTGGGTGAATCCGGGTTATTAAAYCAAGTGTGGTGGGATTCTGCACGGGGAAAACGTCCTTATTTAGGAGGGCACCCGCACAACCTTCCTGTCATCGATCACCAGGAGACACCGTCGTGCCCTTGTATTTATGTGCCACGAGCAGGGAGAGCGTGGCTGCAAGGCAGTGCAGGACGTCACCCAGCCAGCCCCGGGGAGCCGCCGCCCGGCGCTACCACCCTCAACAGGGAGAACACGTTAAGCTGTAATAAATGTGTTAATTATAATCCCCCAGGCCCATTATTTCTCCAGTYGGACTCCGGCCAAAATCCGCTCCTCTTTCTGCCAAAAGCATCTCGAAGCAGCCAAACCTGGGRCAAGCGGAGGCCCTGGAGGGAGCGAGCGGGATCTCCCTGGGCCCTCGCCAGGGCTGGGATGGGGAGAGGAAGGAGGAATCTCCGATAAGGAGACRGTGAGAGGCCAGGGAAGGAGGTGCGAGCCTGACCTTGGCAAACGTGACTGCTGTCGGAGCCGGGAATCGCTCTGTCATTCCCAATGGCTCCTCAAACCATCGGCCCATCCAGGACTGCTGGGGACCAGCGGCCGTGCTCCGGTGTAAGCACAGAGTCCTGCTAAAACTGCTTAATAAGTGGGATTGCTTTTCCCTTCGCCTGGAGAGCGTTTTAATGGAAACCAGACGGACGCCTCCGAGTYTGGGGACGTGAGTTCGCAGAGCTGCTTCCCCCGAGGCCGTCCGCATCCCAGGACAGCAGCAAATCTCCGTCCTTATGGCTTCTTCACTCTGCAGCACGGCTCAAGTACCCCGATGGAGCCAAGGCACCGTTTCGCATCCCRCTGCATCTAATTTGCATCTAATTGAGCCTGCAGAAAGCCACGTTTCTGGACAGCTCACGCTCTACACAGCAAACACGCACGCAGCAAAATTTGCCAGCTGATTAATAGCACCAAAAGACCCAGGGGTCGGGGCAGTGAAGGGGGGACCTCTCTGGCAGACCTGCAGCCTGACGCTGGCAAAGGAGCATCTCGGACTCTCCCTCATGGGAAAGGAGGACCAGCTTTTGGCAAAAGTATATCACATTTTAGAGGCTACCTCCCACCCTCAAGCATTCAGGGATTAGATTCAATAATAATAAGGAGTTTGATTTAAAAGCAGTGCATGATTTGCATTTGACTTCTGGTACAGTTTGAAGGTCACGTTTTCTAGTTTTTGTCCAGCACAGCAAATTCAGAGCCTGTACTGCTACGAGCAGGATACCATAGGGCTCTGGATCAAACCATGATATTGTGGTTGATCAAAACCAACTTGCTCAGGCTCCGTAACACTGAAAATGAGCCAACTTAAAATGGAGATGGAGAGGAAAATTTATATATATGTATATATAAAAAAGAAAGAAACCTTTGGGACTCATTGGCCCTTATAACTGATTGGAAGATGTCATCAGTGTCCACGAAAGAGGTGGATAGTTACRGTTGGAGCTGAGTCCTCCCAGCTAGGGAGTTTTCCAAGCAGTYCTGGGAGGATCCGGTATCCAGCGTCACGCTCCGAGGAGCGCGTCGAGCCCCGGCTGTCAGAAGGCAGGAAGAAACTCCGCTTCCTAATTGCCTCCTTGGGGATTATTTCCACCTTCCCCTCGAGGTTGCCAACTGTTGGCTACAGGAAGCTGGTCTAGATGGGCCATGTCCACTGGACGTACCCAACCCGACGCGATGCCGGGTCGCTTTGAGGACACCCTCGGTGTCCTTGGCCCCAGAGCACACGCACTGCTCCGGGCTGGCCCTGCAGCCCACCAGATGGTGCTCTCAGTATTAACTATCCTCCTCTCCTACTCCCGCCGAAATCTCCTGCACAGGTGGGGTCCGCCACCAAAGAGGAATGGATTCGTGTGTTGCCGGGGGCTTCTCCCAGTGGAACAGCCAGATCTCGTGCAGTCAAGGTCCAAAAATCTAACGGAAACACTTCCCAAAGCACCCGGAGGCCATGGTGCCCTACAGTCACCAGCATGCACCGTCTTGTCCAAGCATGTTCCAGAGCGTGACCCTTTGGTTAAGCCAACCAAACCAAATGTTTCCTAGAGATATACAGAAGCATTTCCTATTTGAGGGTAAATGCTCTAATAAAAACAAGTTGTGTGGGGCAACTGAGGGATCTCCATCCCCCAAGGTTTTTAAGATCTCCTTGGGCGTCCATCCATCAGTCGTGAGTTTCAAGGACGTCCTAGCGAACCCCTGAAGTCCCTTTTAGCCTTAGTTTCTCCCTAATTTTCCAAAAGCAGGAGGCAAAKCAGAGTTTGCTGCCTGCAGAAGGCAGTGAGAGAAGCAGGCTGACCCACCACAGCCTACAGCGACCACAGTTATATCAGGTCCAGGCATTCAGGTTAAGGTATGAGGGTTGATCCAAGGGTGTCTATTTGGATCAGCAAGACAAATTTCACATGTAGTTAAAAAATTTTTTTTAAAAAAAGAAAAAAGCATACCATACTGTCTCAATTCCTAGAAAATAAATGTATTTTTTCCTCATTCACAAGACAGAAGCAAGAAAAAAACAACATGCAACATAGACCACTAGCTGCAAAGCAAGCTAGAAGCAGACCCTGCTGCATTTGTCTTTTAAGGGCATCGCGCTTGCTCCCTTGGATCACTCGGAAGCTGGAAGAGGGAGCGCATTAAAGGCTGCCCGCACGCAGATGCTGGAGCGCACCGGCCACTAATGCCCCTAATGACTTCTGGTGCTGCTGAGCGGAGCGCGGGTAATAACAGCTCATAAAGTGGGTTTACTGCCCCAACTGCAGGCTCAGAAGGCCACTAAAAGCCTGTGCAAATGAGCCTGGTCAGGCCTACCTGCCCCCTTCCAGATCAGCGTTTTCTTATTGGTTTTGTGGCCACCTCCATTCCTCCCGTCATTGAGACAGGTCCAGATGAGGGGCGAGTGGTGCAACTGGTGTAAAACTGATGTAAGCACAGGAAGGGTCTGGCCTTTCCTATGCCCTAATATGTTCTTAACCTTATCTGCCTTGCTCCATGAGAAAGAGGGTTTTTTTCTTGTCTGCACTGGGATTTCATGGCCTGATRGAGTTAAAAACACCTTCCTTGCTCTTTCAGGAAAGACCATGTATCTCGCACAAAGGCAAGGAGACATCGTTCCTATAATCTGCTCTGCTGACTTCCTGCAGAGGAGACRTATAAATATTAAAGCTGCTGAGGTTATGACTTTGTCATGGGATTGGTGCATTGGTAGTCCTGTCTGTCCCTGAAAAAAAAAATCCCTTTTTCCCATTAATAAAGACTTTGGGTGGTGCTCAAGGACATGCATCACCTCTGTCTCATCCCATAGTCCCGTAGTCTTCTCGAAGCAGGACAAGGCAGTGCATTTTATTCAAGAACCATTTCATGCATTGGGGGAAATAAAATCCATCTTGTGCACATGCATTTTCATTTACAACCAAAAAAAAAAAAAAAAAAGAAGCAGCTGAGTTTCAATTGTTCATYAGCACTTTGATTTCTCTCCATTGGCCTTGCTTTTGTGGGAACATTCTGGGAATACACATTTGTGGGAACATGCARTATGCTTTAATGTTTTCTGCAGTTGCTTAGCGGGTCCCTTTCTGAAGCCTTATGGACCACCATGAGCTGAGAAACGTGGATGGGAGATTGGAGAGACAGTCTCGTGTAATCCAGTGTCATCCCTTTGAGGTCCTTGGAGCTTTTTGGGCAGCCAGAAGCGATTAGTGAGAGAATGGGGCTGTGGGGAGGGCGCTGGCTTGCAGGCAATGGCTCCCACCCACCTTGAATGAAACCCAGCAGAGGYGATGTTGAGCACTCTTCAAAGTACAACACATGAAGTCCAACCCCCTGTTGAATTCACCTTTGGAAATGGTTTCCCRCTGCAGGATGGACCCTGTTGATCTCAGTGTTTTAGCACCGGTGTCCAATACACCCCAATACACCACGTCTTGAGGGTGCTGCAGCTGAACGAGCCACCCTGTCACTCCTTACCCACCTTGTCTCCACATYGTGAGTGACCAGGGGCTCTCAAAGACCACGGGCAAGCAAAGCTGGAAGTTGCCAAGATAGTGAAGAATTGCCAAGCGACTTTATGGAGCTTCAAGGCTTGCAAAGAACATYAAACACTGCCTCACCTTACCAAACCCATCTATCTATCAAATGCTCCCTGCACCAGCAGGTGCCGAGCTCCAGCTACAAGACAGMAAACTGTGTTTGCAGCAAATTGCTAACGTTTCTAGAACATTTTTTCCATAAGTAAATTCTAATCTCTGCAAAAACTATTTGATTCGTTGGAAAAAAAAATGTTTTGATAGAATTGGAGAGCAAAACACGAGAAACACTTGGGTCTGAAGCCAAGAATKTCATTTCAACTTTTTCACATTGGTTATATTCAAGGCTTTTCTTTCATTATGATGTCCATATTTTATATTACCTTATATTGCATTTAGACTCAAAATATCTGAACAGCCCATTTCAGTAAGGTCACTTCCATGTCTCTGAACCTAAATTTCCTCARAACTTCCACTCTGTGAAAAAGCTTGACTTTTTCTCCTGACTTGGAACAAAAGAAAAGGGAAAAACGTCTGAAAATTTCATTCCATGTGGTGGGAATTCCATCTTCTGGATGGGTTTCGCTGCTGTCAAGAAAAAGGGTGGCCAGCTGGGACAACTCATGAAAGCTTTGAAAATTAATAACAAGACTTTGAGCTGGCAGCACACCCGCCAATCCTTGCATCTGCTGCCAATACCATGTGGATGGGATTTCTCAGGGTCCCCTCAAAGAACTCAATATACAGCTCCCAAGATGATGGAACTCTCTAGTTCTGCATGGCTCCTTTTGAAGCCTCCTCGCTTCTCTTCCTGCTTTGGATAACCAGACTGGGCCTCTCGCTCATGGGAAGCATTGTTAATGTGTCACCTCCCGCTAAGAGAGGGGAAGGGCGAGGAAAAGGCACAGAAAAAAAAATATTAAAACAAGAAACTGGAATGTCTACAAACTGCTCGGAGAGTTCTTTCCTAATTCTCATAGCCCTATTTACTATTGAAAATGGCTATTTAGCTATTTATGGCATTGTAAGCAATCACTCTTGGTTTCCGCTTAGCCTCGCATGGAGAGCTGGCCTGTATGTCTCATGCTGAACTTAAGTAGGGGGGGAAAAAGAAAAATAGGTAAAGAGCTAACAGACCTTTCTGGACACACATCTGGTGCCCATGTGTAAGGCCAGGCTCACGAGAAGCCCGCTGATAGCAAAAAGCTGCCTGCTGTGGTTCTAGACAACCTTCTTCTACGCATATATCATTTATACGCACACATAAATATATATATGTAYACATATAAATAGACAGATATTAAGACAGACAGAGCTCTCGCATTTCTCYCTTCTGAAAGGCACAGAGCCCACTTGGCTAAACGCAACGTGGGGCAGTCAAGAYTTATGGTAAAACCACCGTGCCTTTYTTTGTGCTCTGTTGGATGGTGAAGCTTGGAGTGCTACGGGGCAGGAGGGGAGCTCTGAATAGCCCTCGAGTTTGCGTATTAACCTGTATTTAATTTGTACAGCAAGCAAAACAGGGTCAAACCCACCTCGTATCCTCGCTCCAAAGGCTTGTCTCCCAAGGACCTCCACTCAACACGGTGTTAGCCCAGCACGCTAACAGCCAACAGCCTAGTGCTCTGCTGAACCAGGGCCAGCACCTCCTGGGTGGAGTTGGGATCGCTGCTGGGACTGAAGTAACCCAACAGTCCTTGTGGCAGCCCGGGGGGAGCTGGCTGGAGCGCTCCTTTCCCTTTCCACTTTCATGYCAGAGGTGGGAGCCCAATGCCCCTGCACCTTGAAAACCCCCTGTGCTGGGGGGGACCTCCTGCACGGCCTCATCCCGTGGTCCCTGCAGCAGCGAGTTATCTTCCCGGCCACGGGGATGCACGCAACGAGACCCAACGGAACGGCTCCGAGCTGGCATCCGTATCCGGAAGGATATGGACACACAGGAGAGCGAGCAGCCTCCTGTATGGTCCCAACGTGTTAGAGGTTGAACTAGGGAGCTAGTTAACTAGCTAGTTCCACAGCAAATACATCAGTATGCCCCTAGACAGGGTGGAAAACAGTGCAAAGGACTCACAACTTCCCTGCCTTCCTCTGCTGGGAGATTTCCACATCTTCTTACAAAAAGCCGCCACTCTGAAGGCCCGACTGAAACCAGAAGGCTTCAGTGTCTGTGTCTGGAAATCATATTCTTTAATTTTCCATTCTTTTTTTTTTTTTTTAAAGGCTCCGAAGATGATCCCTCAAAGAGGCGATCACAAACATGAGCGAGTCTTGAACATTTGCATTTCTCGCAGAAACAGAAAAACCCCCAAGCCCACCTAAAGCTTCTATTTCCCCCTGACAAAACCCAGAACGGTTTTCAACATTTCGTTGCAGTTTTACAAGTCAAATCATTCCAGGGTGAAGAGCCCTATTCCTGCAGCATCCACCAGCACTGAACATGCTGTTTAAATAAGCCTGGTCGTACTTATAAGTGAGCAACTCATATTAAYTGCCGCTGGCTTTTCCTAGGAGAAGAGCAGGGTTCCAGAAGGGCATTAAAGTAAACATTTCCTGCCTGTTTGCTCTTTTTTTTWATACTACAGAACACCAAGTTAAATGACCAAAAACACGCTGTTAAGAAGTTACGTAAGGATTACATTTTCTTTTCTTTAGATCACGCCATAACTCTTGCAGCAGGGGGAAATTTCTGCGGCTGAGGACGATAATGAGAACCAGGGCCTGGAGAATTGGTCCTTACGCCCTTCTCGGGTTTGTCTGCTTGCAGGGCGCTGCGAGCTCTCTGCTTGGGAACGGGGTGCTTGGGAACGGGGTGCTCTCCTGCCAGCCCATGGGATGGGCTCCGTTTACCTGCTTTGCATTTCCAAAGGACACAGGCAACTTCTTTYTTTCACCATCCTCTAAAAGTACATTGGATCCGTCTGAGAACAGAAGCAAGCAGACTATGCACGAGGTACTGAAGAGTTTAAAAAATGTAAGGTTTTGCCCCATCCCAGACTATGCACAATGCCAAAAAAATTCAGCATTTTGTAAAACAAAGCAATTTCCTAGGGATCATTGAAAATAAGTCTTTGTTGATGTTTTTGTTATTAAAAATGGACTGAAATTAGAGCCGCAAACCCAACCTTCCTAAAAAAACAGGCTGCAATTTGGATGGGACACGATGAACCGAGAGTAACTGATGTCCATTTTGACGTAGGGACCCAAATCAGATCAGTGTCAGTATCACCAGATRGGGCCGAAAACTGTGCAGAGCCACTAGCAAAGATGGGTATCCCCAACTCTGGGACCGTGTTCAAGCATGTCATGAGCCTGGATCCCAGTTTTATCCGCAACCTCATCTCCGACCCAACGGCATCTCAGCATCCCTCCATAGCCTYGCTGGAGGTAGCTCGAGGATTGTCTGAGGATGTCAGTAAGCCATGCAGRACTACAGTACGGTCAAGCAAAGACTGGAAATCATTTCCTTGCAGAAAGGAGCTACACTAATTTGCCTTCTTTTTCATAATACTGGTCAAGCTAGAGATAGTCAGGAAATTACATCGCCCTCCAAAAAGGGGAGGATAGGGAGAAAAATATCAAGGAACAGAAAATTTTCTCATTTCCTGCCAGAAACAATCCCACAACTTGGAGGTTTCAAGGGCTTGCTTACATTTCTTTTTTTTTTTTTTTCTCCCTGTAACAAACAGCAGTTTGGAAACACTCATTATAATAACCTACAAACATTCTCTTCCAAGTCTTTTTATTTAATATAGGAGGAGGGGGATATTAAAGGGAAAAGAAGGCACATGGAAACCTAAGGCATCCAGCCACGTCTCCAGCCCTTCAGAGCTGTTGTCTGCCCTGCAACTATTACCAACCCCTTCCAAATTCAAGCTCAGTTGCCACCCACCCCTCCTCCTTGGGCACTTCTGTTTAGCTGCAGGGACACGCAGAGCCATCGAGAGCTGACACACAGGCCCCAATTCCATGCAGAAAACCCCAGGCACAGGTAATAAAGCCCTCAAGGTCCAAGTTTTCCACAGGTCCCTAATGGAGAAGCTCCTCCATGTCCAAAGAGGAGCAGCTATCGTGCAGTGATGGGACACGGCAAAGATGTGGGTCCCGCTCAAGCTGCTCATCCCTATGGCCTTGGCTGAACCCAAGTGATAATTCTCATGGAAATCTGTCCATCAACACCCACAGACAGGGGCTGTCTCAGTCCCCGTCCTGACAACACTGAGCGCAGAGCTTTGCAAAGGAGGACGATGAAACGTGGCTGAATTATTTACTTCCAGCCTTAGATTCACCTAGTATTGGACCAATGAGCCCAGGCGGTTAATATACTTCCATCAAAATGATTTCTGCTTAGCTTTTGTAAGAAGATGTTATACGACAGGCTATCCCACGCTTAGTTTAACTGGACCTGAACCATCTCCGCGTTGCCCATTTCCTGCAGTTTATATCCATGATCTTTCTTTKGTGCCAATCTGCATCAAGTCAGCCGAGTGCTCGCACACAGCCCATCTCCCGGCTCTCTGAGCTCTCTCCATCACCCACCTGTAATAATTTAGGGCCATCTCACTCACAGGCCTCTGAAATCCGCTCACAGACCCATCGGCCAAACCCTCCTCGGCTCYAGGTACCGTGTGGGCAACGCTGGTCTGCGGCAGCCGCCGCCTCTGCAGAGAGGCAGGACGAGCCCACCGCGGAACATGCAACGAATGCAGGCTGCCGAGCCCGAGCCGGCCAAGAAATAAACCTTCCTTAGGGAGATAATAAGATCAGCCTCATCTGACAATACCRATGAAGTCAAACGTGGCGCGTGAGAGGCCGGCTTTGTCCGGGGGAGAAAGCCGAGCAGCGGGAACACGCGGGCATCGGTGCCGAGCGCGGCTGTCCTGCGAGTGTAGCGGGGGCTCCGCTCCCGGGGAAAGGCAAGCGCAGGCAGGGGGGGATCAAAGCCCCGCACGGCTCCCCGACGGGGCTGCACGCGGCGCTCGGCTTCAGACCCTTCCCTCCCGGTGGCTGCCGTTTGTGTATCGCGGGAGTCCTGCTTGAACCCCGTCTGCAGCGAATGCCCTGGCAAATCCCAGGAATTGAATCAGGATGCACAGCCGGCAAAAAATATCTTTATCCCAGTAGCACTTCTCCAGCTTCGATTGCAGCTGGTGAAAAAATGCTTATGGATACCCCAAAGTGCTGCTGAGACATTCCTCCGGGATGCAATCCCTTTCTCCCGCAATGAATGTATCYAATATAAACCATGATTCCCTTTCAGACCAATCTCTCCTGGTGCTTGCATCTCACCCCAGGTGACCACTGCAAGAAGGCAGAAAGGCCTCCATGAGCTCCACTGGCTCCCAACTGCCGGCTGCCGAAGGAACGAGGAATTCTCCCAATTTCTAGTCAATATTCCTGCCTCCTTTGCAGCTGTGTCATACTATGAAAACAAACACCTCGAGCCTTGCTGCCCAAACAGAGCGGGGCAAACCCCTGAATCATCCCTGTCCCTCCTTTCGCCCTGGTATGAAACCCTGCAGACTGACACAGGTTTCTCCAAGGGAGACGACAGTGAACCCTGCCGTGAGTCTGATGCTGCTGCCCCCACGAGCCTTAAATCCATCTCCACGGACCAGGCTCAGGTCTGCTCCGATCAGAACCTCCCTTTAGCCCTTAAGCCCTACGGGCTCAGCTTGAGCTCTTCCGAGAGCAGCCCTCGCTCCCTGATCCTGCCCTCTCGTCGCAGGGCTTTGCATTAAACCCTTTTAATCTAGAAAATCCCTGATTAAGCAGAGACAGCGGGTTCCCAWGGGAGATGCCACACTGCAACTTGTGCTGCCCAGGACCACCGCGTCTCGCTCCTCCAGCGAGGCAAGTCAGCTCGGTTTGAGAGCAGCAGGGTTGTTTCTGAGCAGCGGAAACCGCTTGTCCTGGTTCCATTTGTCTCTCTGAAACATACTGCCATTGCACAATAAAACACGTTATACGCCGCATACGGTGCGAACCATCGCTCCAGTTCGACAGCAGCAGAAACAAGACCGTTTTACTTAGCGAATAYGTGGTCTTACAGCTAGGACAGCTGTTTACACAAACACGGCACTACCCTTCATCTGCTGCAGCGAGAGCATCTCGGAAAACATTTCAACCTTGCTCCTGCTAGAAGCAGAWAGTCACCCCGAAGGCTCCCACCAAGACCTGGGCACGCTCGGAGCTACCATCCCCACCACCTTCTTGCCTCAGGATCAGCAAGAAGACACACATGTATTTTCACAGCACCTTGTTTGCCACCTTAAGGGTTTCATTTAATACCCCCTCTGCCCCCTTGGGTAGCATGGGGTACCCTGCAAAGTGCATGGGCTGGGGAAGGGGAGCGGTTGCCTGAYCTTCTCTGCACCACTCACCCCTTCATAAACCTCACCCCATCACCTCTTAYTCCTCTCCTCAGCAAATTAAACAGCCCTAATCTGCTTAACCTCCTCCTCCTCCCATGGAGGACTTTCCAATTCCTCATTATTTTTGCTGGCCCTGTTCCAGGGACATTTTTTTCTTCAGTTTTGATGCCAAGAAGCTGCTCAAGGTGACAGTGTTCCTGTCAATGTTCCTGTCAATTTATAGGATGCCCCTCGGTCTCAGAGTTGCCCTCCAACACTGTACAAACATAGTTAAATAAACGGCCTTTGGTACTTCAGTCCTCAGCAGGGCATCTTGCAGGTGACTGCTGCATTGAAACAGGAGCTTGGGGCTTTTCCCCACTTTCGCCTAAAATCTCCTTTGCGGGTGGTTTCTGCCCTGCTCAAAGCCCACAGAAGCCTGCAAGCCTCCCTGCTCACCCTCCATGCTTAGCAAGGTGCCATATGATGAAGAAAAGCTTATGGGATGCTGGCCAGGAGAGAGATTTCTGAATTCCTCACCTCGAGTGTGACTTGAAAAAGCAAAGGCTTTAACTTTAGCCGCCTCCTCCCCTCGGGATGGGCACCAGGCACCACCATTCCCGGTGCATCAGAGCACAGTGGGGCCCCATCACCTCTGCAATATTGGGACACCGTCACTGCTGGGACTGGTGTCATCAAGTCGCCAGGAGCTGCAGGTTGAAGAGGTTAAATTTGCTTGCTGTTTGTTTCGGAGGGGCACCAGAGATCCCCCTTTTCCCCTGTTTTTGGTACTTTTGGGGCATTTTGGTGAAGCTGCCTGCAGTTATAGGGCTCAAATACAARCAGTGAGTTTGTAGAGGCAGCACCGCTGCACGCTGCAGCCCCCAATGCAGCACTGCTTGTTCCTAGCCAAGGGGGAGAGCAGTGTCCAGCGGGGGACATTGCACAGGCTCATGGAAAGGATGGGCTTGGCAACCACTTAATCCCCAGGGATTTCTCTGCCAGAAGTATTTTGCCATGCAGCATCCCTAGAGTTGAGGGGGAAGGAATATTTTCCTTTTCCATATTAATTTTCAAAGACAAAAACTAGCCAATTCTTAGAAAAAAAAAGAAAGAAAACCAAAAGCAAGATTAATTTTGCTTTTCCACATCTTCTACCTGGCAAGAGATGGAAAAAAAATACAGGAGGTGGAAGAACAAGGAGGAAAAAGCATTACTTAGAATAATGTTTTCCCCCACAGAAAAATGAGAGGATTAATCAAGAAGCACCGAGTCGCCTCGTTCCTCCGAGCCAGTGACGATGCCTCCTCGCTGCACCTTCCATGGGCACAGCGAAGGGCAGGACGGAGGGATCTGGATCCGTACAACGTTGGATGTTGCCTGATGGCGGCTGGCAGCGCCGGAGGCCTCTCGCAGCTCATCCTGCTCCATCCAACAGCAAATATCCCAGCCACAGACCCGACACACCAGCTGAAGTCCCAGCGCTGCTCCCGAGCTCTTCATTCCCAGGTACTGCTCTATCCATTGGACCAGGAGAGCACCCAGAGATGGGACCCAAGGCAGGACCCTCTCCTGCTGCCCAGGGCTCTCGGGCCAGGATGCCGCAGCCAACCACCCGTCAATGACCACAGTTATTTTCTCTAACCTGTCACTCATCTGTTTCTCAGCATGCAGGGACTTCCACAACKCCTCGTGCATATGGGGATCGCATTTTTTCCTTCTTTTTCAATTACATGTTTCATTAACCTGCTGCACCTCCCGATTTGCTGATGACTAGCTGAGGTTTCCGGGCTGAAGAAATGAAGAGGGGGAAATAAAGCAATGRTCTATTTACCAATTACTGCTGCCACGGGATGCTGCAAAACTTAATCAGTTGTTTGTAAAAAGCTTTCGGCAGCAGAGGGGGAAAATACTGAAAATACTGGAGGGAAGAAGAAAAAAAAAAAAAGAAAAAAAAAAAAAAAAGGCAATTTCTTGCAGAAAATCATTTCTAGCCCGTGCCCCTCACCATTCCCTCCTAAATAAATGCCTGGGGAATTGGACGTCCTGGAGGTGCAGTACCGTGGCCTGGCCCACCTCGGGCAGAGGCGATGGCCTCGCTGCTCTCCTGGACACACACGAGCTCAGGGCAGGCAAGAGCCATCCCTGAGGACCACAGAGATGCCCCTCAGGCTTTGCGCAGGGGGCAAGCAGGAGCTACGGAAGCCTCTCCACGCGTGAGGTTATTTGCACCGGCAACCGTGCTCTGAAGCCAGTCCCTTCCACTCTCCCCCTGATTTGCCCCAGGGTCAGATGTCCCCTCTGGTTAGCTCCGACCACAGGAGGCAGCTCCTACAAACAGGGGTTAGGGCAGTTCGTTTTGGCGGAACGGGCTGCGGAGGGCGACCACCTTGGCAGCATTCCCCAGCAGGGACAAACCCCTCGAGGCCCTGCCCTTAGCCCCAGCGCTGCGGAGCAGCGGGGTCCTCAAGCTGCCTCCTTGAAGGGGCTGCGGGAGGACAAAGCCACCAGCCCTGTTGGTGACAACACACACACACACACAGAGCAAGATCTGGGCCTGGACTGACCGCTCAAGGGCCTCTCTCAAAGAAGGAGAAAACAAGGAGAGACGACGGACAGAGATACAGGGCGTCCTCTTCCCGTTCACCTCACACCGCAGCCATCACCTCACGGGGCAGCCCAGAGGACTCCGGCCGGTCCCACACGTCGACGTCCGCCCGCGACACCACGGCCCCTCTCCCGGGTCAGCCCGCGTTCATTGTGCGCCGCGTCCCAAGGACCACCCAGACGGAGCCGCGGAGCAACTCAGAGATGGATAAAAATAACAATTGCATTGAGAGAGGCTCAGCTCTCCACGCCAAGGAGATTAGCAGTGGGAAAATTCCTCCTTTAGGGAGCTTTGTAGCCAAGGCCGGGCCCTACGGGTTCACGACCAGCAGCTCGCCCAACGTTACACATAACGGCTATGGGAAATATGAAGGAAGAATTATGAGTCCAGTGACTTCCATTAAATCTTGCCTTGATCTTCATTCCCAAGGAGCGAGCGTGGTCAGCTCGGCGATCCCTGCGGAGCGTTCGGATGCCGGCCCCGAGCTTCATCTATCAAAGACGTTACGGGGCACCCGCGATGGGCCGGGAAGGCAGCACCAACCTCAGCTCTACCTTTCTCTCCCATCCACGCATTCAAAAAAAAAAAAATGTGAGGAAAGTTGAGGAAAACAGAGAATTGCCTCATTTTTTTGTCAAATAATACCCACTGAGCATTTCCAACGCGCCAGGGAAGAGCACACTATGTATTAAGAGACAAGGAAAAGATGCAAGACAAACTATGGATTACAGAGAAAAATAATGTAAGCCACTGAACCACAAAAGGTTTGATTAAGCTTTGTTCCTGCTGGGATACCACCATAACCAAGCTTTGGGCTGCCTCTTGATGCAAGGACGAGGGAGAGAAGCAAGGAAAGCTACAGCTGCAAGAGTGCTTTTTGCCATCTAACAATAAAACACAACTTTTTGCCTTGGTTTTTGTACGAAATCTGATACACTCTGCAAAGGTTTTAGCGCCGTTGCTCACAGTGCAACACAGAAAATATAAAGCCATAAGCATGGACTTACCTAGCCTGCAAGCGAAGCTCTGTGGCATCCTACCTGGAATGTGCTGGGTATAGTGGAAGCACTAAGGTGAGCAAGGGAAAGCTAATCTTCTACATACCCACCTTTTGATTGCTAAAAACTCCTGTCTTGCTTAAGTGATTTACCCATTTTGTTCAAACCGTATCACACCGCTGTCCTCAAAATGATGCAGAGAAGTCTTTGATAGTGCTTTTCATCAGAGGTTACACGGCTACTTTGGGGGCCTTCACAGTGCAGCGTCGACATCACCTTTACATTACACACAGAACGGGAAAAGAGGAGAGTCACGTTAGAAAAACGGATCGCACAGAATCGGTGCCGTAAGATGCACAAGTCCTCATTTAGTCTCCACGCATGCATGAACTACTCATCATTCTTGCTTTGTTTTCTCCTTTTCATAGATAATAGATTTTCCTTCCCTTATCTCCAGCCATTTTCTAATCACTGCCAAGATGAAGCCAGCGAATAATCCACGGACCAGAACAGGAACGGATCAGACGCTGTTGAACCAGCAAAACGGAGGCAGCTTTGACACCTGGCAAAGGAACAGTGAAATGCTGGGGCAGGAGAGCAGACAACCATAATTTTTATTGATTAAAACTGTTTCTGAGCCTTAGTCTATTAGGAACCTGCCAAAAAGTCTTCCAAGTGAGTTAAGAATTACATAGGATGACAAGTGCATATAGATGGCCATGACAAAAAAAAGCCTCAAAACACCTTCCAAATTAATTAATAAATTTCCCCACACACACACACCAAGCCTGTCTCCAGAATTCTGAGGACTGAGTTTTCCTGCTTTACATCCTGCTACTTACTCACAGAGGTTCCTAGTCCCTAGAAAACTCCCCGAATTAACGGGGTTGCTGCATCACGTCTGACCTCCTTTGGACTCCACATAGGGGATCTACTGGTGGTGCCAACCAGGCAGATGCTTGCAGCATTTTTGCCAAGAAATGCATCTTTTCTTTTATTGGACCCCATAGCAGGCAAGCCCACATGGAATGTAAACTCTGCGTGCAGAGATATATATTTTCTATCACTGTTTATAAACACAGAGAGCCCCATTCTCCTCCCGCAGGGGTTATACCAGCCCAGATTTATTGTCGACGGAGAACGTACTCCCCATCTATTCCTAAGTGAGGGAATTGTTTGCAGGAGATAAAAGAACTGCTCAGGCAAGCGGTTGTCACTTTGCATACAGGTTCAAACACACAGGCATCGCAGTATTTAGATTAGCTGCAAGAAGCAAACTTGCCTAAACAGCCACGAGAGCAAACCTCAGCCCCACAGAGGACACCAAGCAAACGCAGCCCGGGGAGAAGAGAGGCTGCCCTGACGTGAAAAATGCCCTTTGCAACACCTCATTTGCTCAAGAACAGACAGGGTAACACCTACAGAGAGAGAGAGACCCCCCCTGCAACATTTTTTCTTATCAAATTTGACTCGGTGGCAGCTTGACAGAGGTTTTGGCCCTGTGCTCCACGCCTGGGGAAGCATCTGTCGTAGTTCAGCGAAGCACAGCACAATTACCAGTCACTCCAACAGACGCCTCTCGACGCAAGCCACCATTTTAAAACAACTCAAACCATAATATTTTCCCCTTTGCTGCCTGCGACCAGCTTCCGGTACTAGCACAAACATACAGAGAAACAACACAAAGGCCTCAAAGCTAAAGCGCTATTTTTGTTGTTGTTCTGTTAATGGACTAATAAAAGCAGGAAAATTGAAGTACGTTAATTTGATAGTTGGAGTACACATGGATGAATGGTCATCACCAAGTGTTCTTACAAGACACTAGAGAAGCCACTAAGGTTCAGGCGCTCACGAGGCTAAGCTCATGCTGCACTGTGTGGCACAAGAACTGCTGTTACTGTTACGACGAGGTGAAAGCAGTAGCAAGAGGATAAAACATCCTATATATGTTTGTATGTGTGCATGCAGAGAGATATACACGCTGGAGGGGACACATAAACATCCACAGCACACTAATGAGCACAGTTTTAGGAAACTAAAGGATGCGAGAGAGGATTTTGTTTAGGGAACTGTTTCCCCCTTCCTCCCTCCAAGGAGGGATCTCTAACATCTGCCATCAACGGTGTTCCAGCCAAGCCAAGGGCGTCCCGAGCCAAAGAAGCTGCACATAGGGGCTGCACTTCAGTAACACATTCCCTGGCTTCAGATAGACAGCGAGTGCTAAATGCAGCTACTTGGGTGCAACTTCTGACCGTGAGGGTGGAGCGGGGCATCGGCCTCTCCTCCTGTGCCAAGCACCACGACCAGCACGGGATCCGACCACCTCCAGCCCCAGGCACCGTGGCCTGAGGATGGGTGGAGGAGCCTTACTCCAAATACCCAATTTTCATAAAATGCTCATAATGAGGGAAGCTAGGATCAGTCAGCTTAATAAAGCTCAACATGCTTAGAAAAGCAGAAAAGGGCAGAAAGAGGGTGAGTGATAGATAATAAATACACATACACATATTTATATAAAATACCAGGAGGGGAAAGGTAGCACTGCAACAAAGGAGCAGTGTTTGCACAGAGAAGGGTTCACACGTCAGTGGCAGCAGCAGGCTGCAACTCAGGAGCTCCCAGGCATCACTCTGGTTTCTCAAAGGGTTCAGGTGACGGAACAAGCAGAGGGACCACATGGCCCAGTGGTGGACACCAAGATCCAGGCCCCCAACCACACACACTGCTTAGTTGGTGGCTCATAAGCTCATAAAAATTCTCTTTTCTTTTCATTTTTAAAGGGGCTCAAAGGCCCATTGCTGACCTGCTCAAGGCACCTCACCTGAAGCAGTGTGGGTGCAAGGCTCTCCCATATCATTTGGACTGGGATTCTTGGCCGTTTTAATCATTATTTGCATTCAGTATTTTGCAGAGCACCCATATACTCCTTCCCTGCAGTTAATTCTCTCAGTCTCAGTCTTCGCTCGAGATCCATCTTCCTTTTGACCCAACAGTACCTCCATGCCAAACGCACAGAAGCTGCTCTGCTAAGAGGGCACAGACCAGGAGATGGGCTGAACAACATGGTAGCTTCTATCACAACCATTTTCTCCCATAAAGCTGGTTACTCCCCGGTACCTTCACACAGCTCTTCACCAGTGCTCTGAAAGAACAGAGATTATCCAGCGTTGCAATGTGTCACCACCAACAACAGTGGGGACGGGCAGTACAAGTGGAGTTATTTTGCTCTCCTAACCTGGCTGGGCTCACCTGAGGTCAGTGTCTGGAGCGTAGCTAGCACTGGGGAGCCAGGATGGCTCATGATGGCCCCGCCAAACACCTCCAGAGAGGATATTTGCCATGAAAGCCAATGAGGAATTGTTCTGCAGGAGAATTTTTCCAGCTTAAAAAGTATAAATTTGACATCCTTTCCGGGACAATATCCCTCTTGTTTAAGGGAAGAAAAGGAGTCTTGAAAAGGCTAAGTGCTTTTCTATCGGAAAAACTGAATAGCTGATCCCTGGGACATTGCTGGACTCACTTTCTGCAGCCATCAATAAAAAGCCCAGATTGAAACGCCAATCAGGATATAAGTGCAACCCTCCACATTCAAGCTCTTTGACCATCACTGCAGCAAAACTGGCAAAGAGCAGAGGGGAAAGGAAGCTGTAATGATGCATTGGGCTCCTTTGTGCTTAAGGAAAGTCCTCATGCACATTTCCATGAGCTGCAGAGCATCAGCACACCCAGCCACCAGCAACTTGGATACAACGCTGGAAGCATTGCCTAAGATTTGGGGATATATTCCCACGTGATGAAACTGAAACAGCACCAGCCAAAGCCATGGTGGTTAAAAACAAACAAACAAAACCCCAAAACAGCAACAGAAACGCTCTCTTTTTCCGACTTGCTCAAGGTGGAGCTGGTGACACAGCACTCTATAAACCCTCCTTCTCCTCCTGGTTGAACACGGGAGCCTCCCAGCACATCACCTTGAAACGCTTTTCATTAAAGCCACCGGCACCGGCTCAAGGGGTGTGGGCTTTCCCAGAGGGATTTGGGAAGGCCAGTGAAGACTGTGATTGAACAGTTCAGCCTTCCCTGTCTTTCACCACTGAAAGAACCGGGGTGTTTTGTTGTGAAGCCGAGCAYCACCCCGCTGCACTGACATAAATCTCCTGTCTGCCTTAGGGCCGCGTGTGGCAGGGTACAGCCCAAGGTTAAAAACACCTCTGTGCTTTCACCAGGTGCTTAAGGCCAGGCCTCTCATCCCATAATCCCTGCTAAACACGGGCAGAAGAACGGGTGGTATGGGAGAGAAGGAACGGAGGGCAGGAAGAGGGTAGAGACTGATGCAAGCACAAAAGCAGCTGCCCCACCAAAGCTCTTAGGCACTCACTGCAGCCCAAGCGTCTCTTCTTGGGTGACACGTCCTATAGGGATGGTCCAGCTTATTCGGGGCAGCTGAAGGACGCATATGAGGGAGTCTGATCCGGGTCCACTCTCCTTGGAAAGCAGCAGGAGCCTTGCCAGCAACGTGAATAGCAAAAGGCTGGAGATGGGTGCCTCGTTCAGGCATTTGGAGCTGCTTTAACTCACAAAGGAAGTCGAGAGGCATTTGTTGCTTTTCGTGGGTCTCTTTTTCCACCAGGTTAGTGAGCTAAGTCCGTCTAACGGGCCCTGAAGCCAGGGCTTGATAAAGAGGGAGTGCAGGACCGGAGCATGAAGGATAAGGGAGGGAGAACTACGCTCTTCCAAAGGCAACACGCTGTCAGATCGCCTGCAGCTTTCTCCCAAGCCCTAACCCTGGCAGCCTCCAAGGAAAAGAGGAGAGGGAGGGAAGGCACATGTGAACAGACAGAAATTCTGGAGCATTCTGCTGTATTTCTGTGGGCCACAGGGCATACCACACCCCCAAGAAAACAGCAAGTCATCCCACAGGGGCAAAGCAATTCTAAGAACTAGCAACTGCCAAGCACAAAAACAGCCAAACTTTTCAACATCTCAAACTTTTCAGGTGCCCTTGGCCAGCCACCCCAACAACCGCAGGAAACAGCCAGCTGCAAAAATGCTGGCCAATGATTCAAGAAAAAAGGGCAAAAGACAACCTGCCCCAGGAGCCAGCTGTGGCTTGGGTAGGCCAGCAGCTATGGGAGACTGCTCGATGGAAACACATTTACAGAGGAGAGGCTGCCTGCAACAGCCATAGCTRGCCTCGAGAGCCACACTGCAGTACACAAGTCTGCCTCGGTCCCTGCGGGAGGAAGCAAGCAGGCAGCCAGCAGCAGGAGGTGGAAGGCTCTCCGCATTCTTCACCTTGACCTCCAAGACAGAAMACAGAAAACTCTTAAAAGCCCCTCTCAAAACATCCCCAGACACCTTCTCACAAGCTCCCGAGAGCTGTTACCTGATGACCATGACAGAGATGGTATTTTGCAGCCTTCCAGGCACGAGGAGGAGTAAGGAATCCAGGAGCTCTCAGCTGTCCTCTCTCCAGGCTTCTGGCACCAGTACAAGTGATAGATAACGGTGTAAGGTCTTTCCAAGGCAAGGTGGGCAAGACACTCTCTCCTAGAGCTTCCCACCCTTCAGAATCATCCCTGCACATAGAAAAACATGCTAAGCTGTAAAGAAAACTTCAGGCATGGTATTTTAGGTGAGTGGACCAGGAGAGGGGCTTCCAGAGTGAATTATCTTCAGAATTAAAGTAGAAAACCTGCAAGAAAGACATTCTTAGAGACAGAGCAGATGTTAGGAGGCAACTCTGCTGTGGAGAGGAGCACTTTCATTGCCTTTAAACCTGTCTCTAATTGGTTTCATTAGGTGTCCCTGGTCCTCACATGCTAGGGCTGGTGAGCAACAAGACCACCTTGGCCTTGCCCACTGCCTTGGGGCATTTCTGAAAGCCCAATCACCTTCCCACTCCCTCTTTTCCTCCCCACACGGAGCAGCCCCAGCAATTCTGGTCTCTCCTTGGGTCGCTAAATCTCTTCTGCTGTTTTAGCTGTACACAGCTCTGCTCTGCTCCCTTCAAGAGGCAAGGCCTCAGTGCTTAAGAGCTCAGGAATTTCTCCTCTAATGAAGATTACTGCTCTCTTCTCCTATCCTGTGCTTATTAAGGTAAGCAAGGAAAAAGTGAAGTTCAGTCTAGCTGAGATTAGTGCAGCTGAGACACCAGAGAGAATGACAGGAGGAGGAAACAAAGCAAGTGAATACGATGCCCTCAGCAGCCCCATATTGCTGCAATCAGCCCTAAAACCCCTCTTGGGGCCTCCACTCACAGCCCTTGCAGCTGCCCCAGCTCCTGCCTTATATCCTCTCCCAGGCCAGCTCCACCCTGTCATTAGGGCCAAGTCCCACCTTGGCCAGCCCCATAGCAAGCCCCAGTTCTCAGTGGCAGCTGGGCAAGACTTCTGGCTCACCGTCCTTCCCTGGGGCAGTGCTAGCAGTCCTGTGTGCTCTGGGTTATGGTGAGGGTGTTTTTCCAGTCGGCAATGTCTATGCATTCACCTCAGCAGTCCCATGGGCTGAGATGAACACAGCAAGTCCCTCGTTTTGTACTGCTGTTTGCAAAACTCAGCGCTCGTCATTCCTGCAAGACCCCATGCAAGCTCCAAGGACAACAAGCTGTGGCCCATGGAGCTTGCACGACCACAGGAGCCAGTGTTTCCCCAGGGAACCCAAAGTGCCCTATAAGACAAACATGCTGTCACATCAGCTAAGGAGGACACCAAGACTGTGACAACGGCATGACCTGCTGCTGCTGCTGCTCATCCAGCTGGCCGGGGCAGCAAGCCCATCTCTCCAGAGCTATGGGGCAAGCGAGGCTGCCGAGACACGGCCAGGAGCTCTAAACTTCTATCCACAATGYAGGGCACAGCACAGATGGATGCAGAGAGGCTCAACGCAGGCGACCCGCATTTCATCCGGGAGAAAGGGGAAAAGCTGAACATCCCACTCCAGGGTAGAGCAGACACGGCGCCCTGGAATCCGTGTTTACGAAACTGCAAACGTAAATGAGGTAGAATCAGTCAAAAGTAGGAAACTGCTGTCAAAAAACTCTTAAAAAAAAAAAAGAAAAAGAAAAAAAAAAGCAATTTAAACCTGCTCTGCTTGCTGAGCTTTCATAAAAGCTTTCCAAGCCTGCGTTTCGATGCTGCATGTCACCACGGAAGACACCCGAGATGCAGCGAATTCCCGCAAGTTAATTTGAATTATGCCACAAAACAGATGTGCTCTTCGGTGCACAGAGAACCTTTTTGCTTTTAATTTCAAGACGACTGCCGCCGCGTCAGATCAGATCCCATTAATTACCCCACGTCGTCTGACGTGACATAACGAGTCATGACACCCTCGTATATCATCGAGRGCCGTGGCAGCAACTCCTCTGGAGTTAAGAGTAGCAGCTAGAGCACGGCTGAGTAGAGGGACAGGTTTGAAGGGATGTTAAGAGCTACCAGATTTGGAAAAGGCCGGTTTCTCTTCCTGCACAAAGAGGCCCGAGAGAGGCATCTGTACCCAGTAAGACCTCCCAATTAAGCAGCTCACAGGAATGGAGATGGAATTAATCGGTGAATCATATGGAATTTCACCCTCTGGGCTCCACTCCCGACTTGTGGGAAAACAACACAGATTTAATCAGAAGCTCGGAAAGCAGGAAGAAATCATTAGAAACACCCGGGCTGGCCTCCTGCGTTCGAGCAGGTCGTGCTTTCACCCAGAAATTCCTAGGGCTGAGTCCAATAGCCCTGAGCTGAGGAGGAATCCATCCCCGCATGACACGCGTAAGCCTGATACAAAGCCACGAGAAAACGTGCAAGATCCTTTGGACAGCTATTCCAATGGATAAGACCCTCTTATCTTTAAAAGCATTCGTCGAATACCCTTTTTCTGACTTTAGCCTCCAAGTGACAGCACAGGGATCTCTGCACAGTCCTGCCGTGTCCTCAGCACCTCATTCACACGTATTCTGCATTTGGGGCTTTTGCCTTGTCCGATTACCCCATTTCCAAACTTCTCCGTGACTCCAGACACGACCAAAGCTCTCCTTCCCTTGCAAATGTTTGAAGGTCATGACTGCACCGCAGTCAGAAATGCTTTTGCCCTAACCACATTGGGTACAGATAGCCGTGACCATGGGAAGCAGGCACTTTGCCTTGAGCTAGCGATGATTTCACCAGTTCTCCCTGCAGATCTTGCAGAGCCTCCACTAAAGCCCCTATCTCTCCATTTTTTTGCTATTACCGTGACTCGAACTAGCCCTAAGAAAACAGGAATATGTTCAAATCCCTGACCTTGCAGGGCAGCAATGCCCACAAGTCACGTCTGATTTTTCCTTTGGAAGTTTCTACAAGGAGAGCTCAGGGCTGAGCTGTAAGGTAAATTTTCCAGACATGAGTCATTCCCCGCAACGCAGACGGGGGAAAAAATCCAATTTTACAGCACTGCTGGTTAGGGAATGCAGAGAATGCATTATAAACACTCCCTCCCGTGAAAACACATGCTGAATGGAGCCACCAGGGTTTCAATCGCTGTATTTTGGGCAACTGGCAGGAATAATCTGGAATTTAGAGGCTCTTTTAGCCAAGCTGCTTGTTCTTTCCATTCCTCAGTATCAGTATTCAAGCTGATACGGGAAGTTCCTCTCCTCTCTGCCCTCCTCCCTTGCAGGATCCTACTTCAGCGACCAGAACTGGGCGATGAGAAACAAGTTCGTTGTTGCTGGTGTCAGGCTGCTCACGGGAGAAAGAGGACTCAAACGCAGCACCAAGGCCCGTTTCCACCACCCCTTGGCACCGCAGGAAGAAGCAACCACGGCTCATCCTGAGCTCTTCGGCACCAGCTGTCACGACCACGTCTACCAGGACTACTCGGCTGAACRTTGCCTCTCACTTGGCATCCACCAAGGAGAGTGGAGGAGCCCAGTGTGSCCAAGGGGCACATGCGCTCTCCTGCTTCCCCAGGCCTTTCACGAGAGGGTGGCAGAGTGTCCTCGTGCCCACAAGCCCATGGCTGTCCCCTCTCAGACCTACCGGCTGCCCTCAATAGTTTGAGACTCAGGCCACAGGACAACCTGCTGAAAGGGAACCCCTCTGCGCATCGGGTTTTCGAAACAGGGATCCCCATGGGCTTCGGTCGGAGATCTTGGAGAAGCATCACTGCTCCTCGGGGAAGTCACACAACAAACCGTGCCAAGCGGCTGCACGCGATAGCACCTCCTCGGGTGTCAAATGGAAAACGGTGCTTCCCGCCGCGGAAAGATCYTTATCCGGAGAGGAGCAAACAAACAAACCAGCCAGCCACCTTTCTTCAACTAGCGAAAATATTTTAACTATTCCAGATAAAAGGGCCAGGCTTGACAGGGCATTGCATGTGCTTTTCATGAATTCTGCAAGAGGCGGTTTCTGGCCTCCCTCCTGGAACGCACTTAGCACGCCGCTTCCCGTATGGAAAACACTGGCTTCATTTGTCTCCTCCTGATTCTCAGTGTGATTCTGCTACACGCGGAGAATGATACGGGGGCTCTCCCYGCCGGGTAAGCAAAAACCCATAAAAAGGCCCTCGTAAAACCGTACCAAGCTTGGTGGTGTTTTGTTAAGCCCTTGACTTCATCAGCTTTTCTATCTACCGAAAGGAACGGGGGTCTCCTCCACGAGGCTTTTATCTGAAACCTCCGTGCGCGCACGGAGCGGGAGCATGGACGTGCGCATGGGAGCGGGAGCACGGCCACTCTGATGCCTTGCAGACCTCGGGCAACCCGAACCGGACCGCCTGATGCTCTGCAGTCCCCCCCCTAGCATCGAGAAGAGGCAAAACACACGTGGAAGAGGCCCCCCTAAGRGCACACGGGCTGCTCAGGTACCCCAAACCAACGCTCCCGCCGCCATCCGGATACGCCACCACTGCTTGGCTTGAGCTGGATCACAAACAGGGCCAGCAATGAAGACAGGACCCCCTTTGGGCCCCGGGGGCAAGCAGATCGAATGAGAACTAGGTGGCTTTAACAAGGGGAGCACCCGCCTGTTGGGCTTTTATGGGAGGCCTAACGACGTCAGCGGGGAGACGATCTTCGGGGTACCTCCAATTCCTCCCYAAAAGCATTTTACTTTGCAGCTGGTTCTGTTCTTCTTTAGGACCCGGCGTCTCATTTATGGGGTAATGTTTCTTTAAGACTGGTATTAAAGTGCAGAAGTAACAATTTGGGGTTAAGAAGGTTAGGCATTACGTCCAGATTAGTATTATCAGATGACCCGAAGCAGGGGTTATATTAAAAAATGCCTTAATTAAAAAATACAGGTCAAAACCAGTTTAAGCTTGAAACCCCCGGTTATATTCCCTAATTAGAAGGCTTGGACACATACCTCAGAGTGATGGATGAGATCTATCTGCCTCGTGGCATCACATGAAGAGATGGGACACGGCTCCCCAGGCAGAGAGCTCAGACGAGAGTGCTTCGCTTTCCTYCATTTTAATCTATTGCTACCTTTTTTCTTTTTTTTTCCCCAGAAATTAATAGCCCGAAAGCATTTGGGAATTAGAGATCAGCAARGCACTAACTCTGCTCGGCTTCTTAACTCCAGACTTTGAGCTGTGCACTGAGGCCAGGACACGCATTTTTCCCAAGAAAGCCAGGGAGCCTATTCCTTACGGCCAAGATATCAATGCTCCTACGCAGGAGTCACAACGTGCATTTCCCTTCCTGCGTTCAAGCAGAAGAGTTTTGTACCCTGGAGATGGCCCTGGACCTCTCTTGGGTCTTCTCAAGGTCTTCASTCTTGYKYTGYKAGGGGTCTATGCCTCATGCACAGGKACAATTTCTTTTTGGGGAGACAGATCACAACCAGCCACATCTAAAGCACACAAGTTGGCCAATCCTGAGCTTGATAAGGTGCTGAATCTCTGATCCAATGCATGTCATTATTTCCACCTAAGGCAGGGAGAAGATGCGATGCTGACAGTCTACACCCCATCCATAGACATAACTGCACAACAGACGCTCTGTCTGGCTTGGGTGCAGGTAGCAAGTCTGCAGTTAAGGTTTAGGCTTGATCTTCACCCATCCCCTTAGTGCTGCCACGTATGGGTCTCGCACCAGAACTGCCAAGGACGCAATCGTGGGCTGCAACCCTGCAACCCTGCGCGCCGAGTCATTTCACCATCAGAAACCCAGCCTCATCCCCCAAGGTCCATCAAAACTGCACTTTGGACACCAATGAACCTCACAAGTCTCAAAACGTTCACGCAACAACTGGACAAAGTCGTTTCCTCTGTTAGAAAACAACCTGCCCTACCATTTATATGACAGAACCGGAGAAGACCATGGAGAAGTGTGAGGAGACATGGTGAGGAGCRGAGCAAGCTTAGCCTAGGAGGTGGGAGCCCCAATAACACTGGGAAGGGGAGAAAGCCCTCCGTTCACCAGGCTCTGGGCTAACAGCTGCAATTTTTCCTTTTCACATTAAAAGTTTGGACGTCAGAAACCAGAAAGTGCACTCACTAAAGAAGCTTGTAAAAGAAAAAAAAAAAATCCATTTTTCCACTAGAGTTTATTTTAACCCATTGAAAATTCAAATAACTTGAATATTTCCTTTGTTTATCTGCTCCCCTAAGCAGAGCAGGAGCTACTTACAGAGCATGTAATTCCTTTGGGAAAGCAAATTGGTAACYTGATAGAGGAAGCCATAAACTGGAGAAGGCCTCCCAGTTCAGAGAAAAAAAGCATTTCCTTAGGAAAAAAAAAAGAGAAAAAGAAAAAAGGTTCATTACTTGGTTATTGCAGCGTGCAAGCACATTCAGCAAGTGGTCGGTAGGTATTCCAGCCAAGCGGGGAAGGGAATGGTCACAGCAGCAATTGATTTGTCTGGCATTAGTTCTGCTACGCTCCGTCAGGGCGTTTTTCCAGTAAAGGGCGTTAGGGACACCAAGCTGTCAAGCCAGGACTGGTCCCGTGCACAACGGTCMCCCGTGCCTGTGTCGACGGACGCCCCGTGCACCAACAGCAGCGCCAAAGAGCTGCAGAGCCCCCGCGGTGGAACCCAGCACCACAAGAGCCGCGGGGCAGAGACCGTCCCCGGCGGCAGCAATTTGCAGAGCCCCTCGCACCGCGCGGCTCCAATCGCTCATCAGGGCCGCGTGCTCTCGGGCTTGACAGACACCGCGTTTCTTGGTAATCCCTGTTCCTTTGTGGCCGCCGTGCGCTCCAGCCCGCGCCTAGGGAGCTCCACGCGCGGGTGCTCGTGCGTGACGGCGGGGAATGCCATTTGGTTGGGGTCGCTGACAGCTCAATGCGTTAGGAGACTGCCGAGCCAACGGCTTCCTCTGGCCGGCGCAGTAACGAGACTCCAGCCCTCCAAAGAGCCGCAGAGGAAAGGAGCAGGCGAGCGTGTCTGAAGAGCCGCGGCCGGGCGCTCCATCCCTSTGCTCCCGCAGGAGCATCCCACCGAGCACGCGCAGAGGATTTATGCAAACGGCATAAATCARCGGGAAGGCAGGAGATGAAAGCGTAAAGGGGCCGTCGGAGAAGCTACTGACACCCAGGGGCAAATCCTGCCCCGGCGGGCGCTCTGCAACCTCCCCTTGGCTAGGAGGGCTGAGGAAGGGCGTCTGTCGAGGCGACAGGCGGCCCTGAGGACCCGCGTTTCGTGGATAGTCGGAGGGCCTTAAAACCTGCTCTTGACTTGTGTGGGAGCTTCCCCTGCGAAGGAAGGGGGGAAAATAATCTTGCCAAAGCGCCTCCTTGAAAGCTGCAAAGTGAAGGAGAAGCCCTCGCACGTGTTGGTGTTTCCAGCACTTCGGATGCTGCTCCTTGCCCGGAGGGTGGGGAAGGCAGGAGGGTCCCCRGGGGAGGCCGCAGCTGGGCTCCAGCACACTGCAAACTAAAAAACTCTGATTCTGATGACCAGAAACATCCACAGCTTCTTCTGGGGGAAAGAGCAGCCCTGGCACACCTGCAGGGCACGGATCTACCGGAGGAAAAGCCCTTCATTCAGAGGTGCGGAGCACAGGGAGGCATTTCTAGACGCTCACATAGGGTGAGCACAGCTCATCCTTAAGCAACACAAAGGGATTTGCCAATAAGTCCTTTTCCCCCACCAGCAGTGCTGGCACCACACAGTTATTTCCAGCCCGCTCTCCCCGCTCTAAGCCGGAGCCCTTTCCAAGAGCTTGGCTGGAGCATCTACTCATAGCTGCATGAGACGACACTCGGAGTCACTACCGGCGGGGACAGGAGCACGGACACGAGCAGCAGGAGAGGGGTGTTTGCACCGGAGCCCTCCCCGGGCAGGCCRCCTCCTGCCTTCCCGCATCCCGCTGCTCTTCACGTCGCGCTTACGCTTTCCCGGGGACGTCTCTGCCCTGCAACGCCAGACAGGAGGAAYGTCGCACGCCGCGCTTGCTTGGATAAAGGGAGAAGGGGGATTAGGGACGGCTTTCGGAGGGGACACTGGTACCTCCGTTAGCGCTCTGACTGGTACGGAGGTTCATAAAAAAGGACTTGGACACAGGAGGGGAAAGCCTCCAAATTCCCCCAGCCCAGCAAATTACCAAAGCGCCAGGAGGAGCGAGCAGGCAGCAGGCCAACTCRGAGCTAACGTCTTCCAAAAATAATGAAGTCAAAAGTCCATAAACGCCAGGAATTTCTTGCACRGAAACTGCAGCCCGCGTGTCCTCCCACAGCCAGGAGCGGGCCGAGTGCGATGCCCTCCGCGACAGTGGGGCTCGAGCCCTCGCTCCCTGGGGCTGCTTCGGAGCTCAAGCAAATCACCCTTAGCCYGATGCCCTCTCACAACTCCTTTCCCCCAAATGGAAGAAAACAGTAAATATTCCATGTCACAGGATGGGGAAGGAGGGAAGGGTTTAGAGGAGGCAGTCGCTAAACGCCGCTTGCTGCTGTGTTCCTGCCCCGGAACCAGCCGTGAGCACATCAATAGGGAAACCAGGAGGATATGCTTAAATTTCCCCATTAAACCCGCCACCGAGGCACGCTATGCTAACAGCTGCTCCCACTGCTCTCGAGCTGCTACCGAGTGGAGTTCACAGGCTGCCAAGGCAGCCCCAACGCTACCCAGCAGTGACTGCAAGGGGGAAATACCCACAGAAACACAGAGATTTTTCCCTCTATCAGGCAGCAGCGTCCCCTCTGCATAGCAGGCGAGTTTGTACAGAACAAAGCTAAGGAAACGCATCTGTAAAACCTCTTTTAGTAGTTGCCAGAGCAGGCACCGGCTCGGAAGGAATTTCCTCCCGCGAGCACCCCGGGGCCGCCAGTGCACAGTGGGTGCCAGGGCTGCAGCAGCTGCTCCTACAGGTGCTCATGGGGCCAGTGAAGGCAAAGACAGCCTTGGTTTGCTGCCTCCATCCGCGCATGACCCGCGGGCGCTGCCCCATGTCTAGCAGCGCAGCGAGGTAGCGGCGTTTGGGGAGAAGGTTAAGSATTGTGTTACGGTTTCTGCCACGCAGCTCGTGGCTCAGCCGGCACCGCTGGGTCAACGGGAGAGCTGGGAGGCGCCGGATTTGAACCACCTGCTCTGCGTTTCTCACCAAGGACCCTCCGGTGCCGTTACTGAGCCCCGAGGACGGCCAGGACGCGCAGCGAGCGGCGGCGGCTGCGTCGAGGTGCAGAAGCAGCTGCGAGGGTGGGAGCTCTGCCCTGAGGACTCTCTGGGAAGGACTCCAGCAAATCACAGTGATGCCTTGGCACAGTTTCGGTACATTCTGCCTTCCTCCAGCGGTACAGTTATATATTCCCAATGCGATAAACCATAATCTTACTCACTATGTTCAATAACGCAGAATCCTCCCTATCCAAGTGGCAGCAGGGGCCAGGGTTTCAGAGAGCAAACTTGCCTTCCCTTTAAAGTGTGGTAACATTTTTGCAGCTTTTSCCCCCCCATTTCCACAAGACATTAGGATGTTCAGTGCACACCATGGAACTGCTTTGCCCTAATCCTYTTCGTTTACTTTCAAACCAGGATAGCACCAGCCAGCTGAGGAAGATGCAAGGCTGGCTCACGGCAAGCTGCAAGAGCCGCAGGCTTTTGGCTACGTACAGCAGGGCTGCCAGAGAAAATCTGGGCTTCTTCAGTGAGCAGAGGTCAGGAGACGAGGGCCACAACAGCCAGGATAGGCCAGGGGCGGCTGCACCGACATTCGCATCAGGAGGGGGAAAATGGCCTAGCAAAACGATTCGTCCAGTTCCCACCAGAAGTAACGCTAMAGAGCGCTGTGAACCAGCCATAAATAGGCCTCTCTCCCCCAAATCACGATTATTTAAAAACTAAGCATCTACAAAAACATTGCCGGCATTTCCCAGGCTTTCTGCTGCTTTCTAATGTCTGCTGCTTCAGCGYTTGAAGTAAATTCGTCCGAATTCCTCATTATCAAAAAATGCAACTTTCCACTAAACAAAACTGCAACAATTAATTTCATAGAAAGGCAGACGAGAAACTCATGTTAAGATTATGCCTCATTCAAACCAGAGAAAGAACCCAAACCCCTTCATTTTGAAGTCGCATTTGAATTCAAATTATTCGCCTCTTTTTTGAGTCTGGCAAGCCCTGGCGATTCACCCAGAGCTCCAACTGCTCTACAATGAGGCTTTTATGAGGCRAAGCACAGAGCAGGCAAAAAGAAAAGAAACAGCCCGACAAATTAAAAACAGCAACTCATAAAATAGATTCAGTGACGCCCAATTAGCTAAGTGAGTTCCAAAGGAGAGAAGATATTGAGAAAAAGGCTAGAAGCAACCCAAAGAGGAGGGGCATTTATCTGAAAAATAAGGACATCAGTTATCAGCCACCTCCTTATCCCTGCTTACTGCTGGAGGAGAAGCTTCAGTCCTGCTGTTTAATGCAGCGTTCCTCACTACAGGCCACTGTCTCGCTATGGGACTGCAAAGGAGAGCTGGAAAATTCCTAAGATCAAGCTTAAACAGCTGAATTACCTCTTATTTATATCTCAATAGTCCTGCTGGAATATTTGGTCTTGGATGAAGGTGCATTAGGAAAAGCTGGGGTTGGACTGGGACGCGCTGCTGGGCAGGGATCGCGGTAATGTTGCAGAACTCGCTGTCCCACCATCCCTCACCCCCAGCCAGCAGGGAACACCAGGAGCTTTTCAAGAACACCACAGAATATGAGCTATTTCAGGGTTTCTATTAGGTTTCTATTAAATGCTTTCCTCTTCTGGAAGATTTCCAGATTTTCCATCTCTTCGTTGCCTCCAAAATCTGACCCTGGGGACAAGTCAAATGCAAGATGGGACCGCTCATTTAGGTGGGCTGGTGGGACCACCGGAGCCACAAATTAGCCCAAGGGTTGTCAGAAACTGCTCACGAGGTAGTCGGGTCAGCACATGCACTACGGGACACACCAGGCAACAGCCTACAGAAAAGCAGCTCCCACCTTCCCATCTTCAGTTTTCCTCTCTTCCCACGAGCCTTCGCTTCCCCGCAGACTGTGGCAGTTTTACTGCAATGGGAGCAACACCAGAGCAGGAAAAGGAGGCGAAGCCTCATGCAGAACTCTTTCAAGCCAATTCATCCCAACTTATTCCAGCTGGCAGCCTAAAGGGCATTCAATTCCATTTTTCAGCTTCATTTTTGGGAGGTCTCCACAGGCACTGCTGGCTCATTGAGAACCAGGAGGGCTGCTACTACTCTGCAATGCCCTTTTCCCGTGATTGACCGACACATCATTGCACATTGCTCCAGCCTAAGTGCAACTGGAGCATCCCGGGATGCAGCATCAGCTCTGTTGCAATCGCTGCTGCTGGATAAGTGCAGCTTCCAGGGTTGGACAAAGCCGGTGCCACCCATGCTGGAGATGCCACAGCAAAGATCTCTGTGGTGCAGATCTCAGTGCCCATCCACTCCTTTTTACCTCAACCTCAGACTGGCTTCTGCATGTGTTTTTATCAGAAGAAAGAAAATCACTGTGAGCTGCACAACCCCAGGCCTTGCAAGGGATGCACTGCAGCTCTGGGACAGGGAAGATTGTCCATATCCTCATCTCGATGAGGTTCTTCAGCTCTGGTCTGTGTGTGAGTCTTCCATCAGCCCGACACAGAAGTTATTTGCCTTTTAACAGCAGAACAAGGAAAAAGCCAAAGCAACTATTGACACCAGATGCCATGGGGACCAGACTGCACAGAGCTGGTGGAGGGGAACCTGACATGGTGTTAAACAGATCGCTGGCTTTCAGACATCATCTGTTGCATTTCATCCAGCAAAATTCCTTGGGATCCCAGCTCAGCGGCTAGCATGGTTTCACAGGAGCTATGGCCTCTGCTGATGTAACTAAGAGCTCTACTCTCTCTGCATGCACTTTCTCTGGCCCCAGGATCTGGCCCCAGAGATTTCCAGCTGGGCATCATGTGGTTCTGACAACTCTCCGCTTCTTCCAGGACGATCCAAGTCTTGGCAGGAACATCAGTCTATTCAAGCGAAGAGTGCTCTCGTGTTGCGCGTTTCCATCTGTAATTACCAGGAGATTCAATTTCTTCATTAGAAACAACTGCGGCTGCTCCCCTAAGACTTCTGTGTGCACCAAGTGTCTGGTTTTCCAAGAGGGATAGAGGGAAGAACAGGGAAAAAAAAAGGGCTGAGAACATGGAAACAAAGCGATGGTCTGCTGTTCAGAATCGCCCTGGAGAAACATAGCAGCCTGTCCAAATGCTGGACACCCCTCGGCTCAAGAGCAAACAGCTGCTGGTGGATGGGGCAACCAAAGCCACGCTGCCCAGCAGGCAAGACGGCTACTCCCTGTTCAGCTTCTCAGATGACGTTGGCTTTGCTGAGGCTGTGGAGCCAGAGGCTCAGTGACCATAAAGCGACACCCCTTCACTCGGGGAGCCCAGATCAAACAGACCTGGTAGAGATGGGCCAGTCGCTTCTGTTGAAGGAGCAGAATTTGCTCCTCACCGTCCTGGCCTCCATTGGCACAGCCACGTTTGAGCACACGCAGCCTTCCCCATCCTCTGCCCGGGAGCTGGTCCCGCGGCTGAATTCCCCAAGGAACTCCAGTCTCTGTCCTGCTCTCCGCGGCAAAAAATCAAAGGCCGTTCACCAAGGCTCTCCTCTCATTTTTTGCTAATAGCCCCGTGTAACACAGTGTGAAATACAATAATAATGAACTCGCAAGATAATGTCACTGGGGAGAGAGCAGGGAAACGTGGGGCCGGCACACGGAAGCTCTCGGCAGCCAGATGGAAGCATTCCTGATGAAGGATTTTGCCGCGGTGGCAGGTTTGGATCCAAGCAGAGTGACGCACCAAACCATTTCTCATGCATTTTCTTCTGTGCTCTCTACATGCAATCGTTGCCAGAGCTCCTCAGACTCGTCTTGGTGGAGAAGTGTTTAATCAGCATTCGGTCTCTTCACTGGGCAGTCTCCGAGGGAGCAGATTCGGGCTAGCGAWAGCAAGTGCTAATTTTGGCTGCTTAATCTAAGTTGATTCGTTTTAACAGTTCAGCTGTCATGTGGCCATGACCAAGTTCCATGGTCTTTCCTGAGATTTAAAGCAGGTGTGAAATACTTTGAAAAACGCAGCATTACTGCTTGAGAGATCAAAGTTTAATTGCCCCAGTGAATAAAAGGACTGGCTCAAGTGCCAGAGCGATTACTGCTTTTCTCTTTAGGGTCATTCAGTGCTGTGGGGTTTTATACTTTATGTTATAAAGTTGCTGAGGAGAAGAGTCTATAGCTCTAGGTCCTTGAGTGAAGTGATTGCATGCTTCATATAAGTCTTCCTTTTTGTGAGGGGCATGTTGGGCAGAGCGTGGGGTTTGTCAAGGAAGGGGACAAGGAGGGTGGATCCTAGAGATTCKCAGACTTGGGGGCCACAAGTCATTWTTTGGTGTTTTCTGTTAGAGCTCTAAGTTTTGGGAGCTTTGTACCAGCGTGTTCTGCCCGGGCTTGGCAGGGCAAGYAATCCCTGGGGGGCTCTACTCGAGGGTATGGCCTAAATCCGCATATTGTGAGCTGACAACTGGGTGGGAGCTTCAGGAACACGGTGGGCAATCACTGCAGGTTGCTCTTCTCAGTATCATTTCATTTGCGGCAAGAGGTCGCTCGGCACAACCCAAACTGTGYTTGCCTTGCACAGGTGGTGGTTCTTGGAGGACATCTCAAGGTTTGTAACAAACGCTGTCCCTGGAATGTCCACGTGGCTCCGCCAAGTCCAGCAATGAACTCATAATGAAAGAATGAGTTGCAAAATCCAGTGTGCAAGGGTTAGGAAACATCTGACCTGGCAATACTGAATCTCACTGGAACACGAGATACAAAACGGTCTTTGCAGGTCCCGCTCTTCCGAATCCTTGTCACCCATGAAGAAGGGCAGCTCCTGCACTCCCAGCACAGCCTCCATAAGCTAACAGGCTTTGCAAGCTCCAGAAGAGACGTTTCTTAGTTCCTCCTATCCAAAGCACTTCCTCACCCCACCTYTGAGCCAATACTCAGATGGATAAAGCTTTACCTACCTGTTTCTTTATTTAGTGCTGTACACGTTCTTCTCGCCTTGCTCTGGAACTTGTACATACATGTGGAGACAAACAACCACCATATCAAGTCATGTTTCACATTACGTAGCTCGACAGATGTGTTTCTGGAATATATTTTGGAGTCCAGAAAAACAGGCGGTCACGGAAACAGTTTGAAGATGAGATAATAAAACAACCATCTTGCATTTCTAAATCAGTGTGCATATTGAGTTTAAATTGCATTTAAAAAAAAATCTTCACTAGCAAGGCATGCTATTATTCACGTAACTGGAGGTTCAAGACAAAATCTGGCTCACCTATTGAGTTTTCGGGCCACAATAATGCCAACATTTTGGGAAAACAAAGTCATCTAAAGTCCAGCAGAACACAAATATTTCCTGGAACTGAAATCTCACTGTAGGGTGGTTGTTTCGAAACAACAAAATCCCAGCGTTTTCCCAAAYGAGGTAGGGTCCCCATCCTTGGCCATTGCTGACCTGAACTGAYGCGGGGAGCAGCTGCAATGCCTAAAATCAGCAACACGGCAAAGGCAGCGCCAGGAACCGGGTCAGGCAGTACCCACCGGGGGACTCTGTTCTCGTGCAGCCTTTCCAATATGCACACGCACGCACATATTTTACGTAGCTTCTTACAAAACATGGACAGAGTGCACACGTGTGTGTGTGTCAGCAAAGAAAAAGAGAAAAGAGGGGGGTCCATTTCCCAGAAATCACGGATTAAAATCGCTCCCAAGTTCCCGCTCCCTCCACAAACACAACAGCTTGCAGAAGTCCAACATGGGTGGATAAAATATCAGCCACGTGCCTGACTTACAGCACTGGGACTGAGGTTTGGGCAGCACTTCAAGACTTTCCCTTAGGAGTCTATCCAAACCCTCTTTGCTTCTGATGTGGAATAATTTGGAAGTGTTTTTAGGCTGCYGTCTGGGATAACACAAGGCTATTGTAAACACACATGCAGCCAATCAGCACCAAACCCACACAAATATGGGCTGCGCTCATATAAATAACGAGTACGTGTTCCTTTCTCACTTAAAAAAAAATTAATTGAAAGGCTGAATTCAAGCATAAGACTGAAACACTGAGCAGGTCTTAAGGAAAAGAGTGATCATTTATGGAAAGAATTACATTTCACCTAATTTTAATAAATGAAATGTACTAAAATGCAAGCCACCGGATTTAAAGAGCGATGGATAAGACACAGCCGTAGGCAGCCATCATCCAAGTGTGTGCAGGGAAGCAAGACCATAATTCCAGCAAATGCAGTTTCAAAAATCCTCRCGCTTGCCAAGAAAGTTTGGACACGCAATAGAGCGACACCAGGGCACCGAGATCCGTGCACACCCKGGGGGAACGCGCGTTGCCCAAAACAGACCACCCAGCCCCGAGCTCTCCCCATGGCTCTGACCCTACCTCATCACTGTTTCACTGGGCTCTGTCCTCAGCTGCGGGGCCGGGGTGCTCACGTGCATGGAAAGGGAGGTAATTGCCTTTTCAGAGTCATGGCTCTTTGGGGATACTTTTGGTTTTCTCCACTACAGCAGCCACTAAGAAATTTATCTCACCTGTGAGACACTGTCCCGCTGGCTTGAGTGTTGAACAGTATTTTGGACCTGTCCTGGAGTTTTTTCCAAGGAAGGCTGGCTGAAGCCTCTTTCATACGTGTCTCTCAAGGGTGGCCATGGCCACACGTCCACCACCAGGAACCAGGTCAGTCAATATCCGTCAGGGGACCCTTCAGGGCTGGTCACAGTAGGAGATGGAGGGGACCCCATGGGACCCTCGCCCGGTTCCACTCTGACTCGTGGCATTACATCTACATACATCCTTTACTATTTTCTCAGAACTCCTCAAGCACTTTCTGATGTGGTTCTGTCTGGGAACAGGCACTGAACAGGACTGTTCAGTCCTGTGGGAAACAACCCCTGGGAGAAAACCAGCTCCTACTCAGGAGGAGTAGAGAAGTCAAGGTGGCCACATGCTTCTGTTTCAAGCAGCACCTTGCTAATCTGCAGCACCCAAACACTTCTCAGGGAGAATCCATGCCAGGCAAGGCTTAGTTGCTGCAGACCTTCAGGGCAGCGTGGCAACTGCTCCAGAAAGTGGAAGGAAGGCCGAAGACTGCGAAGAAACACAACAGGTTGGTGCTGGGGAAGCAACAGGAGGCAGTGACCTCTGCAGATCCCATATCCATTGGGGCCTATAAATAGAACCATTAAGGAGACTTACTCCAGACTTTTTCCATGCCAGACACTTGAAGTACAATGGGCTGCAAAGTCATTATCACCATCCACCGAGCGACAAGGAACATTGATTCAGCTCAAGGCCCACAACAGTTGGATATAGCACAGCCATTCTTCATRGGGTAAGGTTTGGGAACGGGGACGGGGAGGAGCATGGACATCCTTTGAAGGGTTGATTGCCATTTCCTGATTAGCAAAACAGCTTAAGAATATTCTCAAGGCTGGAATAAATTATTATACGCGTTTTCTTAAGATGCCTGGCAGGCTCTGTGATTTTATGACACTCAATGTGCTAAGGAAAGCTAACTGCTGCCAAGATTGCCTCACTGCTCACGTGCTAAAGGTCAAAGAGTTGCAGAAAGGGCTTCTACAGGTTATGACAATCTGTAACAGTTATAATCAAAACAGACCTAATAGCTAAAGCTCTCCTTCTGGTTAAGGCATGAGCAAAAGCTGCCCTAGTGATACAGCACCTCCCACACCAACTCGGCATATGGATCACAGCCTGGTGCTAGAAGCATGTTGCAGCATACAAATAAAACCCTGCTATCTGCACCCGTTGAGCCTTGTGTAGACACAGATAAGGAGAGCGGGAYTGGTAACATGATCTAGAAATGCAGAGCAGTCCAAAGAGCCCATCAGACTTCTCAATATTTTGCTTCCCCCAAGGCCAGTAGAGAAGCATCAGCTCTGGAGGGTGCTTCCCACCTCCCTCCTCATATACCCACCTAGGATGRGGAGTTAAAGCCCAAGGAAGGAACTTGCAGAGTCCCTCACAGCAACACGGTGAAACAAACACAGGCACAAAGCTCCTGACTGCTGCTGGAGATGCCTCAGCCTGACAGGACCACAGGGATGACCATCAGCCCCTTGCTATCCCAGCCATCCCCCAGTTACTCACCATTAGCTGCTGAGATCTGTGCAGGAGATAGAAAGAGGAGCAGTTTTGGGCCCTTCTTCCTGCAAAGAGAWGCTCAGCCCACTTTTGCTCCTCCATTTCTGATGGCTGAACATACAACGCTCAGGACGCTGACTACTCGGCTTCAGRAAAGCGGGTGATAACTACCATAGCCCTAGGTTTTGAGGGAAGCAAAGCCAGCCCTCCTATCCTCACCCTGCCACGGACTTCCAGGGTGACCATGGGCATAGTGCTGAGCGTAGGATTCACCCCTTTAGCCAGAAATCCAAGCCAGCTGGTCAGACTTTCTGTAGTCCACGACAGTCAGCACCAGCAGTTACCTCCAGCTATGCAGATTGCTCAGCGTTGAGGTGAGGCAGCCTTGGGGTCTCACCAAGAATAGATGCTGTAGATATGTGCTAAGAGTTAAAGAAAGAGAGGGGAGGGGAAAGAAAGAAAGAAAGAAAAAGCACGTGATTTTGCAGAAACCTCAGTCTTTCAATGTATTTTCAGCTATAAACTTCAACCTGCAAGAAACAAGGATGGGAAATTCCCCATCAGTTCTAATTAATATTATAATTCCAGTATGGAAGGTGAAAAGGGACTGGTGTATAGACTCCAGTTTAGACAAAACCAGGACCAATTCAACGTCACACACATCCAGGCCACATCCTGCTCCCTCTGAAATACACAGGAATTCCCCCACCCACCTCACATTCGCTTCACGACGCACTGGATCACAGCCTCTCCGGTCATCTGTGGATTGCCAGCCCTGATCCCACCGCCAGGTCTTCGCACAACCCGAAAGGGAAGAAATCCGACCAGTCGGAATTCATTTCAAAGCCTCAGCTTGAGGATTAAACCTGCCTAGGGGAAAAGCATCTGGCTTGGAAGCAGGATGGGAAGTACAATGCAAATTCCTCAAACTGCCATCGCATATTTTTCACTGCAAGTCAGCACAAAGCGAAACAAGCATCCCGGGAAACATGAGGCCAGAACCCCAGTCAGAAACGTTTTAGCAAGAAATCATCAGCACTCCATATTCTTGGCACACCAGAAGGTGCATTCCTCCTCACTTCGGTCCGTGACGCTGCCTGCCATATAGGAAAGCATAGCAGGATAGAGCCAGCTTGGCCTGCACGTGATACAGGATTTCCAAAGCTGCATTGGAAATTAGTAGGTGCTGCACAGAAGCCCTGTAGCTAAGTCCTCCCTCCGTAGCACATCAGCCTATGCTAGGCAGAAACCTCTGCATGGAGGTCTTTGTTTGCTCACTCGGATGGCCTGTTCCCATACGGATAGCAATGATAGATGAGCTATTCCATGATAGATGAGCTATTCCAAAGGCTGACCTACCTCCTTGGTTACTTGCAGCTGATAATCCAAACATTTCTGAGCTCATCATTGGAGTATCTGAGGCTTTCCGAAAGAGTCCTGAAGTAATTAAGCACTTGGATCGCGTTGGCTCTGGAAAGYCGGAGTCAGAAAACGTGCCTTGGATCCTGGACACTCCAGATTGCGAGGAGAGGGCAGTGCTGGGCTCTCCAAAGGGGAATCCTGACCCATTGGGCTGGACTTTTGAAGCACCCAAGGAAAAGGAAGAGCCCCAGGCACCCGGATAAGGAGCAATGAATGTGGCAGCCGCTGTTTAAGTCCTGCCACTGTTTGCTTTCCATCACTATCAATCTTCCCACCTTTTTTTTTTGCACAGTGAGCTCGTTTCAGAGGTGGTGGGGATGGTTAAGGTTGCTCAGACTGATATAGGTGTTATCCATAAGCARCTCTAAAGACTCCATGGCCAAACAGGTTCCGACAGGCTCTCAGTGTCACGTGGGAGGGGAGCAGGAGAGGCCTGGGGAGGTCCCAGTTTGGGACTTTGGACCTTCAGTTGCATCTCAGCCACATCTTAAGCATTTGGATCCTTTGATGCAGCAGTTCTCAGTCTCTGCACTGCAGACCTTGTGTTCTGAGTTACTGACAGGTCTCTGAAACACAAAAAAGAAAAGCACCTCTCATCAGAAGGGCTAAATACACTGCGTGGGGGTCTGCAAGAAATTGCCGAGTGCTCTGCAAATTAAAATGAGTCAAAAGATGCTGCCTCGGCTTCAAATCTTACGTCCATGTGCTGCATGGGTAGCAGCTGGCTGCAAAGCAGGGCTGGACAAGTGGGAAAAGACTGGGCAGGGGGGTTCATCAGGCTGTTTCAGGAGGGAATCTGTGCTGAATCCCTGCATTCTGCAGAGAATATAATTGCCAGTACCCCAAAGCCACTACCTGCCATTAATTACCTGCCATCCCAAMGAACCCCAAAGGGATGCAGTCATCGACACGGCCCCATCTGGTAAGGCCTGGTTCCTGGGCAGAGAAAAGCMAGGGTGCTCCATACTACATGGAGCATACTACTACATACTACATGGCAACCTGGTCTCCCTGCAGAGAGACSAGAGCTGAGCACCAAAGCCACTTAGAACATTTGTGCCTCTTCCAGTTTCCTTCCTAAAACTACCGCACATCTGGCAAATGCAAAAAAACAAGAAACACACTGCACTGAGCAAGATGCCTTTGACCTGAGTCACYGAGTGGGACGCAAAGGAAAAACACTCATTTGGAGACAAGGTGAAAGGCAATATGCCAAAGAATTTTGCAGGGAACAGAATGAACCGAAAGAAAACAAAAAATCACACCCACCGGGAAGCTGCCTGCCCCGAGGAGCCCCACAAATCAGAACTGCCCACGATAGCCAAGCTCCCTCTCAACATCCCAGCAAGCGGCAGAGCCAAGACGTACGAGCACGCTGGGATCTCCTGCAAGAAATTTCCAGGCTCGGTGGTGAAAATAAATCATGCTTTAATACACTTGCACTTAATGTCTCCGAAGAGGTTCACGGCGTTAAAACTCAGCTCTCGCCCATTAACTTTCTAGTGGGATACGCGAGTACTGCAGGCTTGGAAATGCAATCACAGGGCATCCCTGCACCAGCACCGATGACATGGTGCAACGTTGCCCTGCAATTATTGTAGATGGCCCTTCTGTATGAGCTGCTTTCTACCCTGTCACTGCAGGCTGCATTTAGCAACAGATTACAGATGAACCCAATAGCTACAGGCAGTTCTCTGACTCTAAAACCTGAGAGGGAGGGATAATCCAGCTGCTACACCCCAAATTGGATGTAGATACTTCACAAAGTCAAGTGGAGAGTCCACCCTGGCGAAACAGAAGAGAAGCAAGGATCACACAGCTCAAGAGGTGAAGGGGACATGTTAGCAACTCACTTGAAGTAACAGGCAACACAACCTACCTTTCATGAGCAGGGCACTTGTGTAGGGACAGCTGAGCTCTGCAAGCTCAGTTTGGTCAAAGAAAAGGAGGAAAGGAAACAAAAAAGGGTCAGAAAGTAGTCAAATAGTCACTCATTCCRACATGCGGAAAACTAAGACATTTTTATTTCAGGTTGAAAAAGTTTGAGTTTATTTCAGTTTTTTATCGAAAAGTATTTTAAAAATGGCAGTCTCAAAAAATGAAACTCATCACTTGAGGGCAAGTGAAAAATATTGGATCAAAAGCACTTTTACCTCTAGACTTCACCCAGAATTTCCCCCCAAAAAACTTGTATGAAGCCAATTGAAATGGCTTTTTTTTTTCCTTTTAGCTATCCCAGACAACAAATACTTCAACCATCTCATCAAATCTGTAGCTTTCTTGAGTCAACATTTCTCTCTCAACATTTCTGCACTGTCCTCAAGCAAGTATCTGACCAAATGCCACAGGGACACACTGCCCTGCTGTCCAGCTCAGCAGATATGGAAACTTAAGCATTAATAAAATGTGACAGGCACTATCTGCTTTTGTTAGCCACTAATCTCATCCCTAGGGGACTTCTTTCCTTTGAATCTGGCTAAAGAAGTTCTACTGCCCATAGATTTATATGTAGATACAGCAAACCCTTTTTGCAGAGGGTTCTAGCTCGCAGGAGTGTATAATGAGTGTATAATAATATAGTATATAATATAGTATAATAATATAGTATATAATATAGTATAATGAGTGTATAATGAGTTCTGCATGAAGATTTGTGGAAACCCTATTTTCAGAGAGTCCTCCACTACAGGAGTTTTTACCAGCTCCAAATTGTTTTTCTTAAAAAAAAAAGCAATTTATGCAAATAATGATGTGCTAACAGCTCTTGTGATAGTTGGTACTTTTCCCAAAGCCACAACTCACAGGGGTTAACACGGGAATCCAAACAATTGTGTGTGTTTCCAAGCTTCACATTCACAGAAGAAAAAAAAAGAGTATTTCAGAGTATTTCAACAGTCCATAAACTCAGAAGCCGGTTAGATAAACATCACTGAAGAGTCACACAGGTATAACTRAGCTTGCCTGGCAATGAGGAGAATCCACTAGACAGAGTCTCCAAATACCTATTCCAGGACTATTTTCTTCAACTCTTAAGTYTGTGATTCTGAGAGTTAAAAGCACYTGGKTTTTAGCCCAACTCTCATTTTAAGTTAGTAAGTGAACAATTTTAATTCAAGCAAAGCAGCAAATTCTCTTCCTCCCAACCCAAATTTTGTCTTCCACATCCTGACAGGAGTATCATCCCCCCCTTGTTAATGAATGGATGGATGGAGGCTTACCTTGAGGTTGAGAGTTTCGTAGAAAACTGAAGTGTTTTTGATAATTGTAATGTTTTCCCAACACACGGAATCTGCTGCAAAGCTATAAAGAGCTTGTAAATACATAGTGAGGTCACCTTGGAGGTTGAAGCAAAATCCAACCTCTGTTGAAATTATAAGAGTATATGAAGGGCCACCAAAGACTTGCATAATGATGATCCATGACAAGAGGACTTCAACAAGTTAGACAGGAACAGGACAGATACATCATAATACACTTGTCAAAATTTATGAAAATGGATGGCATCACAAGAAGGTAATGAATCTCCTGCACTGGCAACATGACATTCAGCATCTGCTGAGGGTGCTGGATAGTGACACGCCTGTTAAACAGGCTGGGACTACAAGTGATTGGAAGATGTAACGTCACCGTCAGGAGGAAGTTCTCCCYAGACATGACCTCTGAAAACATCGACATGCAAACTGTACTGCTAGTTCTCCAGCCAGTCTTTGGAAACTGCAATATGGRGTGGCTTAAGAAGATCAAGAACGCTGCACTGGTGACTCTTGCTCCCCAGTGCATAAATCCACTTCCCTTTTAGGCTCGAGTGATTCCTTGAGCGGAGGAAATACCTGCTGAAGTCAATAGGGACCTTCACCCAGAGAGGACAGGCAGAAGGTCACAGCTTGGAGAATACGGAGGACTCCTCGCTCACAAATCCAAGCATCTCGTTGCTCGGAGGCCTACCCACAGAAATGTAATTTTGGTACCATGCTGCCGGGATCACGCGGGCCCATTCGCATGGATTTCCCCCACCTCCCGGGAGCTCACCCCCTTGGTCGCTGCAGCTTGCTGAGGGATCGGATTCCTGGGCAGAAAGTCACGTTCAAACGCACCCTCCCTGCGCACTCGCATTCCCGGCCGCGCCTGCGCTGCCAGGTGGAGTTCCTATGGATCCCGTGCTCCCCGCAACCTCGGCGTATCTTTGCACAGCGTGTTTGCAGAGAACGTGACACGGCTGGGGTCTATTGTAAGAAACTTTGGCCACGTGCACAACCTAGAAAGTACTATAAAGGAAAAGCCAGCCTGTTACCTAAATTGTTTTACACAGGAGGGCAGACATCACAGTTCATAACCCGGTGTGAATTGCCCTCCATGCCCAACATGCTCAGACCATAGAGAAACACATCTCCCAGTTTTAAGTGGCACCAACTTTTAAGGATGAGCCAATCCTCTGCACTGCTCACTGTACCCGAGGCTTTGCCAACTCGTTCTGCAAATCACCTTGTTGTAAAAACTGAAGGGAAAAAAAAAATCATATCTTCAACATATCAATGCACATGGGCAACTCTCATGTGCTTTAACCTCCAAGTCATTTCTACGGTGCTGCTGTGCTATGGATAAATCCTCTAAAGTTATCTTTCAAAGAACCTATGAGACACAGGGACAGAAAAGAAAAAAGCATCCAAGGCACTGTCAGGGGGAAACAAAGCAAGAAAATAAGAGGAAACATTGAGTTGTGGACCACCATTGGCTGGCACTTGAATGGGAGCCCTGTGCTTGACACCACTGTGACTTTGAACAAAACCGAAGTCAAACAGCTATTTGTCAAGGGGGACAAATGCCCACAAGCGGTGAGAACCTGGCCCTTCCGTAGAAATGTGTCAGGGGCTTTTCTGTGGGGCCGCGCCGAGGCCCCTGATGGATTGCCGCGCTCCGAGGACAGCATTGTGAGCCGCAATAATAAGACATCTGGTCAGCCCTCTCTCTGAAAGAATATTTTGGCTCGAGCRAGACCACGTGGGCGACTCCACGGACAATGCACAGGCTTGCCTGCCTCATCTCGCACATTTGCGGGGCTGGGTCCATCCTTCTCCAGGTGCCAACCTGGTTGCAGTCCCACCAGCCTCGCTCAGAGAGGCACGGCCRGCATCTGGGGTGCCCTCTGCCTCTTTTTGGTCTAGGACGAGATTCAAGGTCACCGGCAGCAGCCTCGGTCACCCCACTGAGCCCCTCCTTACCGGGGATACCCACGTCTCTTGTGGTATCACACACAGCACGAGCACGTAGCGCTGAGCTGGAAGAAGAGTCAAGGCACTGGTTGCACCTTATGGAAAATAAGGAATTCTCAGCGGTGTTTCTGGGGACACCACGGCACAAGTTGACAAACACTGCACTGTTTATCTGTGCTCTGTGTTAAATCACAGAACGGCTGAGGCTGGGAGGGACAAATTTACCAGGCACACGCAGATCAGCGAGGTTGCACRCACACCGTAGGGCTCATGCCAACCAGGACAAGGTATCTACCACGCTCGCACTACACTTAGCTCACGGTAATATGGGGATGTTCAGCAGCTCCTGTTCTCACCGGGTTACAAGAGGGTCCAGTTTTCAAATTCCAAGCAGCTCAGGCTTGGGAAGGAGAAGGCAGGAACTCAAACAGACTGCAGCCCTCACCGGAGAAGGTTCACAGGATTAAACAGACGAAAGACAAGAAAACGAGTTAATTTTTCGGTTCTGGTAGACGAGTGCTGCTGGTCCCTGCTGAATGAACAGGGCACAAGGAAAGTTCAGTGTGCAGAGCAGGGATTCAAGCCCAGATCTCAATGTCCCACTTGGTTCCCAGCCACTGAGGCAGCTGCCTCTCAAAACCTGGGCTCCTGCCACATGCAAGCTAAGTGCAGCACAAGGTCAGAATGCAAAAAAAAGRCCATTGAGGAATTTCATGAGACGGGATGTTTATTATTATCCCAGATTATATGGACCCTGTGGAGAAAGTCCAGAGAAGAACAGCAAAAAGAGCTTTGAGAAAAGACACAACCCCCACCGAGGCGACCAAGGAGCGGAGTCTCATTAGTGCAGAGGAGACCAGACGAGCATCCTCGCAGTGGGGAGCAACCAGGAGTTGGTGATATGATGGACACGGGGCATGAGCGCTCTCCGCTCCGCCGGGATGGGGCGGAAGAGCCGAGCTGCATTTGCAGCAGGGACAAATTTCATCTCAGAAGAACAGCCAAGAGGACAGGGAGGCCCTGGCAGCAGGTTCTGGAAGGCAGCAGGACCTCCCTGTGGGTATCAACAGGATGGCAGAGAGATCTCTCTGCCTACTATTTGTTCTGCAGGTTTCTGAGCCTGAAAACCTCACGTCCAAAGAACCTCCAAGCTTCCCCCTTCCTATAAAAAAGTCTGTAATTCCTCTGGAATAAGCAGGTATCTGTTGTCAAAGTTTTGAGGCAGAAAGCTGTGAGGGTCCTAAAAATGTTTCCAAAGCCAAAACAACATCCATAGTTAACTGCAGAAGCCGCTTCGCTGAGCTCAGGAACCACCTCCAGGCGTCCTKGGTGAGACCAAGGAGCTGCCGTGACCCTGGGCCGTGACACACGAGGCCGTTTCTCCAGCCCCTGGCGAGGGGGAAGGATGTGAGCAGGATGGAGAGCTGGGAGCAGGCTCGGAGCAGCCTTGAGATACGAGAGAAATAACAGAAATAAAAGCAAAGAAAGGGACAGCRAAGGGGAGACGGAGAAAAAAGGAAAGTGTTTGTGCATTTCAAATGTTTCGGAGGCCTCACTTTCCAAATAATACCTCACTGCAGGAGGGAAGGAGGAGAGGGCTAGAATGGTTTTCATTTCTTTTTCACTTTGAGAACACCGTTTGCACTGAAGTGCAATTTATTCCTAACCAAAACAGCACAACTGCAGAGTTTGCCTCAAACTTTTCCAAATACATCTGTTTGAATTTATACAGCTATGGTCAAGAAATTCTCCCCTGCCCAGAGTTAAGTGTGAGCAGCATTCCCTGGCACGCACTGGGGGCCCCCAGGTCCGTGTCCCCCCCAGGCAGTGACCCCCAGCAAGCAAAGCAAGCGATCAGYCTCGTTCAACACAGAGCCCGAACAGTCCGAGACCAAGTCCCGAGGAGACCTCAGCTCTTTKCTGGGGCCACACGAGCGCTCCAGCTTCTGCTCCGTGCAGGTCTGTGCTGCCCTTCAACACGAGCCTATTGGGAAAGGGATGAGACAAAGCGCGCTTGGTCCTACAGCCCCAACGAGGGGCACAGAGACCTCCCGCCGTGGCCGCTCGCCCAGCGAGCAAGGGGCTGCGGCTGTTCCTCCATCTCCACGTCCTTTCCTAAGGASGCAGGCAGCCCCCGAGGGGTTTCCRTCTGATATTAAGGGAGGAGGAAGGTCCTGCTCTGCTGGGTCTCTGGCTCGGCCGCAGTCGGATGCTTCACTTGCAGCTGCCGAGCGCCCCAGGCCTGGGGCTGCCGGAACGGCCCCCGCGCCGGCAGCTGCAGCGCCGCGGAGCAGAGGCTGCCAAAGGCACCCAGGGCAATCAGATGCCTCGTTCCCAAAAGCCRAATGAGAAAGTTGGCACGGGGGCCGTCCACCGCCTTTGAAGAGAGCCCGGCCCGTGGGCACGGCGCCCTCGCCTCCTCCCGACGCGCTGACAAAAGCGCGAGGACCGTCGCAGCCCCGGCAGCATCCCCGGAGCCCCTCAGCACCAGCCCTCTTCTGGCTGCCTTTATATTCGTAGTTAACTACGCTTATCTTGACACCGAGCACGCCCTTTTGCTGCAGATTTCTGGACGTGGACTTTGCCCTGCGTTTTGGGCAATCCTGAGCAAAATAAGATAGCGAAGGAGACTCTCCCCTTGCAGCAATCCCCCCGTCAGGGGCCCAATCGCCCAGGTTTGGGGCAGCTCAGACAGGACACCCTGTCCGCGGGGACAAGGACACTCCATGGATGAGCTCTCAAGGTGGTCTCGGGTCCTTCCAGTTTGCTCCCTCTTCCTCTTTTTTTCCTGCCTCCTGCCTTTCCTCTGTCCCCAGACCTCATCTCCGACTCGTCCCACAAGGATGGGGAGGACAGGGAGCGCTGGGGGATGTCACTGCCATGACCAGGGCTGCAACTCGCCAGCCCTTTGATCAGGGCTTTGGTAGGAAACTGGCCCCAGTGTCTCTAACAAAAGGCATGGCTGGACTTGACCGACTTGACAGAGTCTCCAACGCAGAGGGCGACGCAATCAGGCTGAGCAGCATCCCTGCTCGCTGCTGGTGGAGCCAAAGGGAGCGGAGACGAGCAGCCCCACGGCGCGGGATCCCCGCTCCTACCTGCGGCCCCGCTGCCCGTGGATGATGATCCCGAAACGCAGCGGTGCGAGGGAGGACAGCTCCCACCTCCTCGGCTGGAGGCGGCTGCTGGCTAAGCCGCAGAGGGGGCCGGATCAGGTTTATGGCACCCCAAAGCCAGGCTCACACTGGCCTGGGAGCTCCCGAGGAGCCTCTTCCTACATGAGGGGCAAACGCCAGGAAAAGGGGTCTGTTGGATCAGTAAATCTTCAGGCTTGGTCTCCTGCAAGTCTAAAGGCACAGATGTGATCTGCCCAGCAACCTTACCTTGCACAAGGACGACTGAAAAGGGAAAAGAAAAGAGCAGCAGMAGAACGTAGACAGACAGGGATGGCGCAGGTGGAGGAGGGAACGGCGCGAGGAGAAAGACCCGAGGGGATGGACATAAGTCACCACCTCGCCCTCAGTTTTACATGTCCCACAAGCCCTTCACCGTGCAGCATCTCGCTCGGGTAGGAGGCTCCCATTAGGATTTCTTTCCTGGGGGCTTCTTCCCACCTCGCTTGGGGAAAAGAGSCCACTCGCTCAGCAGAGCAGGAGTCGATAGCACAGAAGGTGGTACCAGCACAGAAGTGGCCTATGAACCCACTTTTCTAGAGCATACCCTGTCCCTGTGGTCCTCTCCCTCGCTYTTTGCCGGGCACCAAGAAGGACCCCGTGTGAATGCTCTCCCATATTATCCTATGGCAAATACACAGCACGCTCGAAGCGCTGGGATGGGYGGTGTGTTATTTCCCTAACCCGTGCCCTGGAAACCAGATGGCAGGCCAAAGTTTTCTCTGACAAGCAGAGGAATCAGAACTGACACGACTGGAGAAAACAAGTTCAATTCCTCTTGGCAGGATATTAATTTAGAAATCTCTGGTGTCATCGCCCCAATTCACATTGAATTTGAATCCAAGCTTCCATAGTGCCACATGACACGGAGGCTTGACAGAGAAGGTAATTGGAGGAAATTGCTTTGTAATCTAGCTATTGTGCTGGCAAGAGCCAGCTCTCCYAGCAAACAAGGGTCACTTCCTGGCAGGGTTGATTCATCCTGCTTTATTTGTCCCCGGTGCCTGTTGACTTTCTTCTGGCTAGCATGGATAGCGTGGCCCTTCAGAAGGGCTTTGAAGGCACTGGGGGGCACTCAGGCTTCCCCCTGCCATGGTGAAAGCAGCAACAACCTTGCGTGCCCGGCTGGCCCGAGGACTCGGTGTTGAGGAGCAGGCTGGAGCACATCTCATGGCCTGCGTCCTCTTGGCCCACAGCACAAGCACTGCCAGAGCCACCAGAGCCCGGGTTGGCCGCAGGAACAAGGACAGGGCACGTTCCTYCCACCCAGAGAGCTCCACAGAAACACCTAGGAGGAGGGACACACCTGACAGAGTTTGGGCCAGAGCTGTCAGCCCTCCTATCCGTGTCCCTAGTGACATCTCAGAGTGACACACAGCTTAGGAAGAGGGGGGCACCCACTGGGGACTGCCCGCCAGAGACCTAGGTCTTAACCACCAATTCATCCTTTCGGATCCTTCTTCTTTAAAGGATGTTGTACACGCRGCTCTGAAAAATAATAAATCCCTGGAGGACATGGAAGGCTGCCCTGGTCCCACCAGGGAAAAGGGAGACAGGAGAAGGGAGATGGTAGAGAAAGCCCAAAATATGTTCTGTGCTTTACCATTTGCCTAGAAATGTTCATGCACAGTCCTCAAATCATAACACATAACATTTTTCCACTGCTSTGATAACCACCATGTTATTGACCTGTGCGTTCATGCTATACCACCAATCACTTTGTTTTTCTAACCGCTGTTATCTAGGCTGGATGGTGAACTTGCTTTGGATGGATGTCAGGTCCACTCCCAAGCTGCACCACCAAGATCTGATAATTCCACTGGTGGAACGACGTGAAACTCTATACCTGTTAGCTTTGCAGATCCGATCGATGGCACGGCCCCCTCGGGAGCCCCATTAAAATGAGCTCTTGCCCTTCAGAAAACTCCCTATTTAAATAAACAGCCTGAAAGACGGAGCATAACAGCAGTGCAAGGCCCTGGTATCTGAAAATATCTTTTTGATCCCTGACGTGATTCACTGATCAAGCCAGCACCAATGCACYAAACACACACAGAGGCCCTAATTATGCGGGGGAGTGGAAGAGCTCTATTGTTTTTCCTCATCTGTCGCAAAAAAAATATGAGGGTAGAAAACAGAGCAAGCAATCCCACAGGAGTGCCAGGGAGGATTGCTACCTACTGGTATCCAGATCTCATCTGGATTTCATTTGTTCACACTGCTAACTTCCAGAGGTGGTTGGAGAGGGACGTATTCAACAGAGACATGAGATTATTGACAAGGCCACCACTGGTCATCGATGTCCTCCCTAATATGGAACTAATATGAACAAGGCAGCAGACTGGCATTTCAAAGGAAGAAAAAAACAAAAAAACCCACAATATTTTGGACAGCACCAGCACCACCTAAGAACCCAGCATTCCCCCAAATTGCAAGCCCAGATAGAGCTCCTGCCACCCTCAAAGGCAGGATATTTCTGCTTTCTGCCTGGAAGTTCTTTAGTGTTACCAGAAATAACAAGAACCTCTCTTACATGATATGTCAAAAAGGATCAAAGTGACCCCTGGGATAAGGCAGGATGACCTAGCCCCACGGTGACTGGTTCTGCAGTTAGTTGTTGCCCATCAGACCCATGATTACTACTAACTACATCAAATAAGATGAATCCATGAGAGTTCTACAAGCTTCCTGATAGAAAGACTGCACAGAAGAATAAGCTCACTTACCTGATGGATCTTATTCCATGCCCTGTTTTGCTCCCAAGCCCTTCAGAAAGCTTTCACCATGCAGCAGATCATCTGCATTTTGTTTAATTACATCCATTAACTAAAACAGCAGCAGCTGAACTGCCTTAGCTATCACCCTTTTGAACTCTGAAAAAAATCCTATAGTCTGGTGGGAAAACACCAATCTGATTTGTGTATTCCTCTTAATTGCACTATCAGTTTCCTCACCATGATGGCTGTTTGCTTATTTATGGACAGAGTGTCACTTCCCTAGCCTGAGTGCATGCAGGGTCTGCAAAGCAAAAGATACGTTGCCTGCCTCTTTCTTCAGAGATGCAAGTGGATGGTCCAGCAGGAGCCCAGATCCCACCAGGGAATGGAGAACCCATGGGTCTCTACTACCCTTTTCTACAGGCAACTCCAGCAACAGGGCTTACAGCCTGGTAGGTGCTGTGGCAGGGGACCACACATACTCAATTTGAAGGAGKAAAAAAGAAAAAGAGGAAAAAAAAAAAAAACCACTCAGAAAGATCCTGGATGTCTCAGGGCAAGTAAATTACTCTTAATTGTGAGATCTTTGATTACAAGAAGCACCAGATGGCCAGCCATATGGTTTTGATTATAAAATCAAACAAGATTAGCCCAAACAGGATTTCCTCATCATTCTTCTCTGACTGGCTCACAAATACGTCTTTAACACCTAGGCTGCAGATACGGCACAATCAGGAGCTTTTCCTGCCTCGCTCTAATCTGCTGGGCTAAATTCTCTGATGAGTAAGGCCTGCACTTAGAGGGACATTTCCAAGTGCTGCAGGACTGGATGAGCCAGAGACAGATTAATTGGGAGACGAGAGCCCTCAGAGAGGCTGGGACAAGCAGATGGAGAGTAACGCTCTCCCCTTTGGTGTGTTCCATGAAAGCTCTGCTCGAAGGGGGCACGGCTGGAGAGGACGCTGCTGAGGGCAGCAGGTTGATGGCGATGGACCAGCCCGAGTGCCACCCTCTTCTGCCAGCACCAGAGCCCAGCTTGGCCAGAGAGGCAGATTTGCAGCAAGAGCTGGGCAGGGAGAGCAGAGCCCCCGTCCTCCTCCGCCTCCTCACAAAGACTGCGAGAGCCTCGGGTCGCCCCTCATGGCTTTGCCATGTCGCTGTCCCCGTGGCTCTCCATGGGGTGACTCGTCCTACAGCAGAGAACAAGGCAAAGGGGATCCTCCTACCCGGGCAGCGGAGGGGGCATTCCCTGCTTGGCAAGGAGCAGGTCCTGAGCAGGGGGCTGGGGTCTGCCCTTTCCTCACGGAAGGCATGTGAGAAGCCACGGGGTCCTCACACTGGTTCTGCAGTCCCTCAGGAGCACCCACGTGCTCCGGCCATCACTGAAAAGCCTCTCCCCGTATTGCCACCCTAGGCTCCGGCATTCCCTCTGCCCCTCAGCACGCACAGTTTCGAGCTTTGGGAATTTCCTCCTTGCCACGGCGTCCCCAGCACGTCCCTGCCTTGGTGCAGGAGGGCTACGGACGCAGCAAGGCCTTCGCATGGGTGGTGGTAGCTGTGCTGCTTGCAGGCCAGGCAGCTCTCAGTGCACACAAACCCCAGCACTGAGCCCTGTAGAGTCAGCTCAGACGCATTGCGCACGTCGAGACAGCGCTATAGGACCAGGCCCAGTCACAGCAACTCTTCATCTCTGTGCTATCAAACTTGCTCCTTTGGCCGGCCACCCCTCGCGCGCTCCCTGGGAGCTGCACTGCAGCCAGAAGGGCTTTCCCGAGGCCACCCAGTTACCACCACGCACGTTATCGTGTCTAYCCTATCGAGAGCAGCGGGGCCCTCGGCTCTTGGCAAGCTTTTCTCATGCAGATTGCGCGCGCCCGGCGTTCGTTTGTCGGGAGCAAATCAGTTGTGAATCGAACACAAAGGCTGTTACAAGGGACATCTCCTATTGCGCCATTCCCTAGCGTAAATCCCCGGGACAGGGGACGTCCAGAAGACATCGATTATATTCCACCCGCGCCTCCTCTCTTATCGCGTTCGGGCAGACGGCGCGTTGAGGGAGCTCAGCTGCCCACCAGCTGAAAGACTGCAGGCCGGGGGGGCTAGCCCGTGTAACCGTGAATTAAAATAAATATTCAGCTGTATGTTCGCTTTCGGGGTGTCTTTGGAGAGAAAAATGCCCTTCTCCTTCCAGTGCTGTTTCCTCCCACACGCAGCCCTTGGGCTCGCTGTCCCGCTTGCTGCTGTCGGAGGTGGCGGTGCAGACCCTGGGCTTGTGACCAGGGGCCAACGGCTCAACGGGAGACGGGATCAGAGGCTCTACAGCCGCAAGAACAGAGTCCCCCCCGTAATAGCCTGGCCCCTGACACCGCTCTGACACCACATCTGCAGTTAGCTCCCAGTCCGCGGYGCCCCTGCCACCCATGCCGCGTCTGTTCTGCCTGGGAGGCGGCCGCTCGCTGCCCCGCAAGGCCTCGGCCTGCCCGAGCGCCAGCGGCAGGGCTAAGGGCACGTGCTGCCCCACAGGCCACGTGCGGTTCCATGCGTGAAACCAGCGCCCTGGCTCTAGCAGCTTGGCTGCGCCTGGGAATTCAGGGCAACGGATCCCCCGGCCCTGTTACAACCAGCTCATTTGGAGTTTAACACCTTCTGGAAACTACATCCCCATCGTCTTCAGAGAACTGAGCTGCACACTCTAACAAGTCTCTTTTGCAAAGCTTGTTTTGGCCAGATTTGGGTATATATTTGCTAAAAATCCCCACATCCCTAATGGACTGGCCTTGTCTCTTCACGCCCACRTTTCCAACTTTCTGCTCCTAAGCACGCGGCAACTTGTCTTTTCCACAACAAGACGACAGAATTTCTTTAACGGGTCCAAATTATTTGCCTTCTGCAGTCTAATTCTTAGGAATGATGGGATCAATCTGAACTGGCATTTCCCAAAAACACCTCGATTCCAGGCAGATGCCTCAGGTGGAAAACTCCAGCGCCAAGAGGCCAAGTCTGACTGACATACAAGCTGCTGAACAGGGCATGGCAACATGAGGAGGGCAGGGAATTAATATATAAGCACTGGTATCAGCCCTGCTGTAATAACGCGTATCTACAAAGCACAGCTTAAAAGGCGGGTTTTAAATGAAGGGAACAGATGGTCTGGGGAAAAAAAAAAAAAAAAAAAAAAAAAAAAAGATCCTGTGCAAAATATTTGTTTTGAACATGGAGCAAAAGGCAAAGTCGCCTTTGGGAGACAGAGGCTTTAAAAGCCAATGGAGGGAATCGGAGGCAACGAACACAGTTAAAGAGGAGCTTCTGCATGGACTTTCCTGTGTTTGCAGGAGAGCATCAGCTGGGGGGTGCCTGTGGGCAGCTGGGGAGATGCCCCAGGAGGTGGAGGCGTAAGAATCAAAACAAAAAGGCAGAAAAAAAAACCCCGAGCTTTTTAAGCGTGATTTATCTAAGCTGGTTACTTCTCTGTCTGACCAGATGCTTCCAAATGTCTGGAAAAGAAAAAAAAAAATGTGTATTTTTACCCTCATGATGTATTACTAATCCGTATTAGACGGGTACAGGGACAACTACAGCTGCTGCAGCCGGGGAGCAAACATAAAAATAGGATGGTTACACTGTAAAACGACAGACTTTAAATAGCTATGGCATTATCTCCGAGGAATTTCATAAAAAGCAAAGGTTCGACCCAGCAAAAGGGGAGTGGAATGAGGTTAGATGTGGTACTGGTTCATGAACTGCCTGCAAAAGGTTCTTTCGGAGACGCTTCGTAGCAAAGAAAAGGCTCTCCAGACCTCGGGATGAAGGTGATGGGCAGCCCCCATTGAGCAGGGATCCTCCACCACAGTGCTCTTGGGCAGAAGGCAAGGCAGGGGAAGCCAGCCCCGGCATTCCGGCGTCCTTCTGCCCTCCGGATCGCAGACAAAGCAGCCACAAAACACAGAGACTGCACAAAAACCCCAGGAGGACCTCGGCTAACTCCAGATCAGACACGGAGGTGTTGCTGCTAAGTGAGACCGCAGCTGAGCAGGTACCTAATGCAGCAAAGGGGAAAACCACACGTGCACACATAAAGAAACCTCCACGCGTGATCCTCAAGGCCCTGGTAGGAGCCCGTGGCTCTGCTCCCGGTTGTCCCCAGCCTTGTTCTCCTGCGGGACGGCYGGTTACCGCAGCGGGTCTGGCAGAAGTGTTCTGAGCCCCCGTCTGCCCTGCTGCCTTCCTCGAACTCATTACTTGGGCTGTGAATACGGGGCGAGGGGCCTTGCAAAGACTCCCTGCGGGAACGCGCCGACGTGACATGAGCCCCATCACTTGCACTTCATTGACAATTCCCTTTTCCATCGTCTCATGAAGATAGAGCCGCTTTGTTCCCAAAGGATGTGGACGCAATCCAGCGCCTTGTGAAACGCGGGCGCTGAGTGGCTCGTCTGAGGAGAGCAGCCGGCTCTGCGCCTGCCCAAGTTGCTCTCCGGTGCYCTGTGTTTGCAGCATCTCCCCAATGGGGATTCACTCCCCATGAGCTAAAGAGCAAAAAGAAACCTATGTCGTTAAGCGCTAGTGGTTTCCTTTATTTGCTTCCATAGAATTCCTCAGATTGACGATCCCTGTTGTGCTGGCACAAGAGGCTGGGATCTCGTCGTGCCCTCTGCCCAAGAAGGCCTTGAGGGAGCTGCTGCACGGTGGGCAGCTGAAGACCATGAGAGGCCAACGGCAGTGCCTTGGATTTGGAGGCCTTGAGGGCGGTCTTGTCTTACAAATGAGGACGAGCTGAGTGGAGAGTAGCTCCCATTCACCAACAATAACCCGGCAAGGCCGAGATTCCTCACGCGGGATAGCAGAGGCGAGCACAGCGACACCACCTCGGCACGGGGCACCCACATGGGGACGGGTGCTGAAGCGCAGGTCAGTCACAGGAGCTGTCTCTGCCTCAGAGGAACGCTGGGCAGCGAGTCAGAAGAGCGGGGCTGGAGGCAGGACCTGTCCAGTCGGGGCTACTCTCCTGCTCCTGCTACATTGGCTCCAAAATGTCCCCCGAAATGAACAGCACTGGGTCTTAAATGATAATATTTCACACCAGCCGAGTGCAGGTGTGAGAAGCTGCACAACACTGTTCTATCTGCCCTGGGCTTCGTGTCACTCAGGACACGTGTGCAGGACTCCAGCCCTCAGGGCGAGCCAGAGAAGAGCCAGATCCTCCCATTGCTGCTCATAGCCTGCCCCGGCAGCACCACATAGGCCACCCTGCACCCCACGTCCTGCACCCCACACCCTTCTCCCTGCATCCCACCCCACTCCCTGCTGCAGCCCCCAGCCCTGGGGCTCTCCAGCCACCCAGCAACCTGGAGAAGCGGTAGCAGAAGGCAGGTTTGGACTCGCAGTCCCAAACAGAACGTATTTTCCTTCCATTTATACTCTACGTGACGACCATTAATCTTTGGGGCTGTAGTGTCTGCGGAGGAGCCTTTGCCTGCGCAGCCTTCCCTTCTGTGCAGCACCGGSTGCTCAAGCCACTTCTCCACTTAACCCCAAACACCTCCAGAGCTCCAGCACACACCACAGGCCAGAAGTTGCTGCTCTCGGAGAGCACAGAGGGCATCAAGGAAGCCTCCTGCATYGAGACCCAGGCTATGGGACTTTCTCAGTGACAGGGCGGGAGGAAAGAGGTTGCTGTCAAGCACAATGCCAAATTGCAGGGAGGAAGCGATGTATGCAGGGCCAGGAGCACTTCCCTACCCCAGCGCAGTCCTGTTCACTTATATCAAACTACCTGCACCGGATTTCCCAGCCGTATCCAGTCCAGGTGCATCGCCCCATGATGAAGACGGAGGCCCTGCAGTTTACACCTGAAATGCCCTTCACCYGCACACAAGGAGCCCCCCGGCTCCGAAGCGGTTTGAGGCGCCCATTTTCAGCTTCACCTGAGTGAAYCTGCCCCGACAGAGCGTGCGAGTTCTCCGAGCCGCAGAGATCGCTGCCGCGTCAGAGGAGGAGGCTGGAACGGACCCTGTCTCGGGGTCTGGTTTTTGTCCCTTTGTTCATCGTTTCCACGGGGTTTTGTGCTCCTGGATCGCAGCCTGCCTGGAAGCAGCAGCTACTGGAAGCCTCACCGTGCTTCCCAGCCCATGTGTGAAACACCCTCCTTGGGGAAGGTTTAATACCCTTCAGGTGTGCATCCGAAGCTCCAAGGGTGAAGGTGSGAGGCCGCCCCGCTCTGCAGCTGCTGCCGGTGCTGGTTTCTGACCCAGAACCAGCTTTCGGCCTGGAGCATCCCCGGCAAGAGCAAAACTGTCTCCTGTCCAGGAGCGCTGCAGCGTGCGTGGCAAAACCCCCCTTTCCTTCTCTCCCCTCGCTGTTATTCTCCAGGCTCACAATGAGGGCCATTCTCTCCAGGAAGGAGGAATCCAAAACCCTCCCGCTATTTAGTGATTCACTGCAAAGGGAAGGTATGGATTCCGCCTTGCCGGCCAGCTTCCCATTAAAGCAACCCCTTTGGGCCCATGATGAAGCAGCRGAGCTGAACGGAGAGGAAGCGGCAGCCGGGGATGCAGAATCGACGTTTCCAACCCACTGCCTCCCTCCTTCTAGCGATGCCCTCAACCAAAAAYGCCGCATTCACCGGGCCAGACGGGAAGGGAAATGAGAAGAGAAACTTTTCTTTCCCTCACGGCTCTCTTTATAAAAATGCCGCCCACCAAAGCAACGGGGAAACCTTGAACTCCAGGCCAACCAATGAAGCAAGTTGGCTGGGCTGGAGAAGAGAGCTCGGCGCTGGACTTTCAAAGGCTCAGCACCCTCAGCACATCCTACCTTTCATCCCATGCTGGTTTCAGATAGGGAGGTTGCAGGGGAAGCTGGAGCCAAGAGGGACCTTGGCCATGATCCAGAGCACTTCTGAACTTCTTAGAAGGGACTTGGGCCCGTCCTGTGTCTGGCTGGCCCGTGTCAATCCCACCATGACCCCCACCAGCTGCAGCGTTTCTGAAACACTTTTAAGGCCCTTCGTTTTGCACAGGAGCGCCTCACATGAGTTATTTCCTCTGTACAGAGCAGTAAGCAGAGCAGAGCCCTATCCCACCTTCCACAACACCCCAGCCCAAGGGACAGTCACTTACCTGCACGCCTTGACACTTCCCTCTCTCTCCATCAGCCTAAGCTCACCTTACCCATCCTCCAGCATGGCCACAGGCTCTTCACAACCGGGTCTCTGCAGGGTATCTCCTGGTGGGATAATAGGTTAGTCCGCCTGTAACACGGGTTATATTCACTTACCTTTAAGCTTTAYACCCACACGCTGTGAAATAAATATCAGCAGAGCACAGAGGTAAAAACAGAGGCCAGGGTCCCACAGCACAACAGCGATGGGAGCTCAGGTCTACACGCCCAAATCCCCCACCACCTTCGTCACCAGCACACAGAGCCAGGAGGCGCACCRGTGAGCCAAGGAGATCCCTTTCCCTCCGTGTGATTCCCACTGTGGGACAAGGAGCAAGTTGTCCCCTCTGCCTTGGGGACGCAGCTCCTGGGGACGCAGGAACGGGGACTGCTGGGCTCGGGAGGTGACATGGACTGGGGACTTCTCGTGGGACTCCTGCAAGCCAAGTGCCCAATGAGAACATTGAACRACCAGGTGTCCCTTCGATCAAAGCCCGTTCTGATCAATCCAGACCCGACAGCAGCAATCCCTGGCAGCTCCAAAGCCAAGACGCATGTGGATCCACACTGGCCTGCGGTGACTGCAGCTCACATATTACGTACCCAGATTCTCCATGGCAGGATGCATAAATGGGCCTGTAGGTGGCCCAGAAACACTGACTTATTAAAAAGAAAAAGGAGAAAAAACAAGACTGAATGCGGCGTCTGTCACCCTTTTGCCGAGCTGTTATGTTTTTGTTGTTCGGTTGGTGCCTGTTTTCCAAAGATTCACGTTTTTGTGTGCGTGTCATCCGCTTTTCATGCGTTTGGAGACTTGGAGACTTTGGAGCTTAGAAATTCAAAACCCTTGTCAGTCACGTCGATCCTGGTGGACAAAACAGAGCTGCCACTTGGATGGGTAAAGAAAAAAAAACCCAACAAAACGCACTTTCTGTCAAGCTGTGACTTGGTCACCCGACTCAATGCACCCAAGACAATGTTCCGCGAAGGCAAAAAGAAAGATCTGAGTTTTCATACTCATCGGTGGAACTAAGTTGATTAAGGTCATTTCCTAGGTAGGTCTGAGATCTTCTGCAACAATTTTTGGAAAGAAAAAGGAAAGTGCCCCCCCAAAAAAGGGAAAAGTCACTACTGCAAAAACATTAAATGTGCTTGGATTGCTCCGAATCTGTGTTGGCAAGGCAACATATCTCAGCTTGAACAGTAAACCTGCTATGTCAGACGTCCTGCAACACATGAAAGCGGCTTAAGTTTCAAAATATCATGCTGAATTTACTTCTTTTCAGCTTTTCGTGGCAAAATATTTGATGTCAGTCCTTTCACTGTTGCAATCGATAGGGTGACCTTACTTAAAAGTCTCCTGACCTTTGCTGTTGTCGGTGTTGTCCTGATAAAATGTAATTTAACCCTTTTCCTTTCATCTGGAAATAGCGCCGGTCAGACAGCAAACATGACGGTGGTTTGTTCCCCTCGTCCCTCCCCGCTAACAGACTGAAGGTAAAACCATCCATCACTAAAACTGGCTCAGAACCAGCCAATGTCAAACCGTATCTGACACGTAGCAGCCCGAGTCCTCTGCTAAAGGGGACCGGCTGAGTTGCACTGAGCTCATACTTTGCATTGGAGCGAAGCCCGTTTGCATCTGCAGAGGATCTGCTTGGGTTCCCCGCATTTTTTATATTTTTAACCTTATTGAAGATTTCTTGTTTTATCACCTCGCGTCAGCTTTTCAGGTCTCGCTCCTCTTCATTCGCTGCCCCTCGGCGAAACGGCCGTGGGATTTCCAAGCATGGCTTGGAGGTGGGGACTGACCCTGCCGTGCTCCAGCCGTGGCTCTGAGCGGTTTCACAGCACCGCGGGGACACTGATATCCCGTTGGTACCAGGAGGTTGTAACGCCCGCGGGATCGGGGCCATTGCACGTATTCCACGTAATCCCGGAAAAACAAACGGATTGAAATCACAAAAAGAACAGAAGGGAAGCAAACTGTTGGCAAAGTGCAACTCCCAGAATGGAAAGGGCTCTGGGCACGACTGCGGGCGCTGGAAATGTCGGCAGCGTGTTCCGCTTGCAGCTGGATTGTCCATCCCAGGGTCCTTGTGAGCATAGTTTGAATCACATCGCAGCCACGACCACGTAACGCAAGTGCTTGTGCAAGTGCATATCATTATTATCTGTTTTGCTGCCGTTATTGCAGCTTTATGTACGGCTGTAGCCCAGGGATTACGTTGCATCGCACTAATGGTACTGATGCACGCACATGCACGCCCGTACATTTGCACAGGATTACTGCTAGAATTCCTGATCCTACTTATGAAAAGCTCAGCAAATCCTGGCTATCTCCCTTCAAATCAGCAGCATTATCCCACTTTAACTCCGCAGTGTCACTCCGAGCAGCTTCTGGCTCAGAAGCTCTTTGGCCACACGGGCTCATAGTGACGTGAAGCGAGAAGCCTTTCCTGGCCTTCCCCCACCCCAGAGTGAGAACAAATACAAACAGACCCGCTCCATCCAGCCCTGCTCGTGCTTGGGACGCTGCCTCTGCTCCGGGCTAAGCGCCGGGTCACGAAGCACCCAGCACCAGCCCAGCACGCCCCACCGAGGAGCTCCCTGAAGCCGACGGAGATCTGCCTTTGGCAGCGCTCTCCTGGACACGTGCTTAAATATTGCTCACAGCTGAGTCGTTTCTTGCTTCTAAGTAACTTCCAATGGCTGTGATGCTCGGCGAGCTCATCAGAGGCCAGTATCTAAAGTCAGCAGCGCTGAAACCATGAGTTAGCCAAGGGAGAAACGGGCCCGTTGGCGTGTCGGGCGCTTCTTGCAGTGCGTTATCCAGAGGGCTGCCGGAGGACCTGATTTAGAGTCGCTGCGCTACACCTGAGTGTCGTTTATGGCTCATAAAAGGAAATCTCTGTTTGAGTAACAATAAAACAGGACTGCGCTTTCTATAAAGAAAGTAAAATATCCTCTCTCGCAGAGCCGATATATTCTTATTTGCTCAGTGCCTGCCTCCAAGGCACGCGCGGTCTAGCAGGGCCTGGAACCCTTTCAGCCCGAAAGCCAGGCAGTGAAGCAAGGGGATGTGCTCCGCTGTGGATTATGAGGCATCACGTTTGATTTGTGTTAGTTTCTCCACCGAGGCTCTTTCCCAGGTGACCAAGGCCAGCGAGCGCTCATGGTGCGGCCGCGGGAGCAGTGAGGGCAGTGGGGGGCTCCTTTACACTTCACCAAAGACCATCCCCAGAGGCGGGCACGGAAACCCACCCCAACCCCGGGAAGGCCCTCCTGGGCCGGAGCAAGGCGGCTACCAAGGAGGCCGCCCGGGAGGCTGCTCCTTGAGTTACGACTTCCTTAACGTGGCGCGTATGGAAGGCAACGTGTGAGTTCTGCCCCTGTGCTGCGAGGGAGCAGACGCTGAGCGGAGCGTGGGGAGTCTAGGCCGCCCTCCGCAGTCTCGCGGGGCCTCGGGGGAGTGGAGACGCCTCCCCAGTGCGGGAGCACGGCGCCCACGAGGCGCTGCTGCCCTCCCACAGGCAGGGCCTCCCGCCGGGGCGCGTGGGCACCTCAGGGGCACCGGCAGCACCTCAGGGGCACCGGCAGCACCTCGGGCTTGGGCACACGGGGTGCGTTTCCCACATCGAGTTCGACCTCCCTCCCCTTCCCCTTCCTCCCTGCAGCAACACGAGTGGAACAGCAGGTCGCATTCCTGCTGTCCGAACTAATCTGAGAAGACACCACAGTTGTTCCCCCCGCTAGACCTCACTGTGCCTGATCCCCACCATGTTGATGCTGAAGACCTCCCTGGGGCAGAGTGGTGCAACTCCCCAAACCCAAACCCCCGCGGGCAGCAGCAGCTTCATGCCCCAGGAGCTGGAGAGGACCCAAGCACACCACGCCACAGTTGCTTTGGGAACTCTCCTTTGGCATCGCTCTTCCACGCTCCGTCTCTCAGAGGACGAGGCTTAGGACACTGTCTAGGCTATGCAAGAGGTCGGTGGGACCTCCCCGACGCTTGGCGCTGATGGGCATCTCCAGAGCTGGGGCCATGCTGGGAACAGCAAACTGGGGAAAGAAAGGGAGGCCGGGACTTCCGAAGCAGAGGCTCCAAGCCAGCTCCCAAGCGGCCACCGCATCGTGTGAAAACACCCTGCCCCAGGCAGGCGTTGAACCAAGCCCCGCTGCTGCGAACATCTGCGCAGAAATACATGGCCAGGGCTCACAAGGAAAAGCAGCAGGAGACACTGCCCGCGGGGAAGGACACGTGGAGCGAGGACGGATCAGACAGAAAGCAGCAAAATACGCCCATTCCAAGAACTGTTTGGCTGTGGAGATTTCCGAGGGCCAAGGGCRCGCTCGGTTTGTAGCAGGAGCTTAAGCGTCACCTTCACGGCAAGGCAGGAGTTGCACCGCCACGCGGAGCAGCAACGGCAAGTCAGCGACGGGCTCTGAGGTGTCACCCGTCTAACACGAGTTACCTTGTCCCGGGATGAAGGTGGCCACAGCACAAGTGCTCCCCTGGCTTGAAGAAGATCTCCCTCCGACACAGGTCTCCAGCTGAACCTCGCCCCACACTTTGACAGYGTGACACTGCCGATTCGGTGCAAACCACAGCATAGACACCAACAGATAAAACCGGATTTAACGCTTTTAGGAGGGCTCCCCTCTGAATACCATATCACAAGCAAAAACCACAAAGGACTGAACCCCGATTAGGTCAAACTTTCTTACCATTTGTGTGCTCCTGCTTTCTGTTCCAAGTATTGACATCTTAACTAGAGCCACAGCCCTTCATCATTCACAACTGGTTTTACCTTAAAAAGGCATTGGCTTTGCCTCCCCAAACCACATTTGCTCAAGCCCTTCTTGCCCAGTCCCATTCCTCCCAGCCCTTCCCCTCGTACCTGTCACTAGTCCCGTCTCACATGCCACATTCAGCACTTTCTGCCTGGCAGCAACACACACCAAAGTGCAACCAGCTACGGRYCTCTTTGCTGCTGCACCCCAGGAARGACMGGACGTGGCCCCGAGCTCTCTCCTTTTTGACTTCTTTTCCCCTGAGGAGAGGAATGGGAGCAGAGGGTGGGAGACAGCTCAAACCAGAGGCATGCATAGTTTTTTCCAGCTCTTTATTTTACAAAAATAACTTACAAATAGAGACGACTCTCAAAAGGGATAATCATTCATTCTGCGYGTAAGGATACAGCTTTGTGAAGCACAATGTAGGAGTTAACAACTCTTACAACACTGTTAATTTTAACATGACGGTAACTATTCTACAGTACATACATTTTATGCTCCAGGCATGGGTACGACCACCATATAGAGCTATGGTCAATAAAGTGATAAAGTGTGCCGGCCAGTGAGGATGCCCGTAAAAGATCATTTCCATTCTGCTATTTATTGCCACCCTCTTACCTAGGAGAGTTAAAACCAAACAGCAATCTAACACTCAGACTACAGCACTCTGGATACACTCATCAGCAATATACTTCAAATACAGGATAAAAATATATTTAACTTTCAAATACAATTGTATACGGTACACCAATAGCCAGAAAATAAAGTCTTGAGCTTTTAAATACAACACACTATATATATAACATATACAAGGAGACCAAGAGGGAATCTGCACATGGAAGAAGAAGCTTATCTTGAAAATGCACGTTATCTACGGTACACAATGGCTTTGTTTGCTAGAAAGTCTTTTGCATTTGCATAGCACTGTTGACTAGTTCATACTGAGCTAGTGGGAGATGAAACAAATCACACCGACAAAATGCTTGGGTTTGGTACCGCTTCCATTTTGTGCCCGATTCCGCTCTTAAATTATAGTTTGCTATTTCTCTTCTGTAGGCCGTAACTCGTGCCCCGTTTGTAACAAGCACAGGGGAAAGGAGGAAAAACAAAAAAAAGTCCAAGCAGCGTCCTTAGGGAATCGCAATCATTTGGTATTCTGCTCCAGAGCAGAGTATTCTGCTTCTGACACTCTGGAAGCATCGATAAGTTTGGTGAGACCAGTTTTGGCCGAGTACTTGAAAATAAAGGCTTTCATGAGCTCGTATCTGTAGTTGCGGTTAATGAAGCTGTACAGGATGGGGTTGACGCAGCAGTGGACTAGAGAGAAGCACTGGGTGATGTGAAGAGTGGCGTAGAGGAAGTTCTCCATTTGACAACTGAAGGGTATGAAATGGAGGCTATAGAAGATATCAAGAAGGACAGCCACGTGGTAGGGTAGCCAGCAGACAAGAAAGACGACGACGTAGGAGAAAATGATCTTCCCGTTGCTCTTCCTCTCTTGGTCACTGGAGGCAGAGATGCTCTTCGCAAGGAGGAAGTAGAACACAGCGATGATGGGAAAAGGGATGAGAAAGCCCAGCACGACGGAGATGAGCTCCATGCCAATCAGCCACTCTTTGAAGCTCTCTTCTGGATACACGGGACGGCAGTAGGTTTCGCTGCTGGTAGAGACCGTCTTAAGATAATAGGTGTCTGGGAGAGAGGCACTGAAGGCAAGAAGCCACACTAAGATGCAGATGCAGCGGCGTATTATCTTCTTCTTGCGATTACTGGAGTTGGTGAAATAGGCAACGGAGAGGTAACGGTCCACGCTCATACACGCCAGGAAGAAGATGCTTCCATACAAGTTGATGGAAAATATGAGGTGAGTTATCTTGCATGTAATTTCTCCCATGTGCCACTGGTTATGCTGGACAAGGGAGACGACCCAAACCGGAAGGGTGATGACGACGCACAGATCRGCAATAGCCAAGTTGAAGATGTAGAGGTGGGTTTCATAGCCAGTCATTTTGGCTTGAAGATTGACCCACACCACAACAGAGTTGGCCACCAGCCCTATGACAAAGATAAAAATGTAGAAGAAGGASAGGGTGTAGAGCAGGGCGCTCTTGTTAAGTGTGCCAGGGCACGCTGTGGCATCAACCGTGATGCAGTCGCCATTGTGGCACGTCCAGTTGATCTCTGTGAAGTTGGCCATTTCCAGAAAGTCAAGGACTGAAGCCAAATCAAGGGCACTCATGTTCGCTCAGTTCAGAATTCGAGTCACCTACAGACAAAACAGGATCAAAAGAGGAGACCTGAGTTAGCAGGAGTGTTTCTATGTTTGTCTTTTTAACAAAAAGTGCATGTTGTCTGCCCAGAGGATGCCATACATATGATATACCATGCTAGTGATGCTTTTTTTCTATAAAACACTTTCCGTTARAGAGCTCCATAGAGAAAGAACAACAATCACCACTACCACCACCAAAAAGACACGTAACAAAACCCATCTGGTTGACAAAAGAGGTAYAAAATTAGCTTAGCTTTCTGTGCTTTCTTTTTTTCTTTCTATTACAGCTCATGTCTGACATCATGAGGTTGGCTATCGTCCCCGGGTGTGAAATCCGCAAAGTGCACCATGGCCAAATAAATGTCAGGCCACTAAATCCGTCTTCTCTAGGATAAGTGATGATACTATCGCTTTCAGCGGGGGAATCTTTAAGCCATTTTATCTGCACTCCTTCAAGCACAGTAGAATCGATCTGGTTGACACACAATACCGTAAAAGATCCACCACGAGCTCTGGTAGGCATCTTGTCAGGTCCAGCTCCAGCTGCATTCAGCAGAAAGGAGATCTGAGGGGCTTTGTACCCTCATCCAATATCAAATTTAAATCCTGATCCATTCTCCCCCTGCCTAATTCTACTTTATAAAGTGTCCCATGTTTAACGATCATCACGTAGCACTGAGAAAAATCAGAGCTTGACCGCTGAGTCCATCTGCTGGGCTTAAGTTTTCCTTTAAGAAAAGAGATTTTTATTTACAAACGACTCCCCGGTCACAGCTGGCCCAGCACAAACCACTTCCTCCTCACCTTTTCTTCTTTTTCATACCCCCTTCCCTGCCTCTCCAGCTCCTATTTCCACTGGCAGACAGCGCACAAAGCCAAGAGCTACTCGCTGAGCTCCCTGCCAGCACAAGGACGGCCCCCAGCAGAAGGATGGGGCTTGCACAAAACCAGAGCCCGACTGCTAATTACTGCTGTGCTTTGGGGGCCAACACCACCATCCATGGCAGGAGCCCGCCTGTCTCAGGCCTCTATTTGACTCCTGCTATCTTGGCCTSGGAATGCCCCACATCGGCCAAGGAGCTTTTGGAGCTAAAAAGCCTGTGGGGCTACAGCTTGCTAGCGACATGAGGCATCCGACACCAGGGGTAGCAGCTCAGCTGAAGCCTGGGTGCAGATTCAGCCCTGAAACACACCCCGTTTCCCCTGAAGCAGCACACTGGGCTTTGCTTTAGCTGTGGCACCCAGTCGGGCTGCAAAGCGAGAGCAAGCCCACGAGGGCCACCTGCAAGCAGCTCCCGGCCACCACATGCAGCGCCCCACTGGTCCAGCAGCCTTGTGGCCCGGCCCAGGCTCCTTCCACCTGCAGACCTCGGAAAAGCAGCTTTGCGAGCTGCAGACGCCACATCTGCAGTTCCAGGAACTGCTCAGCAGCTGCATCTCCTCCAACACAGGGCAGTCAAACAAACTGGCACGGGCCCTTCCCTCCTCCTAGTTCAGCTGTTACAAGTAGTTCCCCTCCTAAGCTGTTGTCTGGCCACTGGAACAGTTATTACAAGGAGGACAGTCCGAGCAAGCTGTCAAGGGATGCAGTGTGCAGGGGATCTGTCGAGAAAAGCATTCCTCACTCACTGCCCTTGTTAGCTGACTGTTTCAGTTTGCATTTCTTTCCTCCTCTCCTCCTTGGGATATAAAATTCTTTGGACACTTCTAACATGCTGAACTGTGGCCAGGAACTTTGTTGTTCCCCGCTCCCCTCACACAGCCCATCCAATTAGAGGCAAACCATGTAACTCACATCGTCCTTCCGCCTTCTGCCTCTGCCCTGGGGGCAATGTTGATCTGAGCGAATAAATGGTTGGAGTGTGCCAAGCCAAAGACAGCACGGGGGGAAGCAYTTACATGGCTCTCCGTCCCCCTGAATGTCCTCAATCCCACGATCTCTCCTCCCTAAAGGATCTCTTGGGCGCAAAGCAAGTTTCAGCGGGGCTTGCAGYGCTGCCTACATCAAGAAAACTAAAACAGAAAACTCTGCTGCCCTTAGATGTCATCACGCCGCTGACTTTGCCACGAGGAGACAAATTGCCAGGAGGAGACAGCCAAGCACAGTTTATGTTACTGCATCCTCTTCTCGCGTGCCATCGGGACAGGCCGCTGGCAGGCTCAAACTTCAGAAAGGGGCCTTTAATTTACACAGCACCTCTCAATGCCCCATTTACATAATTGGCTCTCCYCAGACCTCCCACCCTTCCTGCCTGCCACGGATGGGCTCTGCCCAAGACACAGGCCAAGGAAGAGCAAAGAGATAAGGGGGGCAAGATTACAGAAGAGGATTCAAGGCCCTATTGTCCCTGCAGAGGGAAGCCGGTGGCACTAACAATGGGGAGGGACACGCACACATCCAGGAGAGATCAAATCTCTCCACAAACAGGGCCTAAATGGGCCCAGTGAGGAGATCTAGCCTCCCCAGCCTATTGCTTCAAATCCATGCCGCCTTCCAGGCGTTCATCCTGCAGGCACGCCGAAAAGCAGGACTGAGAGTCAAACCAAAGGAATCACCTGTCTACCCCACTGGGCATCTTGCTTCAGGAGAGTCAAAGCAACTCTGGCTCCCATAAACTCAGAGCAGAAAAAAAGAGAGAAACGATAAGAATCAAGTGAGAGGATGGTGATGGTCTGCATACAAAAGCTCAAGGCCAGAAAGGTACCTGGCTCCTCACACCCCTGCTGCTCTCCAYCAGATCTGGGCAAGCCCCATGCTGCGCTCCTTCAACACCGGTGTAATCTGTGTTTAACGTGCAGGGAGAGGGTGTCGGCTGGGACACCCCCAGACAGCCAGAGCAGCAGAGAGTACCACCCTACCGAGTCCTTGCTCCAGCACCCCCAGCACTGCCTGCAAAGCCCACGCAGGACACAACACAGCCAGGGGCATTGCCCTGTGGCAATCTCATCCACCTTCCTGCCTGCGAACCCCACCAAACACAGGACCAGACCCCCGGCCAACATCACAGATCTGCAGCAGAGAGCGAGAGGACTGAATCCAGCAGCAGGGATAGAAAGGCCTCTCCAGGGCAGCCTGCAGTAACTCCTGCTCCTTCCAGGCAGAGGGGATAGTCCACCTGAGCACAACTTCCAAGGTCTGCATCCGAGCCGGGCATCTGTCTGCCCCTGCAGCCAGCACGGAGAAAGGGGCATCTCCAACATCACCTGATTCCCACTCAGACTGCCTAAAAACTCCTCACTGACCAAAGTGGGGGCCCAGACAGTGCCAGAGGGCATGAATGAATCCTCCTCTCCCAGACGGGGACACCAAACTTGGGAGGATGAGGCGCTCGGCCCAAGAAGGCTGCAGCGCTACGTGAAAGCCACCTCCGGTCCCTCCTGCTCCTTGCTGCTCGAGCCCTAGCTCCGGGCTGCAGCTGAGCTCTCCCCTGCCGCAGGGGAGCCCTGGGCCTCACGTGGAGCCCTGTGGCCACTGGCTTGGAGCAGCGCGGCCAGCACCTCCGAGGGAGCAGCCCCTTCCCGGCTGCTCGGGAATCGCCTTCCATGGGATCCTATGGAATGCAGGTGACGCTGAGGCCGCCTCCCTGGCGCGGGAATCGAGCAGGGAAGCAACAGGGCCCGGCCGGCGCGAGCCCCGCCAGGGAGGAGCGGTGGCCACGGCTGAACGCGGGGATTACAGCACCGCGAGGCCCGGCCGCCTACGGTCTGCGCCCGGCCCTGAAACCCGAGCGCCGATTCCCACCCGGATTAGGCAGGAGGTATAGGGGGAGCCCAGACAAACGCGTGGCTTTTTCTTCCTATAAATACCCCTGATGCCCTCTACAGACAGCAGAATAACCTGGGAACTTGGGAACAGAGCTGCAGTTACAGCCTGGGTCCAGGGCACGCGATGCTCATGTGTGCTGCTGCCCCCTTGCCCGGCAGGCACGTGTGCCGGGGCTGGTCCACACCATGACCACACCTGGGCTGGTGTCAAGGCAGGAAGGAGAAGAGGAGAAGTGATGATGCCACCTGACCCCCTCTTTGGAGGCTCAATGCTCACTGGAACCAGGGCCACCTGCACTATTCAACTCTCCCGGTCTGTCTAGCGCTGCGCACTGCGCTGCCCACTGTGCCCTGCCCCACCGCCAGTGCAGGACCTACAAGAAAAACAAGCTAAAAGTAGCAAGAAAAGAAACATCATGCGCACATCCCACAGGCGCATTCACACACGAGGCCAACACAGCACCACGTGGGGCTTTGCAAGCACTCAGCCCCTCTGGCAGCATCCCGGCACCTTCTCTTTCTCCACCCCGCTGTCCTACAGAGCAGCTTGGCCACCCCAGTGAGAGAAGCAGGACTCCTCCGAGCAGCCCGCGGTGTGCTTGGACCTGCCTGGAGGCATCTCGGCAGCGACCACCCTTCCCCGCGAGAGAATAAACCACGAGAGAATAAAGCGCAAGAGAATAAACCACGAGAGAATAAAGCGCAAGAGAATAAACCACAAGAGAATAAAGCGCAAGAGAATAAACCACGAGAGAACGAACCGCGAGAGAATAAACCACGAGAGAATACCCCACGCCGGGGAGGCGAGACGAGCGCTCCGGTCCGTGCAGGAGGGCCGGCTCCTCCAGGCACCCCTCTCCATCACGAGGGCCACCCCGGCACCCCGCAGCGCACGGGGCCGACCGCCCGACTCGCGCCGCTCCTGGAGGGCCCCGCCGGCCCTCACGCTCCAGGAGACCCCGGCAGAGCCCGGCGCAGGGTCCCGCCGCCCCGCGCGCGGCCCCGCTCACCTCCCGCCGCCGGCCCGAGC